>LR812522.1:22224410-22574410 GCA_903798195.1 Danio kyathit | reverse complement strand
TTGCAGAGGCGTAGTTCCTGAGTGGATAACCACACAAAGTCACTAGGTTTGTAACTGGTGGTGTTGGATCTTCGGAGATCGGCAAACCTCTTATGCCTTTAACAGTTCGCAGCTGTTGGATTTAAGTAGAGTCCTGCGCTCTCTCAGTCACTCAGAACCAGTGATTGACAGCTGGAATGTTGGTAGGTTGCTTTATTCAGGGGAACAGCAGTGGCTAATATACAAGTATGCACTGAAATAGTGTTAAGCTAGTGGCTTTTTGACAGAGATCTAGGCGTACTCAGCCTGCATGAGAAAACAACTCCAGCTGTACTGCTGCTTGTGGCATTATGACTGTAGCTAATGGCCAAACTCTTGGATCTTCAGCTCATTCTAGTCTTTTGTCTGCAGGTAATATCCTGGGGAGAGTTGAACAGACACTCTAAGTAAATGAAGGCTTTCCACACGTGTAAAAATTAACTGCTGGCTCCGGTCAGAGACAATCTCTTCTGGAAGATTAAAATTTCTGAAAAAGATTTGATCTTGTGCGACAAAAACAATGCATGCACAAAGGTGCCAAGAAAGCTGGCAGAGCAGCTGGAAAAATGCAGAGTACAAGTGAACAGCACATTAGCATCTCCTCAACCAAACATCTTCTTCAGACCTGGGAGACGGGGCAGATGACAGGTACGGAGAGATCAACCTGGAATGGTGTGGGAGATGTGCATTTTCTTGGACTCACAACGCATCTTTCCAATGGAGATCACCCAAACAGCACTAAGACAAGATGCAGTGATTTGGTCAGCAGAGACCAAGAAGGTTCTTGTGATTGAGTTGACTGTGCCAGGGAGAAGGGAATGGCAGCGGCGACTAAGTTCAAGCAGCACAAGTACTGTGACTGACAAGTACTCGGATGGTGACAGTCCATCCCGTAGAAGTTGGGTGCCGGGGAGTTTATGTAAGTTGGTAATTTTGCTTCTCCACCCCGCTGGGGCATCTGGGATGATTCTGAGGAGTGCTATTAAGGAGCTGGCAGAGAAGGCAGGTTACTGGATGGGGCTACGGGGGAGGCACAAGAATTGATGCTTGGTACCCCATTAAGGGCAGCTGCAAGTGGTGGCAGGGAGATGTTACTGTTACAACCTACTGCCCAAAACCCTGGGAGACGTAATGAGTGGGGGCGAAACATCAGTGAATAGTGGTACCAACTGATAACCCTGCAGCTGACTCAAAAGTGGACTGGAGGAGGTGCAAGCAGCAATGTCAAGCAGGTGACACTACTTGTACATCAGAAAAAAAATTATTTGGAAGGTGGGTGGAGAGATGGACTGTGCACACAGAGGGAGGGCCAGAGGGAGTAATGAAAGTCATCTTTCAATGATCACCCATCTGGGTATGAACGAAGTTGTATGCACTCTGCAGGTCCAACTTTGTGAACACTTTGAGGTTCACAAGGGCCACTGGGTTCAGGGGATTGAATGCAGGCCGTTAGACCTCCATGCTTGTCCACAAAGAAGAAACTGGAAGCAGCCAGTGAGGGTGATGGTGAAATGATGGTCAAAGTTGTCGTTTGTTTAAACATCCTTGTGAGATAAAGTTGCCGAAAGAACCTGAGTCAATGAGAGCAGACACAGAATGACATATTTCTGGAATGAACAACAACTCAGGAATCAACGACAAATTTAGAATAAAATACTTGGACCGTACTCATCATTTGACGCTGGGGTTTTACAGGACAGATTTTAATGAAGCAACGTCACATTTTTGGCATGCTTCATTGCCTAGATCAATTGTTGATTGGAATTGATTTCTATCAACTCTGGTACTGGAGGAGTTTCAGGAATATCGCAGGCAGCTAGGCATTGTGATATGCATGTGGCTCATTATAGGAAGGACTCTAGTTCAATCCTAGCGTAGCGGAAATCCATGGCTATACGCATTCTGGAGTCCTTAACTACACACTGAGGACTGCTGTCTTATTCCAGCCACTAGCTCCCACCAGTGTCTTGAATTGGAGAGTGTACTCGGTAATAGATGATCGTTGATCGAGACGGAACAACTGATAAGATGAAGAGAGCACTCCGGTGGCCATGCTGAACACTTAGACAAAATGGTCAGTGAAATCTGAACACATGTTGATAATTAGATAATTAGCATTACATAAAGGTTTCACCCATAACAGGGTTTAATCAGACAGCAGAGTGATGAGGAATGCCACGTAAGAGTCCTTTGTGGGATTTCGTTGGGTTGCTTTTCAATGTACAGATTAGTTTGAAGCAAAAAAACACTACACTCAGCAGCCTCCCCAGAGTATGAAGCAGGAAAGGCCATGGGCCTTCCAGAGGCAGATGGCAGTGGTCTTAGTTAGGCCTTGAGGGCACTTACCAACTTAGAGAAGGGATTCTGGTATGGTGGCGTTTGGTAATTCTTGTCTGGTCAGGTTATTCTTAGATGTGAACTGTAGACCGGACAATAAGTGAGTGACAGAGCTTGCCTTGTTTGCTGGGGATAATGAGAAGATCAACAGGTGATTAGAAATCAGGTGACTGGAAACATGCAGAGATTTTCTTCCTATGAGGGAGATGAAAAGGTCTGTATTACTTTGTCAATGATTAAGTGAAACAAATGTCCTCTACATGGGGAAAATCTGAATGGATTTAAATGAAATGCCCTAATCCATTCTTCCTGTGTGTTGAGTTTCTTAACTGGTGTTTTGTTTTTTTCTGAATGCAACCTTAATGTACAAGTAGCTAAAACTCGCACGTTCATGGGTGGGAACCAGTGGACATGCAACAACTTCAATCATAAGGTAAACACAAAACAAAGTTTTTCATCTGGGGCTCCTTCACGGGACTCAACACTTGTAAACACTCGCTCCAACAGGCTTGCCTGGCTCTCGGTCTCGCCCACACTCCTCAGCTCTACCAAGCCGACCAATCACAGAGCTTGCGATACGCCTCGTTGCGACGTGTAGTTACATTTTTTGTGTGTTAGCATCAGCCCTGGTGAGGGTTATGCGACCGTGCAAAGGCTGCGCCAGAGTATACGCGTGCGCTTGACACAGAAGTATAAATCAGCCTTTAGCATTAGCCTTTATGCTTTTCAAGCTAAAGGTTTCAGGCTTGCCTTCAATGGGCTTTGGAATGTGCATACTGGGGTCAACATATGTATGAAGAACATACGTTATTTTAATTAACTATTTAATTATTCTGATTAACTTGTATTATTTCACAATATAACTGTGTTTATTGTACTTTTATTGTATTTTTGATCAAGTAAATGCAGCATTGGTGAGCCCAAGTGCCTCAATCAAAATCATGAAATAATTTATTTCACCTTATACATAACATATATGATATTAATTAGAAAATATAAGTCATTGCTTCAATGCAAATATCATGATGTTCCAGCAATTTATTTTGGTTTGAAAGACAAATAAAAACAAATAATTTAATTTTATAAACAACATGTCATTTTTATAATAAAATGCATACTCATGCTTTACAAAACACTTGAAATGGGTCTTTACAAAATTTACACAAAAATGGGTCTTAACACAAATAGCCACAGTATATTTTATTAATCAGGTTTAAATTTTCTTAGTGATTTTCATGAATGTTTACTCTCCTAACACAAACGACACCAGCCATTAGTTCTTTCCATCTCTCTCAGTCCCACACCACTTTTTTTGCTCTAGTTCTGCACTTAGTATGTCCCAAGTGAATCAGACCAGAAGTATTAGCTTGCAGAATCCCATCTCGCCCCATCCTGTCCTGGAATGAGCTGAGTGGTCCACACACACACGCCCCCATGGCATTAATACCCCTCAATGGAGGCCTCTACTCTCCCCACCACACCCTGTTGTTTCTGCCTCATATTTTTTAATGACAAAATGTTTGTGCGAAACAATCGGGGTTGACTTTTCGCTCAATCCGGGGTATAGTGTTGGGAGCTTACGCGGTTCCGGTACCCAGCAGTTCAGACGGCTAACAAAACAGCTTCCATTTACTTCTGCTCTGGTGGCTGCTTGCAATGCTTTTCACACACAGGAAAAAGAGCAGAGCGGCAGAGAGCATACGGCGGGTCAATGAATGAGCCAGGTCGGATGCCTATTCAAACCCTCTGCGTCACTTCGAAATCAGCGTTTCACAGTATCTGCTCCCGCAAGTGTTAACGCATCTGGGAAGAAACCGCCGATGTTGATGTGTGTAGGATGAAGTTAAATGATCTATTTGATCCAAACTGACTTTTTTTTTATTCATCTAGCAATTTTAACTGTACAGGTCTGGCAAAAAAAAGTATAAATACAACCAGTCTAAAAAAAAGATGAGATGGTTTCAAGCGAAGCTCTTGAAAATAATCATTATTAATAAAAAAAGTCTTTACATCTGCAATTAAATGATACAAAAACATAACAAGGAAAATAGCATCAGTACTTCCTCTGACATAAAGTGCCATATTCTCTACATATAAAAATATATTTTAACACATCTGCCAACTCGTATAAACAGTTTTGATTTTACAAAACAAAAATGCTACTCAAAGTATTTCCAGTGACCTTTTAACCGTTTTAAGATCCATAAGCTCTATGGTCCGTTGGCTCAGGCACATCACGCCGGACCGGTGATGTGGAATCCCATGTCTCCGGCATTCGTGGGAATGTTCGGTCTCTCAACGGATAAGTCACATTGCAGTTCTGTGGAGTTTCTAAAAGCTCTTTTTCATTCCATCACACGTTATAAGACAAAACATTGCAGCTTAAGTGGACTATAAAAAGCTTCTCTTTACACGAAAGACACAAATATTTTTCATTTCCATAAGGCCAATGTACATGCCATGTACAAGTGCAGCAATTGACGTTGCATTCGTTAAAATGATCACTATTCAATTGACAAACTGCAAAACAATGGTGGAGAGAAGAAGCTCTTTATACATGGAGGTTGAGTTTTAGAAGCAACAGATCAGTAGCCAATGATACTAGAAGTTCACGCTTCTGCGTATCATTATGAGACATCTACAGTATGAACTTTTTTCTCTCCAAAAAGAAGGAAATACTTTTTTCAGTGTTCAAACAGATACAGTGTGAACGAACATTTTAAGTTTTTCTTCTTGAGCTCCCATAGGGGCTCAGCATTTTAGACAAGTTTTTCTTGTCTTCAATTAGAAGAAAGTCACTTTTATATGCAGTTTATACTGCCTGATAGGTATTTGGAGTCATCATCAGGTCCCTGTGACCTTCCTCAAGAATTTGAGAACTATGAAAGCCTTGCACTCAAATTAAGTGTCCACATCAGTGCATTTTCCTTTTAAAGTTCTGACATCTTCTTTATTCTTCCTCAACAAAGGGCCTTTCTTGTCTAAAGACTGTCTGATGTGCAAAATGAAGAAGCCGTGTAACTTTCTGCTTCTCTCCGTTGGCTTTTTGCCTTCCTTTCTTGTCCATAACCTTTTCCACATCTTCATTTACAAGTAAACACCTCTGTCTTTTCGCTGCAGGTGTTGCACTTCACAAAGCAGCACCACTGGAACTTGCAGTTACACTGCCACACGCGTGTGTACTGATGAGTGTTGTGTCCTCGGCCGCAGCACATCAGGTTGCAGCCGTCCGTGAGAGGAGACGTGTGGTTACACAGGCGTCCTCTCGTTCCTGCACTCCCCGTCACAGTGTCCTCTTCGCAGTAATTGGGGGAGCGCTCTAAGAACACTAAGTCTGTGTCTGTAGGCTTGATGTACCCTCGAGACTGCTTGAGACGTAGGAAGGAGGGCTGTCGAAAACGCGTGGCTCTCACAGCCTCCACCTCAAGCGCGGTGGTGTAGCGCTCCTTCAGCACGTAGCCGATCTCTCGGAATTTTGGCAAAGTGGTCCAGCAGGTTTTGGTGGTGCATGAGCCGGAGACACCATGACATTTACATTCCAGCTTCATCCTTTCTTCTAGAACCTGCGACAGTAGGAAAAAAATTGTTACTTAAGGCATTTAAAAGGTTTAATTCACCCAAAAATGTTAATTCTGTTAATAATTACTCATCTGTATTTTGTTCTAATCCCCTGAGACCTTCGTTCATCTTTAGAACACAAATTAAGATATCTTGGATGAAATCCAGATCCTCCATAGTGCCCGTAGTAAAGACTCATTTTTGGAGCTTTGTATGATTACAATTGAACACTGGATTCACATCGAAAGTTTTGACAATGTTGTTGGTTAATTTTCTAGCCTCTGAATGTCAGTAGATCATTGCTGTCTATGGAGGATGAGAGAGCTCTCGGATTTCATCTAAAATATCTTAATATTTGTGTTTTGAAGATGAAAGGTCTTGGTGGATTGAAACAATCATTTAAGCATATAAATATATATATATATATATATATATATATATATATATATATATATATATATATATATATATATATATATATATAAACACAGAACAACCTACAATTTTCTTAGTTCAATTGCTGTAACCTTTAGATATTTTTGTAGTGATCTTTCTTATTGGAGTTTTCCTGGAGTCATTGGTTTTCGGTGAAGTGTTTTGGTTATTTGGTATGTATTGGTTATAACATTACTGTTGTGTTAGAATTTTTTCCTCTACATTTAAATGTGTCTTGTTTAATTAAATTGTACTTTAAAATATATATATATATATATATATATATATATATATATATATATATATATATATATATATATATATATATATCATCTTCCATTTTTACTTTGACAGCTATAATCATTTGATGACACAATAAGCCAGGGGTCACCAACCCTGTTCCTGGAGATCTTCCATCCTGCAGATTTCAATTGCAACCCTGACCAAACACACCTGTCAAGTGCTGCTTCAGGTGATATTACAGTGTCCACAGGCCTTAAAAAGTCTTACATTTCCAAAAAGCAAAATTTTAGGCCTTAAAGTCTTAAATTCACTGAAATATTGTGTTGTAGGTCTTAAATCATTTTAAACAGGTCTTAATGTTCCTATGTCCAAGTAAAGCTACCCTATTGGCCTGACACAACTTTTTTTTGTTTATATTTAAGTTTTTTATTTCAAAGAGGTAAAATTCATAACTGCTGTTAGACATGTTTACAGGAAATTCTCCCAATTAAATTCCCTACTCAGGGAGTAACGCATCCCTATACGTAGTCTTCCATTAATGCAAAAACTATATACAAAAGTAACTGGGCCATTAGGAAAAAATCCTTAGCATCTATAAGTCTAAAGTTTCATTCATAATGGTCTTAAAAGTCTTAAATTTGACTTGAAGAGACCCTGTATTAAATGGTCCAGGTGTGTTTGATCAGGGTTGGAGCTGAATCTTGCAGGAAGATAGCCCTCAGGGAACAGTGTTGGTGACCCCTGCAGTAAACAATGCTCAAAATACTAATAAATTGTCCTTTTAAATCTTCATACTTAGCCCCTATTATTCAGTTCACTAGTAAGATTGAATGATAAAAGTAATAATAGTAATTTGTATGAGCACATTGTTTTATACTGTAGTTTTGATAAGCAGGCATACTTATGTTGTTTTTATTGTGCATAATTTACGTTCTGATAAATATTTTTCACCTATATTTCGATTGTATTTTTTTTCTACAAAAGTTAAACATTAAAAACATTAAAGTAAACACTAATCTTGCATTTAATATTATTTTCAAAATGTCTTTGATGTATATCCCAAATTGGGCCTTCTCATCTTTGGCCCATAAATATAATTAGAATTCTAAATGAATGTTTTTTTCCACGTTATTTGAAAAAATGTGGATCGTCTGCTTTTTATTTCCTGCTAAAACTCACTGGTCTTTTACAATGGGCATTACTTCATCAGAGGCCTCTTGAATCTGTGGTGCGAGTGAATTCGTGCAGCTGACGGGTAAGGGAAATTCTTGACATTTTACTTTGACTGTTTTCAGCAATTTGAACCAAAACCCATTATTCAATACGTCCCAAGCAATGTCTCAATGTGCGATGCCAGATATCTGTCAAAACTGAGAGGAAAAAATATGTTTTAGCCAAATCATACCCTGTAATTTTCTCTACCTTCCTAAGGGCCACATCAAAGAAGGAGAGAAATGTCCATAATTCTCAAGTCCCCATTTATGTATATGGTTACATTTGAGTTAAAAGCAGAACTATTTGGCTGTTTGATGTGTTACTGATATGTTCAGCAGACAGACGTACGTGATGGTTGACATTTACCCGTTTAGTTCAATGTTAATATTCTCTTTCTCCTTCTGAGATTCAGTCGTAATGTTCCTCTAATCCCTCTGTCTAAAAGCAGTGTATCACTATTCATGGTTTCTATGAACTAAATCTCATGAAAACATGACATTTTTATACTGTTTTTGTATTTCGGGTCAGTTTGAACATGAGAAATTGTATTAACTTTTCATCTAAAACCGCATTGTGTGATCAGTAACTTCTCAGCAATGATTGATGGTGAAAGAATATGTCAGTGTTTTGCATGTCAGCATATTTTGCTATGTTATTACTGAATTCAAACTTTTTGTTAAGTACAATTTATTATATATATATTTAATTTTAAATTGCATTCATCACACACACAAAAAGCTAAGAAGCTAAAAAAAATTTATTTGAAAATATAATTGAATGAAATTCATAACATATAATCTGAGAATTGCCAGTATTAAAGCCAGTGGAATTTGTAGAATTTAATTAAATTCCTTTGAATTGTTAACTAATAGTTCCTTAAAACAATTTTATGAAACTTGCATGTTTGTTTCTAACCAAGCAACATCAAAACAACTATTTATAAATGATCTGAAAAGATCTTAAAACTAAATAAATTCATTTTACTTTAACATAAACTTCTGTTTTCAGATGAAAAAGCATCATTTTATTCATGCTGTAGTGGTTTGTCAATAGGTACACGTGTGTTAATTTACAAAATATTGTCCCAAAATAGTGTGAGAACAACCGATTCAAATGTTATCACTTGATTGAATGGGCGCTATCAGTGATTATCAGCTGATAGATATGGGCCAGTAGGGGCCTTCTCCACCTACTAGTAGGCTTAGAAGGATGTATCATCCACTCACATGGTTAATCAGCTAAAGAGCACATATAGCTGCTGCCGGAAGTTAACGAGAATTATTTATATTAATTATTAAATTTCCCATTAATTGTATTTTATTAACGTCTACCCCTAACCATCACAGTAATGTAAAAACAGATCTGGGTCTGGAGTCTTCTCTATTAGTATAGCTGATTAACCACAAGAATTATTTATATTAATTATTAAATTTCCCATTAATTGTATTTTATTAACGTCTACCCCTACCCCAACCCTAAACCCAACCGTCACAGTAATGTAAAAACTGATCTGGATCTTGAGTCTTCTCTATTAGCATAGTTGATTAACCATGTGGATGGATGATAACAGCCTTCTGAGCCTACCTGTAGGTGCAGAAGGCCCCTACTGGCCCATATCTATCAGCTGATAACTACTGATAATGGCCATTCAATCAAGTGATAACATTCGAAGCGGGTGGTGAGAAATGAGGATGAAATATTTTCTGACTTTATATATGATAGAAAAAAAATTGTACACCTAATGGTTCTCTGTACATACAGCTTTAAACATGTTTTTAAAAACCATTTTTCAAATGGTTATATCTCTTTAAAAATACACTGCAAGGTTTTTCTCCCTTAGTATATAATTCTTTAAGTTATGCATCTCCTCTTGATTACTATGGACCCAAATTGCTGCAGTGTTATTACATATTAAGAAAATGTATTGTAGATAACTTGTCTTATTCCATACCTTTCTTCCTGCTTCATTATTATGCAGGTTCATTAGCCTCCTTGCGTTTTTTTTAATCTCTCGTGCATCCACGAAGCGTCTGGAGAACTCCACTCCATATTTGACATCCGCCGAGCAGCCACCCCATTTCCAGCCCTCTTCCTGGTCATGATAGCCCTGTTTTTCTCTGTCGCAGCCGCAGTGGCTCAGGTTGCCCTGACTGCAGGCTGCAGTCACTGCATGGGCAACTCCTGCTGCAGTGATGGCGTAGGTAAATGCAGCCTCCTTGCTACCTAGGAAGAAAAGAGTAGATGTTTTGACACCATTGACTACCCAAGGTTCATGTCAGTGAGTTTCATCTTTGTTAAATTACCAAAGAGATGCAGCCACTTGAATGTAATTTCTAACTAATGATTAACTGACCCATGTTTGTTTAATTAGCTAAACTCCGTGGGCAGGAAAATCTCTGGAAGCAGGAATCCTCAAGAAGGATGTAAGGAGACTAAACTGACCCCTGCTGGTCAGCTTTAATGAGAAGACTAGAGGTGAGTGGGGTTAATGAACTGACCGCCACAAAGGTTTGTGTATTGTTTGTTTGTATGGAGATCATTTTTGAATTAATAATGGGGTTTTCAACCTTTTATACACAACAGACCCCCAATTATGATAATCCTAGAACAAGGAACCACAACCATTTAATGGAAGAATATTTAGGTTATGTTTAGTTAACATTTGTATTTATTTTTTTTAATAATCTGCTGTTTATTATGATCTAATTTTCAATTTTTTAATCATATTTTTGTATTAATATTCATCATTAATATTGATAAGTTATTAATAATTCATTATTTATATTTTTATTTATTTATTATTTTCCATCAAACATTTCAAAGGTCTCCCTAGAACTCACTTTTAAACCGCAGTTGGAAAATCCCTGAATTAGTTCCAATTTGTATTCCCTTTACACCAGGATTGTTTAATGCTTTTTATTTTTCGCCCAAAATGTGGTCTTTCTGTTGTAAAAGGGTGCACATTGATTGATTGGTTGATTGGTCAGTTGATTTATTGATTGATTCTTCTTTTTTTTTGAATAATGGTATTGTATTGTTCATGGGTGCCATATTGTGAAGAGCTGAAATCTGGTCATTACGTTCACAATTACAGTCAAACATTATTGCCAGACTTCAGATGATGACTAATCATCACGTCTGCCAATAATGCCGCAGTATTTTAATATATACCAAAGTGCATTTACAGTATAAGCAGGAAATAAATATGAAATTGCTGTTGTTCTTTTTTCTAGCATAATATCCCTCATCAAGAGATGCTGGCAGGGAATCTTGTAAAAGCAACAGTGATTATTACCCTCTCCATCCTGCGAGATGGAAACAGACCATTAGTGTTGCGGTTCTTCTCATAGCTAAAGCTGATTTTCTGATCATCAGGTTTGCCTGAGCGCAGGATATTTCCTTTATCCAGCCAAGTGTCTGTGCGAATGCTATGAAGTCCTTGTATAATTTGACATGCTTGGACCTGCTGATGGTTCTAACAACCATTATTCTAATGGATTTTGTGGGAAAAGACATTCAGTATTCAGTGCAGTCCACAATGGCTATTAAATAACCTGTAGTTTGTCCTAAAATCCCCATTTGAGCATTCAATTTTCAAAGGCAATACAATGAAATGCAAACCATTTTGGAAAATTTCAGTCCTACTTCTCAAAATCAGTGCAAGAAATGTGTAATAGTGTGCAGATTCCATCCGGGCCTCGATATTGCATATAAAACGTAACTTTCATGCTACAATAATCAAATACAATGACCTTTCTTTAGGTCTCACACAAGCGGTTTGCACAACAGAACATAAAAAGCTTGGTACACACAGCTCAAACATACATTTCCTTGAACAAAAAGAAATAAGATTATGTTGCGTAGGGCCAACCAACCCCCAAAAGAGTGATTGTTACCAGGACCATTGGATTAAACACAGCCCCGCACCGCACCCTGACCGTAACAAAACATTTCTGACTGAAAGGCAATTTATATGGGAGTGCAATATTAAAGAAAAGCATATTACTGTGTGTTCCCTTGGTTCTCAAAAAGTCACTGATGCCATTTCTGTCTGTGTGTGTGTGTGTGTTCAAATGTTTTTTGAAAGAGATTTTTTGTAAAGTAATTGCGGACAGATCACATCTGCTTTAACCTCTTTTTTTGTCTCATTTGTTTTGCAGGGCTCTAATGGAAACAGATCCAGCCAAAACAACACACACACTATGAATGTGACATGAAAGCACAGCTCACGGGGGCTGCACCTACTGACCTACTCTCAGCTCTTGCCCAAAGACGGTCCTCTCGCCAAGGGCAGAGCAGTTCCACCGGCCGTAGCGAAACTGATACTGGCACTCATTGATGCCCAGCTGAGCGCCTTCCCCAATGATGATGATGGCATCTGGGCGGCTCTGGCAGATGGCACGCTGTCGGGGGGCCAGGCCGGGGATCTTGTTGCAGATGATGTTTGCGCCCAAAGCCACGACTGAAGACAAAGCCCTTTGGAGGAAACCAGACACACTGATGTAAGCAGCTGATATAGATGAGGTATTTCAAAAGATGGTTCAACCAATAATGAAAATTTAGGATTATTTTATTCACCCTCGACTTGTCATGTTTATTTCTATAGCGCTTTTACACTGTAGATTGTGTCAAACCAACTTAACATAGACGTTTTAGTAAATTGAAACTGTGTCATTCCGGTTTTCAGAGTTGAAGTTCAGTTTAGTGTGGTTTAAATTTCACTGCTAAAAGTCCAAACACTGAAGAGCAAATCCATTGATGCGCAGCTCCACAAGTTCCCATGTGACTTTATGTTCTTATTAGAAGGTTGAAGAAGATTTTGTTGCTCAAATGGTTCCTTACAAGGCTATTTCAGTAAACGAAAACTAACACTAAGACTAAAACTATTGGTCAAAAAAACATGTTCGTTAACTGAAATAAGTAAAAAAATTACAATGAATGAAAATATAATAAATATATTAATCATTTTCAGAATTAATAAGCAATAATTATGTGGCGGAAAATCTGATGTGATAGTCTACAGTTTTTCAGACAAACACACATGCTTACCCTTTAATTAGAGCACATGATTATATATGAAAACATGTTTTTAGGTAAACATAAAACTTTTCTTTATTTGCCAAAAATGTAAACTAGACGTTGTTGACTATATACATGATCTTTAATAAAGAAGTTTGTCTGAATTCTTTATTAGTGAGTATGTTTACATGGACAGCAGTAATCTGATTTTAATATGATTAAGACAACGCTCTGAATAAGAGTCTACCATGTAAACAGCGATTTTTGATTACCTTTATCCAACTAAAGTCATAATCAAACAGAAATGGAATTAAGACATGTGGAGTATGTTGATTTTAGTTGCATTATTGAAGTGCAGTACAGACACGTAAACACTTTAATCGAACTATTACCGTCGTGTAGGATTTTCACTGTGTTTTGCGAGGGGATATTCCATGCACACATAGCTGTTTGACACTACTCTCTGCACCTATCGAGTCAGTGAAGCACAGACACCTGCATCACAAATGCGGCGGGTTTTTCCCATACGACGTGCGGTATCAAATTCCATTAAAACAACACTCTTCCAGCAGTTCATACTCGCATCCAAAATCTCGTTTGTCATGGGGGGCATGCATGAAATGTTCCTGAATGAACGTGAAACTGCAGTTACAGTTGACAAATTAAAAATGAAACACTCAAAATTACATGAAACTCCGGAGGAAATGTGGATAGCGTGGTAGCTTATTTTATTATTATACATGTATTTTATTGCACAAGAGTTAATGTTAGCTGTGCAAACACAAAATTTCTCTTTCGTCAACACTTTCTGTTAACTCCGTTAGAATGACACAAAATAAATAGAAATGTGTTCACAAAATAAAAAACTAAACTAAAACTAATAAAACCACGAATCAGATTAACTAAAATTTAACCGAAATTTAGGAATAGTTTTAAAAATAATAGCTCATTTTAAAATGTAAAACTATAATAAACTTTGTTTTCTTGGTGATTCATAAAATGTAAGTGAATGCTGTGTCAGTCAAAAAATACATAAAGCCAAAGCTTAATTATTAGCTGTGGCTTCTAGCTATACATCAAGGTCTTGTAACGTGTAATGATCAGCCTATGCAAGATTCAGAATATTATTTATATTTAGTAGTATTTGTAACTTTAATCCTCAGCCTTACGTGTGAGCATCATATCGAATAAGGTTGACTGACAGATTCACAACATTTGATATACGTCTTTAAGCAACCAAATGGACCATTTGTGGTAATAATATTGTATTTAATATCCAGTGTCTTCCACAGACTGATTCTTTTGTTTCCTAAGCCGTAAGTATGTCCTTTGGAGCCACATGTATTCATTTTGTTTCACCCTATACGTGTTTTTTTTTTTTTTTTTTTTGACTCTCGAAGTGTCGGCATCCAATGATACTTGGATTTTGAGAATCACTAAGAATCACGGTTTCCGCTTTAAATCTTCTCTAATAAAAATTAATTAGCCTAAATTTACTTGAGTAAATTAATAGCAAATTTTCATTTATCGGTCAATTATTCCTTTAAGAAATGGTCGTAAAAGTCATAATTCACACAAATCTAAAAAAATATTTTTTATTTACTCACCTTAGGTCATTTTAAACCTGTAACACTTAATTGAAAAAAAAAATTAATGGAGTACACTGCAATTTTTCCTATCTTCTGTCTTTTTCTGCATGAGGCTGAGTAAATGATGACAGAAATTTCATTTTTGGTTGACCCTATACTTCAGTAATCAATTTTCTTGATTAGTGGGCTGCACAGAATTGTTCAGTGTTTTGTAAGATACATTTTGTTGGTTTATATAGATCCTTAACCTTGTGGATCCTTGAGTGTCCACATACGTGGACAACACATTTTTAGCTCTTAAGTGGCTATTTAAAATACTTTGAATGTTTCATATTTTGTTACAGAGATACAGTGTCATCCTGCAACTGTTTTGCAGCATATGAAATGTTCCAAACCCTATTTTTAACTGTCCAAAATGGGAAAAAATGTTGTTTTTACTCTCTGATAGTCAAAGCAAGTTAAAAAAAAATCGATGTTATATATGCATTAAAAGAAATTCAGGAAAAAGTGTTTTATGTAAATTGGGACCACAAGTCCACATATATGGACATAATTTTTCTCTAAAAGTACATCATATCAAAAGATGATACTTAGATTTTTATTCTAATTAGGTTCCAATAAGCCCAAATAGCAAAGAGAAATAAAAAAATGCATGTAAAAAAAACCCTTGGGCCTTAAGAGGTTAAAATACCCAAACCCTTTGCATGATTTAACTGCGCTTTGCCAGACAATTTCCTCAGACTTTTCAATCATTTTTAATATGCCACAGAAAACATTTGAAGGATTGCCTTCACTTTAATGAATGAATTTAAGAGCATATTATGAGTTTAAAACAGAGCAACAAAAAATTCAATCTGAACTTGAACATAAACGAGACTGGGTCCCCAATAATGTCTACACAGATTAGCAAGCCAACCGTGCGCCACTCTACAGACAAAGACCATATAAAACAATGCAATCGCTGGATATACAACCCAATTAAAGTAAAACTACACACATAATGTGGAGTAGCCTTGTAAATCAAGCCGTCTGTTCAGCTGATACTCAACAAAGTGAACTTACTGACTGACATTTAACATAATCTAGGAATATATTGACCTATCTAAATGGATTAAACTGTTTTGGGCACAGTGGGAGATGCTGGCACCAATGATGACAGGATGAAGTCCCATTTTAGAGCAACTAATGTCCTGGTTAAAATTTAAAATAAGCATTTTTAAGCCAAGCTTGAGAGAAACTACCGAAACTACAGTGTCCATTCATCATATGTTCGACATACTGTAATAACAGTTTGGCATTCTTGTTCTCGTAACAAGAATATTTAAAGAAAAAAAATAAACAATAAATAAATACAGAAAACTTGATTGTAATTTCGATAGCAGATCTCTTTTATATATTGTGCCATTGGTTTATTAAATTAGTGGTCTGCGGAAAATCTATGAAACCCATTTTAAGCTGTAAATACTTTATTAGGTAACAGTAGATTAAGATTTTCTATTAAAAACGTAAATATTTACATGCATTTTGATCATTCATTTACACTATAGCGTTTTGGGGGCCTGAAAATGCTATATGTTTGCTTGGAAAATTATCACTATAATTAAAATGCAATTTTTGATAAAATTATGACATTATGCACATATGCAATATATATTATATAGTTTATAGGTAGACATGCGCAAGCACTACATTTAATCTTGCGAGATCTCGTGACACGAGATATCGTCACACCCCTAATATCGATAAAATGTGATGATGGAGGAAATAAATGTACTTTTGGATTCATGACACCATCTTGATTGTTTATATTCACCGCTCTGACGAAGAATGTGTATGTGCGCAGGCTTGTCATGTTCCTTCACAAAATGACATCGCCAACTACTGGCCTGGCATGCATACTACAACGATTTTTTTTGTGGTTTCAGGCATCTATGTGAACAGAGATTAAGGCGTAGCAGAACTTTTGTGTATCAAATGATACACAAAACTTTTCAAAAATGCAAATGGAAAAATTTTGGTCACATCATTGTAATGCAAATGTCCTTTCAAAGAAAAAGCAAACCAAAAATCCCAGAACAAAATGTATATTTGAAGAGACTCTAAGCTTTAAATAATAATAATAATAATAATAATGACCACTTCTGAAACCAGAATCTATTTAAAGTACATTTATGATCTACATAGATGTTTGAAATGTGTGGCTCAGTCATTTCTCCACAGGCTGAACTTTAGTGCAAATAAAAGGTTCACTCTTTTCAGGCCAGTCTGAGACGCACATCTCACCCTCTGCTTCTCTTTTTTTCTTCTTTTTTTCCAGATGTGGTTTTCCAATTACATGCATTTGAGATCAAAACATGATGTTGTAATGAGTAAAACATTGTCCTTATGGTTTCACAGCAAATGAATGAAAGGTAATCTCATCAGTTTGACTGAATGAACTGGTTTATACTGGAATATGATATAACTGGGTGGTATATAGCTGCGGAAATGTACCATTTATAATCTGCTAATATTAAACACTGTATTGTAAATGTACTGGCATTACAGGAGGAGCTTTGAAAGTTTATAAATAAATAGGTCATAAATTATCATGTTAAAAAAATATACTGATAACCAGCGTAATGATGTTAAAGTAATCAAGAAGAATGACATATCATGCTTTTCATGAATAATGCCTAATAAACATGCATAAGTAATAAACAACATAAAACAAATGCATACACATCCACAATGTTCATAATTCATAACCTAAATCTTAGCTTTTTCCTGTGATTGCCTTTAATATGCATTTGAAACCTAAATGAACATGCATTGTTGTGTTGAATGCAATAGTTTTTTATTATATGTTTATTAATACATTTAGAAATCATTTGACATTTTGCTTAAATCTTAATAGTGTTTATTAAGCCATTGCATATCTTACAATTAACTAGTCAACATTTTAAATATATATATATATATTTTTTTTTTATAATAATAAATATAACCCATAAGATCCAATCAGCAGCGTAGCACACTTTCTTTAATAGTTACTATCAGTGCCTCAGAAGATGCAATTAAAGCACATGCTCAGTCTGCTCGTGCAACACAGCAGGTGCACTAAACAATGCCAAATGCACAAATGTGGAAATGATGATTCGTTTGCGCTCCTAACATCCATGCACATCCAGATTACTATCCGAATTTTCAATGCAATAACGATAAACCTCAAACCGAATCGTCGCCAGCTGCTGACTGCCAAATGTGAAATAATATAGAAAGCATTCGCTCAAACCTACAGGTAGCTGCCGCTGGTGAGGATGAGGAAGATCTGTGGGTAGTAGACTGACAGCAGCGCACCGCAGGATGAGATGCTGCGCATGGTGACATTGAAGAGAGCGCGTGGAGAAAAGCGAACTTCTGAAGTTTGTTTGCCGTGAGGTTACGCTGCTGCTCGGCTGCTCCGTGCGTGAGCTGCGGCCGCGGAGACTTGATCCGTCATCTCGTGCGCGGTGCGGGCTAATTCAGAGTGTGCTCCCCGCCGCGGGCTGACGGCTCATTTTAGGGATTTCGGGTCTTGCTTTGCCATTGGCAGAGGTGGGGGGGACACTCCAGTCCGCCCACCTTTACGGGCACGGTTGAGTGACATCTCCGCCTTTTTTGTGATATATTGTGCGGTGATGTCGATAAGATTGATGAGGCGTGCGGAGGAATATGATTTCTTTTAATAATAATAATATCCGCTCGGTCGTTTGGATGTTGTAAGAACCAAAACGAGAAAAGCTCGAGGTTTATAAAGTGTTCAGAGTACAATTCCTGTCATTAAATGATGCGTGCAGCTTCTCTCATCACTGTGAATGGCAGGCATGGGTCACCAAATTGGAGATATAGCTTTAACAAGGGTGCAAATTATGAGGGGGTTAGTCTCCCTTGTTAGGGCTGGAAATGTCCCAACTGGTGTCAAAATTCAAAAGAATGTTTTCATTTGACATATTAAGTAGCTAGCCTATATATACGCTTGAAATGGTTTGGCGGGAAAAACCGTTCGATGACCACCAAACTTGGAGCAGAAGCTGGATAATGCTCGAGCACCTTTATTAGCAAAACAGAAGTATATTAACACGTTTACATATTACAAATCTATAAAACTTTGAGTTCACATTTTGCTGACTGATATTGCCGCCAAATTTGGTAGCTTTCAGTCAAGAAATTACCTTAAACGTCGAGTAATCTGAAAAATGCAGACGGCTGGAAAGATCTGTTTTAGGATGGTAACCTGATTTACAGCTGGTCTAAGATGCTCATTACCTGATCCTTTCAAGTCATAAGGTAGGTGAACTTCTCTTGCTTGTAGGTGGTGTTTAACCGTTTTTATGAGTAAAATATGGTACAGTATGGCTATTTGTGAAAGTTAACGGAGATCTTGTTACCCCTTATGAAAACTTACCATAGTTTTACTACAAATAAAACCAAAAAATGTTGTGGTTTAACCATACCACGAATTTCCCATCGTTTTGCTACTCTAATCGTATAGTTTGATGATATTTAGACCTGATGGAAATCAGTGCACCATTCCTACACTTTTACTACAATAAAGCAATCGATAGTTTTCACAAGGGCTGTATTGCAAAAAAAAAAAAAAAACACAAATAATTTTGTGCTTTTTACTGGTAGTGTTTAGGAAGGCCTATCAGTAAAATAAGGTATTTTTGAAAGTCTATGGCACAGGTATCAAACTCAGTTCCTGGAGGGCCACAACTCTGCACAGTGTAGCTGTAACCCTAATTAAACACACCTGATCAAACTAATTGAGTCCTTCAGGTTTGTTTTGAACCTCCAGGTAAGTGTATTGAAGCAGGGTTGGAACTAAACTATGCAAGGCTGTGGCCTTCCAGGTCTATGGTATTCAAACAACCATTTATGAAAATTACGAAAAAAGGAGTATATTTTGTAGCCCCAAATTGACCATAGTTACTTCTGTTTAACAGTGGTATTTTGCTGGAAAAAAAAACAAGATTATACAAATGAAAATCGCTGTGCCAACATTAAAAACATAGTTACTACACTTTTCTTTAAATACCTTGGTCAGTATTTATAAAGGGCATTGGACACCAATGACTTTAATTGTATAAAAAACAAATGATTGTTTTTTTTTTTCTTCTTCAGTGTTTTCTTTTGTGTTCTACAGAGCAAAGGACATCACAAAGGTTTGGAATGATATTAAAGTAAAGGTAAGCAGATTATGACAGAATTTACATATTTGGTGAACACTATTTGCCTACAGTGCCATTAATTCTTGTATCTGTTCATAACAAATTTTTAAATGTCTTTGACATACAATCAAACATTTAACCAAACATTCAGATATTGCATACAATAAAAAAGAAACTCAGTTATCCATCAATTCAAAGTGATTTACACCCCATTCATACAACCGTTCTAAATGAAAACGTGCTCCCTCTAGTGGCCATTGATAAAAGTGTTATAACTCTGATGTCACACACAACTCTAAAACTAGAATAGCTTAGATGTACCTATAGCCAGCACTGTGCAAAAAAAAAAAAAAAACAGAGAAGGGATGTAAAAACAGCAAACGTGTTCTCTCATAATGGAAAACATCAGCGACTCAAATGCCGTTGGGTGGTAGGAGCTGATTGGTGAAGGAAAGCAAACAGAATTTACTGTCTCTTGTAAAGATGCTCTCTGCAAACATGAGCTTGTTTGCTTTAAGGCGGGGAAGGTTGGACGGCATAGAAGGTGGAGATTTAGCTGCGCAGTATCATAAGCTTCAAAGGCTGGACATGTTTATGAGCTTGTTTCTTTCTCTAGTGTAGAGATCAAAGTGCACAGGCTATTCAGAGGTTCTGCTTCTGTTTGGTTTTGATGGTTGCAGTTAAGCCCAGGTTTTGCTTTCAGAGCGCTGTATAGTTTGGACTCCATTCACATTATCTGGTATCAGTTAATATTATTTGAGTCACTGTGGGTTTCAGCCCTGATATTAACTATTCATACATGGGTTGCAGCTGAACTTATTTTGCGCATTCGTGTGATCTTTTAATGTTTAAGTAAGATTTTTGAGTCTGACATTGAGCTTGTTGAAGCAAATCTGGCTGTATTTTGGGAAATGGATGTTTAATAGTATGCATTATATGAATTTATACTACAGCAATGCTCGATTCTGATTGGTTGATAAACATTTTAAGGCGTGTAATTATTCTCAGATAAACACACCGCTAAAGTAGTTCCAGACAGGTCTTGACTGCATTATAGTTGTGTATAACTGTGTTGATTGATGTCTGTTGTTTCACAGCCTTGCAATAGTCAAAATTTTAAATCAATATATAACAAAGGGCATTGGATGAGAGGTTTAAAGGTCCCATGAAATTAAAGTTTTTTAGATGTTAGTGTCAGTATTATTCATTTTTTAGGGATATCTATAAGCTAGTGTGCCCCAAAACAGTGACAAAATTCGAATTTAGAAGATATAAAACTGATATAAACATGTAACGCTTGTAGTTTGTCACTTCCACCCAAATGGATCAACAGTTTTATTCAACGTCAACTCATACTACTTCTCATCATAACCAATCAAATGCTCTCTAGTATCTGACATGCCCCGCCACCTTCAAGACTCTTCTCATTTGCTTTCCATTTGATGCGCTTGAGCTCAATCACTCTCACTGAAAGAGCTGTGATAAAACAAAACACCATTGGCTGTTTTTTTAAAAAGGGGAGGAGCTACTCTATGCCCCACCCTCTCATCCTGAGTTTGAT
Organism: Danio kyathit; assembly: GCA_903798195.1. NCBI lineage: Eukaryota > Metazoa > Chordata > Actinopteri > Cypriniformes > Danionidae > Danio > Danio kyathit. The sequence continues at coordinate 22,553,243 of LR812522.1, read as the reverse complement.
GAGATTACGTCAAACATTAAATAAAAATGCATATTTCAAAGCACTTCACATCACCTGCTATACACACAGCAGTTTGGGAACAAAAACCTGACAAATGCCTTGAATTACAACATCTAGACAGTGACTTTTAGCTGTGGTAATCATAGTGAAATAATTGACACTGGTCTGTTGAATTAGAAAATAATGCACACCCAAGGTGGTGATGTGGCTGTGATGTAAAGCAGAGTGGTGACTATACCTAAGGTGTGCATTATTTTCTTATAATTCAACAGTCGGTTGTGAATTATCTCTTACATAACAACTAGGACCGTACAAAAGTCGAATTCAGTTTTGTTTTTCTTTATTTTGTAGCCTGCTTTTTAAATGCTAAAATACCTTTTAGTAATCAAAAGTCAGGTATATGATTATTTGAAGAAATCAATTATATGTATATATATATGAAGTCAGAATTGAAGTCAGAATTATTAGCTCCCTTTTGAATTTTTGTTTATTTTTTAAATATTTCTCAAATGATGTTTAACAGAGCAAGGATATTTTCACAGTACTGTATGTCTGATAATGTGTTTTCTTCTGAAGAAAGTCTTATGTGTTTTATTTAGGCTAGAATAGAAGCAGTTTTACATTTTTTAAAAGCCATTTTAAGGTCAAATTTATTAGCCCCTTTTTAACCTATATATTTTTTCGATAGTCTACAGAACAAACCATCATTAAACAATAACTTGCCTAATTACCCTAACCTGCCTAGTTAACCTAATTAACCTAGTTAAGCCTTTAAATGTCACTTTAAGCTGTATAGAAGTGTCTTGAAAAATATTTAGTAAAATATAATTTACTGTCATCATGGCAAAGATAAAATAAATCAGTTATTAGAAATGAGTTATTAAAACTATTATGCTTAGAAATGTGTTAAGAAAATCGTCTCTCCTTTAAACAGAAATTTTTGTTTTCAAGTTAAACTAAGCTTTGATCGTCATGTACATAATATGTCAAAAGCAGTGGTGCCCAAACTTTTTCATATGAAGGGCCAAAAACCAAATATCATTAATAGCCGTGAGCCGACGGTAAATATAGCAACCTACAGTATTACATTAAAGTTGCCTTGGCTAATTTCCTAAGTTATTTAATTATATTTCCCAATAAATAGAAAACCTTACTTTAAATTGTATTACCTATTGCAGTGTGACTTTTTAAATGATAACACATTGCAATAAAAACATAATCACATTTATAGCATAGATGAGATCAATGCTGAGTACGCTAGTCAAGCAGAATCTGCCTTTGACTTGATTTGCTCACCAAAGTCTCTGGATTGTCGGGTGACAGTATGTACATTTAAACTAAATCTGATTCATTTACACAATTTAATTAAAACATATAATTACATTCAGCTTTTAACAATGAAACAAACAAAAAAGGTTACATTAAGTTTGAATTGACAATCTCGAAGCCATCCCCATCACTCTCCCTCTCCTCTCAGATGGGATGGCGGACCAAAATTAAAGGTTACCATGGTCCTAGTTTGGGCATCTCTGGTCAAAAGCAATTTTCATGTAAAAAGACAAACAAACAATAAATTGACTCTCAAAATGTCCTATTTTTAACAGTGTAACAGTTTTATACATATGTATTATAATATATGCAATAAATAATAAATTATATAATACATACAATATAATAAAAGTAGTTTTATACCTGTACAGTTGAAGTTAAAATTAGCCCCCCCGTTTTCCCCAATTTCTGTTTAATCGAGAGATGATTTTTTCCAACACATTTTATTAAAATATAATAGTTTTAATAACTCATTTCTAATAACTGATTTATTTTATCTTTGTCAGGATGACAGTAAATAATATTTGACTAGATATTTTTCAAGACACTTCTATACAGCTTAAAGTCACATTTAAAGCCTTAACTAGGTTCATTAGGTTAACTAGGCAGGTAAGTGTAATTAGGCAGGTTATTGTATAATGATGGTTTGTTCTGTAGACTATAGAAAACAAATATAGCTTAAAGGGGCTAATAATATTGACCTTAAAATGGTTTTAAAAAATTAAAAACAGTTTTTATTCTGGCCAAAATAAACCAAATAAGACTTTTTCCAGAAGAAAAAAATATTATCAGACATACTGTGAAAATTTCCTTATAAAAATTTTCTTTCTTTCTGTTAAACATCATTTAGGCAATATCTAAAAAAGAAATAAAATTTGAACAGGGTGTCCGCAACGTCATAAAATTTCAAAAACTAAATTTAGGCTTTAAAAAGTCTTAAATTCACTCAAATATTTTGTTGTAAGTCTTAAATCATGTTAAACAATTCTTAATTTTCCTATGTCCAAGTAAAGATATCTAATCACCAAGAATCCATCTCAAAACTATTGGCTGACGTAACTGGGCCATTAGAAAAATATTTTAGTGTTTAGCTCTGTATAGGTCTAAAATTCCATTATTAATGGTCTTAAAAGGGTCTTTAAAAGTCTTAAATTTGACTTAAAGAAACCTGCAGAAACCCTGTTCAAAGGGTGGCTATTAATCCTGACTTCAACTGTATATTTTAGATATTGTTTGTGATTTAATATTCACAGACACTACAGACAACTTTAGATTTATACCTCCAAAATGTTCAATATTGTGTGACAGCAAGTGATAAAGCTGATTCAGTTTTTATAGTTCTGCAATTTCACCCACATTTCCATATGAAATCACAGGAACCGAAACTACCTTTGATTACCTGTATGATTCATCCACAAGCTTTCTCTTTTTCCTCTTAACAGAAATGCTAAATGTTTTTTTTTTATCAATGCCGACATAAAAAGCCAAAAGAATGGATGTCATCTTGTGCAGATATCATTTAAATCCATCTATTCAGTCACATGTTGTAGTCCACTTGTGTAATAGTCGAAAAGTCGAAAATGATGCATAATATTCTCTTAAGCCAGTGAAATTAGAAATGAATTGAAAGAGAATGAAAGGGAGGAACCAAAATGGAAAAAAGAAAAAAAAATCTTTTCTTTTGTTAGTGTTTTTGACCGCAGAGCTTTCTAGCCAAAACTGCACTTTAGCTGAGCTCTCATACTTAGGAAGGTTACACAATGGAATCTGCTCCTTTTCATTTACTTCATCAAGATTGTAGGGGAAAAGAGGACAATTTTCCTTGTCTTGGGGGAATAGCATTGTCTCATTGCATTTTGTCAGTGACCCGTTTGCTCGACAGCCCCTTAAAATGCTTACGGGGACGGAAAAGGCTTGTTTAGCGCTCTTGTTCTGTATAGTAAAAGGAATGGAAAGTGGACATCAATACAGCCCACCTCCCTTCAGGGCTGTTTGTTTCAGTTCTTCATCTGCAATTACTTTCTGGGTACTTTTCTTTTTTTTCTCGCTTGCACCCTGTGACATCTGTGAGTCCAAGTGCGTGCGATCAACAAGTTGGTTGATTTTGACCACATGATGCTCTATCACACTTGAATTTGCTCGCATGATTATGCTAGGCTTATTCCCCAGAGCTGACAAAAGATAATTGTAAACACGTGCACAAGATGTTTCAGAGGCATGTCTTCCCAATTACAGGCTGTTAGAAAAAAAACTGAAGCGAGCAAAGAAAAAAAATGGCATACTTTCATTAATGTGTTGCTTATAAATGTCTGTGTAAATCACACAATTTTGCTATAAGTTACTCCAGAATTGAGTCTCTTTTTTTTATTCGTTCTCACTTAAAACATAAACCAGATGTTGCTTATGTCTACCCACAAACAGATGCTGAAACAGCTGGACTAGTGACAGTTTATTATACTTTATTTTTTACCCACTGCCAGCATATTATGTTCCATTCGTTCATAAATAAAAAAAACTCAATCAGCTATTTTTTTATATTCATTCACCGGTATTAAAATGTTATTATATTTATTATTATATACATATTATATTTGTTAAAGTCATACTTTGAAGGCAAGACACTGCAAGCAATATTGTATTTTTCTTGCACCTGTTCGTTTAAAGATTTTGTGCTTTTTCTTTAATCAATGAATGACACACACTATAAGTACACACATTATAAGTACCTATAGCAGTTGATCAATTTGAGTAAATTTAAATTACAACACATTTATAAAGGCTGTTAATAAAATTGTAGCGTTTGGTTTATATCTGCATTGTGAAGATTTCTGAATTATAGAGTGATAAAGAGGGATTACCAAAATCTACTTTGTAAAAACCTTTGACTAAAACATTTAAAACTAAAACAAAGATTTTGGACATGACATCCAGTATTCATATTTTTTGTAGTAGAAATGTATGCGATTTGGGTAACACTTTATTTTGATGGTCCCTGTTGCACAGTTTGTTGACAAAAAGTTGCATTGCAACTAGATGCCAATTACTTGTCGCTTGAGTATTAGTAGACTGCCTGCTTAATATCTGCTGATACTGCTCCTTCAACAGACATTTAACTGACTATAAGAAACTTTGCAAGTACATATCAACTTACACTAACCCTAACCCCAACTATATCTACTTATAACCCATTGAGAATTAGTTGGCATGTAGATGCATTGTAACCTAAATTAAACAAAATAGGTTACAGGGACCATTAAAATAAAGTGATACCGCGATTTGTTTGCATACTTAATTTAATAATGCTTTATTTGCATATTTAAACATTGCATAATACAGATTAAATAGAAAACCTAGTCAAAAAATGAGTGAAAATGTAGCTGCTTGTTCAAACTGCTTATTTAAAATGAGTTGAAAACAAATGTAACAATTTAATTGTTTTATGTTCAATCAACTTAAATTTGTAAAAACAATTAGGTTAACTTAAATGATTTGTGTTGAGACAACATGAAGTAATTGTGTTGAACCCAGCATTTTTTACAGTCTATTATAGAAAAAAAACGAGATATATGGTAATTTTGAACCGTTATTCACCTTTTTTTTTCTTTCTTTTTTCCAATTACCCCCTCAACCCCAACCTCTAACTTACCAGTAGAGGGAGGCAGAGCTCCACAAAATAATCCTTTCCGCTTATTGCTCCACAAGCAGCTTCCTTCTATCACTGCTGTAAGAAAATCCCCTTCTCTGTCCCTTCATCAAAGTGAACTTCCCACTTCAAGTTTAGCATAAGTATAACCTACCCAACGACCCTCATGTCCTCTGGCCAGAACACTTTCAATAAATCTCCACAAGGGGGCTCTACTCAACAGCCTATTCGGCAAAAAAAACTGCTGCCGCCCCGAATGAGAACTGCACCTCACTGCTCCCGCCATCTTGTATCCCGCCCTCCAAAGTATAAACTTATCCACTGTCGATTAAAGCTGAATCAAGACCGCCTGGCTCGAACCCAAAGCCCGCCATTTTTGGGTCTGAAAAATCATTCTGCACCAGGCGGTCAATCACCATTAATTTTCTACAAATGTGACACAATTCTGTGAAGTTGTAGTTTTAAACAATTATAAAACTCATTTTGAGATGAAGTTTTCTAAAGGAAATGCTGTGAGTGTTAGTGTTAGCAGTGCATTAAAATTAAAGCAATATCTAAATTATTATAGAAAACTTTAAAGGTCAAAGAGCAGTAGGTGTATGACCTTGGATGTTTCTGAATTGGATATTATTATTAGTCACAGCACACACACACACACACACACACACACACACACATGAAAAAACAGTGTGAGATAAGTGTTTCTAAAATAGGTATAAAGGAAGAGAATCTGAGCATTTCAGTCTGTCATTTATGGCCATTTTTTTCTGTATTAGTGCTGAGCTCATTGATGCGATTTGTTTGTAATCACACGGGTCGACTGAAGGGTCACCTAAAAGAATAATTGACTTCTAATGAAAATCTTTTCTCAATTCCGCAATGCACGTGCTTGTAAATGTAGGATGAGGCATGAGTCACAGGTCAGTGCAGATAATAAGTGTGGAATGGAGAGAGAATGAAAGCTAGAAATTCTAAGATGGGTAAAAAAAGAGGGAGGTTTGTCATTTTGGTGCCCATGTGATGAATGCCTGTTGGGACAACAGATGTGTGGTGATGTCATTTTAGTGTGTGTGTGTGCGTGCGTACAGGGAGGAGCAGTACCAAAATGCACTCAGTTCTTTGGTCTGTAGTGTAAAGTCATTTTCTGTTGATGTGAATTTCCATACTGTTCAAAGCTGGTTTGTTATAATTAGGCAAAAATGTTGATGGGATTTTAATCTCTTCTATTTGCAGACCTCTAGTTTTAGGAGATTCATTTGAAACTTAGCAGTAAGGGTTTGTTCACACCCGGTATTAAAAGGGGTTTTTGTTGATGCAAATGCAAGTGGATGACATCAAATACAGATGTAAAAATGAGTACGTTTACATAGGCACCAATAATCAGATTTTATTACGATTAAGACAATACTCTGATTAAGAGTCTACCATGTAAACAGTGATTTTTTTTATGACCTTAATCCAACTAAAATCATAATCGAACTAAACAGAAATTGAATTAAGACATGTGGAGTATACTGATTCTAGTGGCATTATTGAAATGCTGTGCAGACACGTAAACTTAAACTATATATGTCATATAGGATTTTTTGCAGCGTTTTGCAACAGGATATTCAATACACACATGGCTGTTTGACACTATTCTCTGCACCTATTGAGTCAGTAAAGGACCACAGACACCTGCATCGTGAAATGCAGAGGTTTTTTTTTTTTTTCTCATACTGTGTGCGATAATAAATTCCATTAAATCACACCAGTGCTTACTTCATACTCGCATTCAATATCTCAGTTTGTCACGAGAGGCATGAATGAAATGTTCCTGAATAAAAGTGAAAGTGCCAAACTGCAGTTGAAGTCGACAAATTAAAAATGAAACAGCTGAAATTATGAAACTCCGGAGGAAAACGTGGTGACGCAATGATGTTATTCGATCCATGAGCTGTAACATGTAAAACGGGATCATGAAAGGAACATTCAAAGCAATAAATGTAAACATCTTAATCATATTATTGTCATATTCAGATTAAGGTAAATTATACGATTTCATGTAAATGTAGTCAGTGTCTAAATCGTTTTGTCCTTGTCCACTTTTGACCTCTTCCAGAAGGAGTTGAAAAAGCATTCAGTCGGATTGCTACAGTAGTGTAAACACTCATGTGGTTGAATGTGTTCGAATAGCCACAAAACACCACTGACCACATACTGACCTAATTCTTAGGTCTAAAAGAATATCTCTCAAAGAAATCAGTGGAGAAGTTAAATGTGGACAAAAGACATGTATTGTAATGCCTGGTGATCTATTTGTGACACCATTGGCCAAAATAAATCTTAATACAAAGTGTAAACAGTTTCTGTTACCACCATAATTTAAAAGGTCACCACCCAAAAATTAACATTATATAATTATTTAATAACGATCATGTTGTTTCAATCCCAAGACCTTTGTTCATCTTTGGAACACAAGTGAAGATATTTTAGATTAAATCTGAGAGCTCTCTCATCCTCCATAGACAGCAAAGCTCAGAAAAGAAACCACAAACATTGTCAAAACATTATATGTGACTTTAGTAGTTCAACTGTAGTCATACAAGAGCCAATTTTACAGTTTTCCAAGTCATTTTTACAGTTTTTTTAATGCACAAAAGTGTTTTTGGAGCATTGGACGGTTACAGTTTAGCCATGGAAGTCGCATGGTATGTTTTGACAACGATTTTGGTTTCTTTTCTGGACAGAAAAAAACATGTGGGTCAGTAATTAATAACAGAATTTAGATTTTTAAGGTTAACCAACCCTTTATCATACATTTTTATAGATCATCTCACAAATGGCCCCTTTGCCGATGCATTACAGTTTCCTTCTAGCACATTAATGTGTCTATTGTCACCCTTTGTTCACATTTTTTAAGACCCTTACCAGTATTTATGTGGGAAGCATTCAGTTTGGTACAGGTGAAGCAAGTAAATGTAAAGCATGTGAATGGCAACTATGCATTAGGTGGGGAGTAGTTGGTCTTTTGTGGCTGTTTGAACTTATTCGACCACATGAGTGGTTACACTTCCATTGAATGCATTTACCCCTACCTCAGAAAGTGGCCATAAGTGCTCAAGCTCAAAATGTTTTAGACCCCATTTGCACCATTTAGCATCATCCTCTTGTGGTGGAATTGACAAAAATGCATCTTAATACCAGAGCTCATTGTAGAATAGGGTCATTTTAGTGCCTTTTATATGTTTGTCCGTTGCTGCCACCAACCAACCACATTGCACAAAACCCTATCTCACTATAATGGCCCACTGAGCAATAGGTTTCTGATTTAATTGTGGCTGCAATGTTAAACTTTTGCCTCTGTCTTCTGACTCTCTGTGAGGGGCATAAGAAGTCAATTGTTCTTGCGGTATGCCGTGACAATAGCTGTTTGTCATCATGTGGAGCCAGAGAGAGACAGGGCAGAACACACAGTAACTACACTACACCGCTGCCAGTGCTAGGATTTTCAGGCAGGGTCACACCAAGGTCAAAGGACTTTCAGTCACACCATGTCGTGTGCCGATTGCACCAGTAAGATCACCTTTTTCTTGTTGACCATTTTAACCCAGTCAGCAACTTTTGCATGCATTGTGTATTTGTGTCATTGCTAGAATTGTATATTATTAAAGTGTTGAAATGAAAACGATTTTATTAGTTACTTACCCTTATGTCGTTCCAAATCCCTGAGACATTTGTTCGTCTTGCGAAGACAAATTAAGATATTTTGGATGAAATCTGAGAGCTCCCTAATTCTCCATAGACAAAGTTCAGAAAAATACCCCAAAATCCATCAAAACAGACCATACAGTGCTCAGCATAATTGAGTACACCCCATTTTGAAATGAATATTTTTATAAATTTTTCAATGAATATTGTCATCATATTTTGGTGCAATTGAACAAAACAGATTTATTAAACACATATTTATTAAAATAATATTTTAGTCACAGAGCATATTTAGAAATAGAAAGATAATACAATTAAATTCAAGTGAAATATTGCAAGAAAAAAATACAAACTACAAAATTTAAACAGAATATTCTATATTTTTGGTTTCACTTGATTTTTTTTTTTTTTGTCTTTTTAAAAATTTAGTTTAATATTTTTCTCTAACACAAATTTGGTTTTACTTATTTTTGGACTGTCATATTAAGATATTTTATTAAATTAGCTCCAGATTTGGCTTCAGTACTGACTAAATTAATGTAAATGCACAAATATAACATTGTATAGCATCTTCTACATCCATGAAATGCCAACTGCCCCTGCAGGGGCTCAAACCAGAGATCTTCTAGCTAACTGCTGAGCCACCGTGCCGCCCTTTAGCATCTTATATAAAATTTTCATTTAAAAGCAAGATGTGTAAGGCATGTACTTCTATATGCTGAAGACGGTATCTTCGATGATTTAATTGGAATATTATGCTAATATTATCAAACTATGAGTATACTTTTCTGCACAAATAAAACAAAAATAAACACTTTATTCAAGTTTCTTCCCCTCAGTATCAGTATAAAGTGCACATTTACTAGGGCATCGTCCTTCTGATGTAAACCTGAGGATGTGCCTGTACTTTGTTTCAAACAGAGAAAGCTGCACATAGACATTCAGGGTGTACATCAGTGCACAGCACTGGTGAACATACTAAAACTGAAGAGAAGAAACAGTTGGATAAAGTTTTTTTTCTTGTACACACAAAAGTATTCTCGTAGCTTCACAACGATCCAATTTAACCACTGAAAGTATATGCTCTGTTTTGAGGATGTTTTTGGCATCTTTCTGTACTTTGAATGAGTCAGGAAACGTGCTGTCTATGGAAACCATATAGCTCACAGATTTCCTCTAAAACATCTTAATTTGTATTCCCAAGATTAACAATGATCAGTGGTTTGAAAAAACATTATAATTAAAATTTTTAGGTAAACTAAGTCTTTAAGATGGTACCCTATCTGTCAGGCTGACTGTGGGAACCTGCTGAGGTCTCCACTTGAAAATGTATGATTTTATCGCAATCTTTGCTTTTCCATGTTTTAATCTGTAGATTTTGGGTGGGTTCGAAAAGAAGGTCTCTTGGGCAGTCGTCCACATGTGAATAAATCCTTCAAAAGAAGGAATGTCTCCCTGTCAGAGCCTCAAAGCGCACGGTTTATGTGATATATGTCTTAAACGTGTGATTTCTCGAGCACAGATTAAGCCTAATCTGATATAAAAGAGATTTTCTATGGAGAATCCCTGTTGATAATGCAGTTTAGTATAGGACTAAGGTTAATCTCTTTCTGGGAACAGGACCAAGATGATGCAAATATGAACTAATTCTTAACTGTTTCATGTGATTATATTGCCATGTGTGCAGAATATAAGCAATTGCAAAAGAAACATGTTTGGTTTTCTTGTTAAGTCAAAGAGAGACTGCGGGATTCCATACTATTCACGACAGCATATCAAAGCGCCAACACCACAAGAAATCGCTCTTAATGTAAAGTGATACACACAGCTGTCGGCCTTAACTGGGCTCACCGTTTTTCACTTCACCTCAGACAAAGAGGCTATGAGGAGCCAATAGTTCCATTTTTCACTCCGGGCACTTGATTTACTGAGGAGAAATGGATGTCAGAATGGGGAATATGTCATGGAAGTTATCTGGTTTTGTGATAAAGTCATAGGTGCACTCTGGGTTTTATCGTAGCCTCGTGATGTGACCCCTGTCTGAGGACACGGCTCATTTCTCTGTAATCATTCACTTATAGCCTTGGGTTGCGGGGCTGTGTCAGGCATTGTCTTGGCTCTTAAAAACAAAGTAAAGATATGTAATAGACCTGCATTACCAAAACCACAGGCATGCATTTTGTTATAAACTCAATGACTCAGCAACTTCGACTGGTGTTGAAAAGTTGGAGCTTGGTAAGATTGTGTAGTACTTTAGATCAAACTTGTAGTACTTTTGATCAAATAAGTGCACCCAAAAATGTCAAAAGTACATTAAAACAGCAATATAGTGAAATATTTTACTATACTTCAGCGTGCATTTATTGTACATATATTTTATAATGTATTTGTGTAATGGCAAAGTTTAATTGGATATATATTTTTAATTATTTGTCATTCGCAGCCATTACTTCACATGAATCAGATATCATTCTAATATGCCGATTTGTCACTCCAGAAGGAAAGAGTTGACAGTTGTGCTGCTTAAAGTTTTTCTCAGTCGCTTTGGTGCATTTCTCACAACATTATTTACATTTGCACAACAGTTAATGCATTTCTCAAAACAATTAGTCATTTGTGCACATCATAGTAGCAGTTTCTCATTCCTTTCAACAAATTGCAAATGCTTTTGGACATGCATCAATTGCTTTCATACAACTCTCTGCTGTTTGTAACATTATCATTCGCTTATGTCATGTCAGTCAAAATTAACTAAACTTGTGAATGCTGAATAGTCATTCCATATAAAACTAATAGTCCTCATTTCATTACTTGAGTCGTTACATACAAAAATGTTGAACTAGTTGTCAAAATCTGTCAAGCTCATTTTATTTAAAATCTTTAAATCTTTTTTTCCACTGAAAATGTCTTCTAAATTGAACAATTTCATAATTGATTTACAGACCTGTGTATGTTGTAGGTTCAGTTTCAATATGTACTGCAATATTGCTTACAGTTGTGCACAGCTCTACCCAAAGGAAGTTTATGTTTGTTGTCAATAAGGCTGTATTTATTCTTTTGCACAATGCTGTGAATAAATTAGAATTGTAAAGAGCAAATGCAGTAAAAATGTGAAACATACATATTCAGTGTCTTGTACTCAGACACTCACTAAATTCAATGATGTCTAACTTTACCGTAGTTTTCAAATGGCTGTGCAAATAATATATAGTGCTGTCCTGAGCATTTTCAGGAAGTGTCACCAAAATCTGAATTTTTTACATTGGAAAAAATGTACAGAGTAAACTGTCATAATGAAAACATGACAAAGCCATTTGACTATCTTGTTCAAAAACAATGGTGTCAGGACTTTGCATTTTGATGACACTGACACTTTCATTGACATGAATACTTGCTTTTGAGAAATGAGCTATCCATTTTGAGCAAGTGACTCGCTTTTGCAGGTTATCCACTAGGTTTTGCAGTTTGCACTAATTGTTTTGAGAAATGCATCAACTGTTGTGCAAATGTAAATAGTGTTGTGAGAAATGCACCAAAGCGACTGAGAAAAACTGTAATATTTGAGAAACTTTTTTTCAGAATCTTTGATGAAGTTAAAATGAACAGCATTTATTTCAAATATTTTTTATACAAACAATAAAACATATTAATAAATATATATAAAAATGAAATAAAGATAAATAAAACATAGATGACTTCACTATTTAATATATTTTTAATAAAAATCCATTAGATAGCTAGATAGACAGACAGACAGACAGACAGACAGACAGACAGACAGACAGATAGATAGATAGATAGATAGATAGATAGATAGATAGATAGATAGATAGATAGATAGATAGATAGATAGATAGATAGATAGATAGATAGATAGATAGATAGATAGATAGATAGATAGATAGATAGATAGATAGATAGATAGATAGATAGACTGGCAGACAGACAGACAGACAGACAGACAGAGCAGATAGATAGATAGACAGAGCAGATAGATAGATAGATAGATAGATAGATAGATAGATAGATAGATAGATGGATGGATGGATGGATGGATGGATGGATGGATGGATGGATGGATGGATGGATGGATGGATGGGTGGGTGGGTGGGTGGGTGGGGTTGTGGATGGATGGGCGGGGCGGGCGGACGGACGGACGGACGGATGGATGGATGGATGGATGGATGGATGGATGGATGGATGGATGGATGGATGGATGGATGGATAGATAGATAGATAGATAGATAGATAGATAGATAAAAGGACAGACAGATAGACAGATAGACAGATAGATAGATAGATAGATAGATAGATAGATAGATAGATAGATAGATAGATAGATAGATAGATAGATAGATAGATAGATAGACAGACAGAGAAGATAGATAGATAGACAGACTGGCAGGCAAGCAGATAGACGGGCGGACAGATGGACGGACGGACAGACAGATAAATAGATAGTCAGAAATAAAGGTACGCAAGCTGTCACTGGGGTGGTACCTTTTCAAAAGGTACAAATTTGTACCCTAAAGGTCCATATTAATACCTCAAGGGTACATATTAGTACTTAAAAAGTACAAAAGTGTTCCTCTTAAAATTTTAGGTACTAATATATTGTTTTGAGGTACCAATATGCCCCCTTTAAGTACAAATGTGTGCTTTTTGAAAAGGTACCACCCCAGTGACAGCTTGCGTACCTTTATTTCTGAGAGTAAAGATAGATAGGCAGGTAGACGGACGGACAGATAGATAGATGGGTAGACGGATAGATTAATAGATAAATAGATTTACACTGTTTTAATTGATAGTTTAATTCTATTTAATTTGATGGAATAATGAGGTTGTTTTGGATGTTTGTGTTGACGTCCTCTTTGATAAAGGTGAGTGATAGTGCAGGCCTGATGTTTGTTCTGGTAATGTACGGGCTGTGGGTGTGGCACTGCAGCGTGTGCCCGTGGACGCCGCTCATACTGGGAGGCAGGGGGCTGTTGCTGCCTTTCTCTCTCCAACTCTCTCCCAGCGTCCCGCCCCCTTTGCCACTGCCATCTCTTGGCTTTCCCAGAATGCCCTCTGTCTGAGAGCACTGGCCTGAAATAAAACTATGAGGGCCTGCGCGAAGAGAATGGGAGCTTTGTCTCAGCTGCCATTTACACTGTCTGGGGGCATAGAGACAGAACTCAAAGAGAGTGTCTGATTGCAAATTAGCACAGCCCAGGGCTCAATGCTCCGTGCACTCATACACACTCACGCACTGGCGGTGTGAGGCGTGGAGAAAGTTCTGCATTAAACGCCGCTGAAGATCATTACGCCCTTTAGTTCTATTCAATAGTGCCACATTTCAGTCAGGGGCACAAAAAATAATTAGCAGCGGGCTTCTCTTGAGCTGACTTGCGTATGACCGAAGTATTTGGGCTTGTTTAGTATGCAAGTGATGCCGGGTCTGAATTTCTGATTAGCTGAAAGACAAAAGGTGCAGCCGGTGCACTGCAGGAGCGACGTCTCAACATCAGCGGGCTCCGAGTGGGCCCCTCGCTGAGATTCGGGGTGATTGACATGCGTCAAAAGATCGCATGCAGTGTGCTAGATGCATGATGGCTCTATTTGGCATGAGAATTCCTCCTGTTTGTGTTATAAATGCATGTATAATCATTTTGAATAGGTTAAGCTGAATACGTTCTGGTCAATATCTGTAGATCAGCTGCCCGAGGAATATTTTTTTAGGCCATAGAGGTTGTTTGTGTTAAATCATATGTAAATATTTATTAGTGTACACAAAATAAAAGGTTGTGTTTACTGTGTGTATGTACTATGCATATATAGATACATACATAAACATGTATATTGTGCCATATTTCTATAATTATATATATATATATATATATAATTTTATAAATACATATAATTATTATTTATTTAAAATATTTTGTGTGTATATATATCATAAATATATCATAAATATACACAATACACACATATTATGTAAATGCAAACTTTTATTTTGGATGCGATTAATCATGATTAGTCATTGACAGTGTAATCTACATATTTCTAAACAATTTAATATTAAATTTTAGAAGAATTTAGTAATTTTTTAGTAATTTTAAAAGAATTTAACTCTGTAGAGGAAGTTTTTTTTTTTCTGTAAACATGTGATGCATTGTGAACTCAACAACCCCTTGGTAATAATCTGCTTGCCACCATCTCCTGTTAAATCCCATGAGGCCGCTTTGTGTAGGACATAAACACACGCGTTCACACATAGGACACAATTTGGCCCTTTAATCTGATTAGCTGTGTCTGTATGGATGAACCGTGTGTTTCTTTAACCATAAGTAGAATGGTGAAGCAATGACTCCAGTATTTACAGAGAAAGTAATCAGATTTTTAAACACAGAGGGGGGAAAAGCGAGGTAAGTAGTTTTGAAATACATTTTAGCCATCATATCTGTCAAAGCCATCCTGTATCACAGCTACCATCTTTTAAAAAGGATGCATTGATGTTAGTTATTTATTAAATTATGTCAGTCATGTCCTTTTTTTACCCATCTTAGTTTAAAAATGGGATAATATCTAAATAACAGTGTGATCAAAGCTTTTATCTGATTTATTGTTTTTTTTCTTTGTAATGCATTTTAAAACAGATATCTAAAAATGTCACACAACCCAAAAAATATGTAAACCAATCATTTATTTTATCCTCTGGACATTTTATTGGGATCACATTGCCTTGTTTGAAACAAAAATATGATCTGTATCTGACAGATAAAACGCAACTCTGACTGTTTTATGTGGCTTTCTGAAATATTTTCTTATATTGCATTTAAAAATACATTTGTGAATTTGTTATCCTTTAAAAAAGCTCTGAAGCAGGGAAAAAAGATGAATGATATTTGAGAGCCCGTAATGAGTGTAAATTAGAATATTGATTGCCTTTCAAAGTTATTTTTTTCAAAAAGGTTTTTTGTCTGTGCATTTGACACATTTTCTGTTGTTTAGGTTAAACAACTACACTGAAAAAAAAAATACATGATCAATTAGTCATGACAGCATATATTTTTAGTTCATTGTAAATTAAACTAAGTTAATCATGTTCTAATTTAATTTGATAAGTTATGTGAGCTGTTTAAAGTCAGTTTAACATAATATAAGTTCAATGGACTCACAAGGATAATTTGATTTAACTTAAAAATTTAAAGCAACCAGGATTTTTTTTACAGTGTAAACATTTCTTTGTATTAATGTTGCAATTAGCCTGAAATTACACAAAAACCAAAAATAATGCATGATCACACTCACACATTGTTAGCCATAACTAGAAGAAAATGTCCTTCAGAGTGCCATTGATAACACACACACACATATACACACACACACACTTAATACAAAATCACCTTACACTCTTGAGTCCCATTTGTGACTAAAACGTTTTTTAATTGTGACCAAAAATGTATTTACATAGTTGTAAACCAATTCAAATTGCACTTGTGTAAATAGTCACATGAAGAGAGCTGTTTTAAACCAGTTTGCCCTTATTAAGTATAATACAGATATAGCTATTATAAGTTATAATACATACAGTATTTAAAAGGGTGATTCTCGTTTATATGAATAAACCTCAGTGGTGACATATTTATTAAGAGTTCGTTTTGTATTATTATCACATTAGATGAAACAAAGCAAAAGAATAAACAATATCCCCATACAATCAGTCATAACAGGCAACTGTTGCCTGGTAGTGACAAAACAAAAAAGTTACATCATTTGTTTTATAACTTTCTGATGAATCTTATTCAGAAAAAAAATAGAATAACCAGGGCATGATCTTGACCGTTTATAAAAATAAATGATGCAATTTATTTTTTATAATACTATACAAATATATGTGCACTTTTTAAAGAATATGTTGGAATTAAATGGGTTAAACTGTGCATTAAATGACTCGGGACACTTACAAATATTTATGAAAAACTTTATAGAATTTTTAAATACATTTTTGTACTATCCTGTGCGTAAAATATTTTTTCTGATGCTACATACACAGGCAAAGCATAAAACAGGCTAGTATGTTTTTTTATTTTACTTATCATAAAATAATTATCCCTATTCTTTATTAAGCAAACAAAAAAATACAACTTAACTTCAAATATGTTTCTCAACCCCGCTCTATAAATACAAACAATGTTTCCTCAAGTCAAAACTTTTACCTCAGATTTGTCGTCGGTTTGAAACGCACTGCATATTCGTCGAGCTGAGGTAAAACTGCCGAACGGGTCGAGCTCGACGGGCCCGTGAAATAAATAAAAAGCCAACAGCCACCGCCATTATATGTGCATCCATTGTGAATAAGAGTAAACAGTGTGTTATTTCGTGCTGATATTAGATAGGTCAGCGGCTGCTGTCTGGCTCTTGTGTAACGGTCGCTGCGCGAGTTCGTGTGTGTGTGTGTGTGTGTGTGTGGTGTGAATCACAGTTCACCTTAGTTGAACTTGCATGATCTAGTTCACGGTAGTGTGAGGCTGTCGGTCCGGTCTGGTGGCTTTCGGAGGACGAACGCTTCTTTTTGATCATTTAAAAAAGTACCCTTAAGAAGACGCAGTGTGTCGTCATGTTTTTGTGTAGACGGGAAGGTTGTGATAGATTGCTTGCGGGCTGACTGTATTAACGGTCGTGTGTGTGTGTCTGTGTGTCTGTGTGCGTGTGTGTGTGTGTGTGTGTGTGTGTGTGTGTGTGTTAACCTCGCTGAAGTGTCTGTCCGTGCGACGGCCGGGGGAATTTCAGCTTGAACTTGAATAATAAAAACGGTCGTCGTGATTTCCTCGCCGACTCCCGGCAAGTTTCTTTCTTTTGTTTGTTTGTGTTGCCGTTTCCCGTTTTTAACGACAACCCGAAAATCGCAAAAGGACCAGATGAAGCTCAGAAGCGGATGAAAGGCGGACGTAAATAATGTAAGTTTGCCGTTATCATATTTTAATCGATCCCATCGGCTGCTTTTTGCTTTTATTTCGCTTGTAATTACATGCGCCAGTGATATAAACCCGGCATATGGGGCATTTCTGAACTGTAGCCTAGTTTTCACAGCTTATTTTCCTGGCGTCAAATGTAAAATATCTGTCGTGCACGCACTCGAATGAATGAAACGAGGAAAGCTTATTTTATTAGCGCTTGTCGAAGAGAGTAATAGTGCAGACACTTCAGACATAGATAATTAGGTCAGTTTCTCATTGCCAGACGTTTTGTTCACGCTTTTCAAATAATCGATCGCCCTGCTCCTTTTGGGTATATTTATTCGTGTGTGTTATTAAACAGAATCATGATACCGATCTGCTCTTCTCATTTAAAAGAAAAATAAATCTAGTATTTGTACTTCATACTTGGCGTCGTTTACAGACATATGTCTATCAGTATCGTCTAATATTTTACACACTATGTACCTCATTTATAAAAGGTTGACAACAATTTGTTATTTAACTTAAGAAATGCATGTAAGCTATTTATTTCATATTATTTTATTAAAATAGAATATGTTATGTCCTCTTTGTATTAAAAAGTTGTACTCATGCATTATTTGATTTGATGATCTATCATAAACAAAATGCCTCAAACACATATTCACAGTTTTCTTGATTATTATTTATTTATAGAAATGCATGTTAATTATTTTACCAGCTTTACATTTTTTCTACATGCATCGTGCTGTTGTTTTAGATATTTTATAGCCAGGGGGAATAGAGCTAATTCTGAAATGTTAGACTGAGTGTGTGTGTGTCTGTGTGTTGCAGTGGTGCTAGAAATGGCGAAAATCTTTCGGACTCAACCCAGAGTTGGAATGTACATCCACCTTTTATCTGGTATGATTTTATCTTCATTGTTTTTCAGCAAACTCAGTTTAAGTAATTGAATGTGATAATAATCTGCTGTTTGAAGCTAAAAGGGAGATCGCTTCTGTACACTTTTGTTGTACTGTACATGTACATCAGAGAGGTCTTAGAATAATGAAGCATTCTGAATAATATAAACTACAATTTCTGGTGCATATATTGCTTTACTGTGTGTCTGTGGTTTTAATCTATTACTAATTTGAAAGTGCACAGATTTTTGCATATTATTTCATGAGGCTTTATATCTTTTTGTTGACCGGTCGAACAAACATCTGTGTGTTGAACACACATGCTATAACATGTTAACTAACGTCCTTTGAGATTTGTTGTGCTGACTGTGCAATTTATAAGGCATGTTATGATGGCCTGCTTGTTTACTGTCATATATATATATATATATATATATATATATATATATATATATAGTTAAAATTTATTTCAAAAGCACAATTTTAACACCACCAGGTTTTTCACCCTGTGTTTTTTTTTTGTAAAGTGTGTGTATTCAGGTTCAGTCTTCTGTTTGGAGGTAAATTTGTCAGACTAAATACACTAAAGAAGAAATTCAGACGTATAGCTTTTTGTTTGCATTTTTGGGAAAGAAAAATGTGTGCTTAAAACTAAATAGAAAAAAATAAGTATGCGATTTTATTTAGGTCTTTTTCATGGTTTTACATCAAACCTAGTCACATGTTGTACATATGTGTGGGTCTTCATGTGACCCAGCACTCTTTGTAAACAATGGCATGCATTATTTTACATTAGGGTGTATTTTTCCTTTTTCCACAATCATTTGTCTATTTGTATACCTTCTGACAGAGGAGGAGACATTCAAAACACAGATGATGTCAGCACTTCAAAACGACAAAAAAAAAAAAAGAAAAGAAAAAGGTCATCAGCAATTTCGGCAATCTGTTTCCACTTCTCTTAATATTGTCACTCAGCACTCGATTTATCTTGCCAGAAATATCTTTTTCATTTGCATCTCCTGTCGGGGAAATAACCAAACCGCCGTCGAACACAGAGCTACGTAACCCGAGGCAGAAAAGCTCAGGCCATTGCTGAGAGCGCACAACAGAGGCCAGATTTTGTAAAGTGTGTGTGCACGCTGGAAGTGTCTTTCCATGACTGACCCCTTGTGCTACAACCACGCCAAACTGTCAATCCCACAGGAATGTCTCCCCGAACTCTCTGCAACAGATGACAGAAATTTGGCGTATGGTTTTGTCATATTCTTTTTCCTCTTCTTTCTTTTCGTTTTTTTTTTCCTCTTTTGTGCTCGGCCTCAAGTTTTTCTGTAAGCTCTCGTCTTTTTCCCTTGTTGCATTTCAGCTGAGACTGAAGGCCAAGCATGTAATGTGTCAACATGACCTGGACTCGGTACTGTAATCTGAGCGTTTCACTTGGCCTTTGGAAACGATTTGATAATGACGACGGCAGCTCGTTACCGCCATCTTTTGCTAAAACGCTTTGAAAGTCGCCAGATAATTGAGCAAAGCCAGCCGACCCCTTCGAGATTACAAAGAGACGAACAATCCTACGCACTCTTTGTGCCGACAGAGTCATAAATATATCTGTCTGTTCTCTGGCCCGCGTCCAAGCCAGTTTACCTCAGTTAACCCGGCAAAAAGCATACATCATTTGAAATTTAAAATGCAATTACCACAGGGAGGGGAGGCGCCTCTTCTAACCTGACACATTCACACAATCAATCCAAGCTTTTGTGCGGCTCTCTGAGATAGAAGCGGGTGGATGCTTTGAGTGGCCTGCAGTGTCAGCTGAGGTCAGGGGTGTGTCCTGAGCTTTTAGCCTGTAGTCTGAAGCTGGCACTAAAAGGTTGCACAGATGTGAGGAAGAGTCGTTAGAGCGATGCGTGTCGGACAGGACTTGGATACATTACAGAGCGCAGAAGGGGACGTGCCTCCTAAGCTTCTCGTGTCCAGGGTCAGTCAGACGGACACACGTTCTGTAGTCACACGATTGCATTTTACCTGTCACGCAGGAAGACGTCACTGTGCGCGCTTGTCTTCTGTGAGTGCACGGGGAAACGGAGAGAGGTCACGTGTGTGATTTATGCATGTGTGCGCTTTCGTTTTAGAGAGCAAACTTGTGGGTATGAGCGAGGAGCTCTTAAGTGCTTGACCTAATTTCACAGGCAAAGAAGAATTCGGCAGTGAAGGCCTTCCTCTGTTAGTGTGAGGTTGCTGTGCTGGGTGTTTCCTCCCAGGGTCTAACAGGAAGCTCATGTTTGAGTTCATTTGAGGACAGGGAGAAGGCTTTTCTTTCCACTGTGGATCGTTCGAGAGAGGGGGGAGAGGGCCAGGGCCTCAGCTCTGAATCGCCCTTCTGCAATCTGGCGTGCGTTTTAGCTCCTTATACTGCTGTATTGTCTATTTTGGCTGAACTTAGGGTTTTTTCGCTCCTGCCAAGAAAACATCTATTTTTTGGGCTTACAGTGAGCAGGAGCCGAGATCCCAAGTCAAAAATGACTTAATGAATCCTGTGAGCAAATGAAACAATCCTCTGCAGGGTTCTCTTTTTGCTTCCTCTCGTCCGTTTTTTTACATTCCAGACTCATCTGAGCTGGGTCGTGACCTGAGAAAAAGCTGCGCTGTTCATGATAGGTTTTGGATGAATGTTCATAGCTCAGATGAGCTTATAAACAGTTATTGCATGTGCATTTTTATTGTGTTTCAGAGAATGCTCATTAACTGCGATTTGCTCTTCACAGGGTTGAGGACTTTGAGGACAGCGGACATGCTTGTTGCAGGACTTTGCAGGTGAGAAATGATTTCACGATTATCCACGCACATTTTGCAAGCCAGTTTTTTTAAAAGAATTTTTGCATTTTCTGTTGAAGTCAGAATTATTAGCCCCCGTGTTAATTTGTTTCCCCATTTTTTTGTTTAACGGAGATCATTTTTGATCAACACATTTCTAAACATAATAGTTTTAATAACTCATTTCTAATAACTGATTTATTTTTTCTTTGCCATGACAGTAATATTTTACTAGAAATTAACTAGGTTCATTAGGTTAACTAGGCAGGTTAGGGTAATTAGGCAAGTTATTGTATAACAGTGGTTTGTTCTGTAGACTATCGAAAACAAATATAGCTTCAATTGGCTAATAATTTTGACCGTAAAATGTTTTTAAATAAATTAAAAACTGCTTTTATTCTAGCCGAAATAAAGCAAGTAAGACTTTATCCAGAAGAAATAATATTATCAGACATGATGTGAACATTTCCTTGTTCTGTTAAACATCATTTGGGAAATATTTAAAAAAAGAAAAATTATAATAATGCTGACTTCAACTGTACATGAATTAACATAATCCGAAAAAATTACAATGTTTTTATTTATATTTATTCATTTTGGCCGAAGTGACATCAGTAAATCATAAATATTACAGTTTTCTCATTACACTTCACGTTCTTAAATTGATATTGCAGTCAGTCTGCAGTGCTCATGTGCTCTCTTTGAAATGTGGATTCTGTGTGGGAGGCCCTCTCTATTCATCTGTGAACGTTTCATGCTAGTCTTTTAGTGAAGTAAGAAGATATCAGGTATTCTAGACATGCCCTTTTCAAATTAGAATATACATGATACCTATTGCATAATCCTAAATGTTCGGATTCTCGATTACATGTTCCGAATATCACACAGATCAAATCTTTTATCAGACAGTGGGGTTGATTGAATCTAGGGCACGCCTTTGAGAGCTTATTTCTGCAGTGGGCAGAGCAGAAAAATGATGAGGATCGACCTGTTAGTCTGGAATTGCATCAGCTTGACTGAAATTAGAGGCAGATTTGGGATGAAAGGTTTGCAGTATCCTGATTGTCAGAAAATGATCACTTCAGCGTGCCTGTGCTCATAACCTTCACTGATCAAACATGATTTATCCTAGTGGTGAAGTTCGTTCTTTGGCTTCTTTATGACTGTCTTTCTCCAATTCTGTTTATCGTGGTGTAGTTTGACATGTCAGTTGTTACGTGGATTTCAAAGTGCGTGAAATTAACATGACATGAACTAAAACAATCTTTGCTGATCTTTCACAAAACATTCCAAAAATGATTTTATTTACTCAAAACTCACTCAGTATCAGCATCTTCAGTCTATATATCATGCACAACGGGGGAAAAGAAGGATGATGCTTTAAAAAGCTGGTTTATAAAGCTGCATCGTCTTTATCTCTCAATCATCTAACGGTTTCTTTCACACATTACACTCATTTCCGTGTCTCCTGCAGTGTGGATGTACTCTCTCAGGTCATGTGCCGTTTACATGTGTCATCCAGATGTTTTCTTGCGTGTTCTGATGCTCTCTCTGTTAGTACTTAATGTCATTTTTGCAGAAATGTTTCTGGTGTTTAGCAAAGAGTATCACGCTCACACAAGCTTAAAAAAAAAGAAGCTAGGTAACATGTGTGGTAGAAACCTGACCAGCACGACACTGTCATGGCTGGTTTCATCCCAGTTTTAGCAGTTATTTCCTGTCTGTGCAACACTCTAGCAAGATACTCTTTGGAATACTTGATTCATAAATCTGTTTACTTTTTCTTGCATAATGACCACTAAACACTAACCAATTTCCTCCTAAATGTGCTAGTTGCTTCTCTCAGATTTCTTTGCATTGTCTTCGTTCTCATGAAATGAAATTATTTTAAAGCAGATCAATTTTTCATGTTTTTCATTAGTTTATTTCTTAAATAGCAGCTTAAATGCTTTTATGCTGAGTAACAAATCAAAATGACAAACACATATACAGTGCTCAGCATAATTGAGTACAGCCCATTTTGAAAGTGAGTATTTTATCCATTTCTCAGTGAATATAGGCAATGTATTTTAGGTGCATTTAAACAAAACAGATTTATTAAACAGATATATTTATTAAAATAATAGTTTAGTCACCAAACATATGTAGAAATTGAAAAATAATACAATTAAATTCAAGCAAAATATTGTACAAAAAAAATTACAAACTACAACATTTCAACACAATTTTTTTTTTTTGCTTCTCTTGATTTTTCCTCTTTTTTAAATTTGTTTTTAATATTTTTCTATAACATATAAATTTGGTTGTACTAGTTTTGGATTGTTTTCGTAAGTTATTTTGTTAGATAAGCTCCAGATTTGGCTTCAGTGCTGACTAATCTAATGTATATGCACCAATATAATACTGTATTGCTTCTTATTAATAATATGAATTTTAAAGATAGATTTTTGAGGGGTGTACTTGTATATGTTGAGCACTGTATATTGTTCGAGCTATCAATCAAGTAAAGAAATAATGGAATGAATTGAAATTTTGGCATTTGATATATATATATATATATATATATATATATATATATATATATATATATATATATATATATATATATATCAGTATATATAGCATCTATCAGTATAGTATTTTCTGAAAAAGTAAAGTGTAAAAAAGATTCTTGCTACTTAAAACTTTTGATCTAAATCAAATTAACCTATATAATAATTTTCTAGTTATAATTTTCAGTCAAACTGATATAATATATAATCAAAAACTTTGTATAACAATAAAGTAACTGTGAATGTAAATGTGATTGTTTTGGATTAAAATTAAAGTCGCATAAAATCAAATTATTTTAAATACTTTTTTAGTGTATAAATGTCAAATCTGCATATGTGTTGTTTAGATTGAAATGTTTACATAAAATAAATATAGTTTTATAAAATATGTTGGCATTCAGACGGATGATGCTTTGCGGTATCATGCTGTTTTATAGCATTATTCGCCATGCATGCCATGTATTGAAGACCATTAAAATGCATAAACCATTTAGTGTGACTGCGATCAGCTCTAATCTGGAATTTGTGGGCGTGGCTTGATAAAACTGGAATTTCATATCAATTTTATTTTAAAGCAGAAGCTTCCAAATCAACCATTAAACATCCTAACTGCAGAAAGACAAGAATTTGTACTGACAAAAACAAAATATGGGCTGTCATTTACATAATGATTATGACAGTCACGATTTCTGACAGTGTTTTATCTTAGTTGTAAAATCATCCAGCATGAGCTGAACATATTAAGATATTTAATTGTTAGAGATCATCACCTTGCATAAAACTGTTACATGAAGCTTTTTATCAGCAAGTGAGCTGATAAAGTGTTTTAAAATGATTACCTCAACTCACCTCAGACTATGACTAATGTGATTTTTGTTTGACTGACATTATATGACCTGTAGAACTAGTTCATGCATTGTCATCCATCTTCCTTCATGGTTGTAATGACAAATGAGTGCTTTTCATCATGGGTGTTTGGCTTGCATATTACACATCAGTTGCTTGGGTAAGTTTTCTCTTGTTCAAGAGTCATATTTTAAGCAAGTAGCGAAACCTTAAACTTTCATTTTTTTCTCGTCTCTACAACTTGATTGTGTCCTCACCTGACAAGAGCTGACAAGCATCTGCCTATGCAGTGTTATAAAGCTCTTTCCTGCTCTTTATTAGGTAAAAATCCTCCCTGACCATTGTGTTGGCCTTAAGCGGTTTTGTTTGTTATTCTATGATGGATTGCCGTATAGGCTTTCTTCACAAAGTCAAAAAGTTCAGAGACGGCGATGTCAAGTAATATTTCAAAGAACTGAACAAACTGATATGTCAAGTTGAAGTGTGTTTACTCGGATGTGGGTTAGGACAATACTCCAATCTCATGCTCAGACAACTATTAAGAAAACCAATTGTAGAGTTGCCTCAAATAAGTGTAAACATTGGCTCTTTGTTAGAGCATCTAAACACAGCAACACTGGCTCAACTAATAGCATAAAGTTAGGATGAATTTAGAGAAGTTAACACTTTTCTAAAAAAATAAAATAAAATAAAAAACAGATATTTTATAAACGAATCTTAAATGCAATATCCCAAACAACGAAATAAGGAATAATTTGTTTTTGGAACAAACATCCAATGAATGGGTCTGATAGGCCTGTTTTGTTTTTCATTAGGCTGTTGTTAGTGTTGAGTTTGAAGGCCCAGCTCCAGGCGAGGGCTGCACCATGGGTAGGCCAATGTTGCATTGTTGGCAGTGGCTCATTTGAATAGCCCTTTAGTATTTTGTGTGAGCAAGTCAGCGCCATTTGCATTTGTTCCAGTCACAAAGGTTTACAGGTCAATAGAGACCAAGCTAACATGCCGAGGAACCCTCTCTCCTCTTATTCTCCTTTCTCTCCTGTCTCTCAACCTTCTTTTGCCCTTCCTTGGTTGTCATGATAAACTCTGCCCGTCTCCCTGGGAATGTGTTTGTGCATGCGTATGTGTGTGTGTGTGTGTGCGCGTAGCAACACCTCAGATGTCTGGTGAGTGATTAATTCTAAGCTGGGAATAAGACTGAAGAGAGGCCCCTGGTAACCCTCAAGCAAACACCAACAATAATTTGATTATCACACTTGAACATGCTTATTTAGCCCCATGCATGGCCGTGTGTGTGTGCGTCTGTAGGTCTGCACACTGAGGCAGAAGAACACAGAGCATACCTGATTAAATGGAGCCCATTCAGGAGGACTGTTGTTTGTGAGCAGTTTGAATGGCTGCAGTGCTGACACATAGCTTCTTAGACAGTCATACATAGACAGAACCAGAAGCCCCAGGTCTTCATAATTAATCCCAGAGTGAGCTCACGGCCCAATCCTCAGAGCTTTAACTCTGTACTTTCCATATGTCACACTGCGGCATACATGCGCACTTACAGAGAGACACTTACACGTGATCTTACACTGAGAAACTTTCTCATGTGTGACGAGCTCACTGGTTTTGTGTGTGTGTGTGTGTGTGTGTGTGTGTGTGTGTGTGTGTGTGTGTGTGTGTGTGTGTGTGTGTGTGTGTGTGTGTGTGTGTGTGTGTGTGTGTTTGTGTGTGTGTGTGTGTGTGTGTGTGCATGATGGTGTATATAAAGTAGCAGTTTTGCTGCATTAATTTTGTTGAATTTAAGTAAAATAATTTAAATTCAGTCAGTTTTAACACCCTCTAATTTCATTTTACTTTATTTATTTTAAGTTTGTAGCAGAATTTATTTATTTTTTTCATAATGTGAAAGTAAATTATTTCCACAGCTGTCATGAAAGATTTTTTAGTGAGTAATGACTTTAATTTCAGTCTTTCTCACATAAAGTCATTGCAAGAAAAGTTTGTGCATTTTGAATTTAATTAAATTAAAGCAATTGAACTTTTAGAAACAGCTTACATTGAATGGAAATGAGCAGCATTAACATTTTTCAAAACTTCTCCTTTTTTGTCTTCCACACATGTATGTACAGTGCTCAGCATGATTGAGTACAGCCCATTTTGAAAATGAGTATTTTTATCTTTCTCAGTGAATATAGGCAATTTATTTTGGTGCATTTAAATAAAAAAGATTTATTAAACATATATATTTTTTAAAGTAATATTTTAGTCACCAAACATATTTAGAAATTGAAAGATAATACAATTAAATTCAAGCAAAATATTGCAAAAAAAATTACAACCTACAAAACTTCAACTAAATTTTTTGATTCTCTTGATTTTTCCTCTTTTTTTAAATTTGTATTTAATTTTTTTCTATAACATACATTTGGGTGTGCTAGTTTTTGGACCGTTATCATAAGTTATTTTGTTAGATAAGCTCCAGATTTGGCTTCAGTACTGACTTATCTAATGTATATGCACAAATATAATATTGTATAGCTTCCTATTAAAAATATGAATGTAAAAGAGAGATGATTTGATCCATTTATATTCAAACTTGATCAAACCTTCTATATCCAAATTTATTGGATTGTTCCAGTCATATACAGTTAAAGTCAGAATTATTAGCCCCCCTTTGAATTTTCTTTCTTTTTTTAATATTTCCCAAATTATGTTTAACAGAGCAAGGAAATTTTCACAGTATGTCTGATAATATTTTTTCTAATGGAGAAAGTCTTATTTGCTTTATTTCAGCTAGAATAAAAGCAGTTTTTAATTTTTTAAAAAAGTGTAAGGTCAAATTTATTAGCCCCTTTAAGCTATATTTTTTT
Source organism: Danio kyathit (assembly GCA_903798195.1). NCBI lineage: Eukaryota > Metazoa > Chordata > Actinopteri > Cypriniformes > Danionidae > Danio > Danio kyathit. The sequence continues at coordinate 22,525,661 of LR812522.1, read as the reverse complement.
CGATAGTCTACAAAACAAACCATCATTATACAATAACTTGCCTAATTACCCTAACCTGCCTAGTTAACCTAATTAACCTAGTTAAGCCTTTAAATGTCACTTTAAGCTGTATAGAAGGGTCTTGAAAAATAACTAGTCAAATATTTACTGTTACCATGACAAAGATAAAATAAATCAGTTATTAGAAATGAGTTATTAAAACTATTATGATTAGAAATGTGTTAAAGAAATCTGCTCTCCGTTAAACGGAAAATGGGGGAAAAAATAATTCAGGGGGGCTAATAATTCTGACTTCAAATGTATATAGATTTGTCTAAAAATAATTTTGCCTTTAGATTAACCTCTTTAAGAAAATCTATATTAGCTCACCTGACACTTTCACTGTGTGTGTGTCAGACAGTGTTTTTAGTGTGGCCGCAGGAAGGCAGTAGTCAATCTCTGGATCTCTCTTGTGGCCTGTTCTTGTCCTCTCTGAGCTGGACGTGTGAATTGCAGCACAAAACGTGGGCTGCTGGATCAGCATGCATGCTACATAAAGACTGCTTTTGTTATAGCCTGCACGCTCATGACCGCTGGCATCTATAGCCCCTCACCCCCAACCACACCAAACTGCACCGGGCTGAGCAGAGAAACCCCCGTGCAGGGAATAGACAGTGGCGTTTAGTGGACTCACACCTATAAAACTTTACAGCTAAATTAATAAATAAACTTTCAAAGATGTGTACAGGCCCATTATTTTCCCTCAAGGGACAATAAAGTCTTATCTTACTCCATTCCAGATCAAATTTAAGTGAATTTGTCTGGTTAGAGATTCATTATATAGGGCTAACACAATTCTTAGCTATAGATCAGATAATGTTCCAGTGCAGCAATACTCACTCTGTTCACCATTTACGATGTAATTATGATTTTGAAATGACACACAGCTCTTTAATGCTGTCGTTGGATGCGTCTGTTGGGCCTCAGTTCGACGCGGGCCTTAGAACTAGAGCGACGAAGGCAGACGTTGCCTTGCAGTCACCGGGTTGATATTGCACCATGTTCACCTCAGCCTATTAAAGGTTGGGATTCCCATCGGGAGAACACTCACGCGCAGACAATTAATGGAACGAAAAATAAGAAGAAAAACCATGACAAGATAATACGTTTGCGATAATGAGCCTCCACTGACCTATAATCATCCTTTTAAAATGAAGTTTAACCAGGATAACGTCCTTGAACACCAGCAATGACAAGTGCCACATTCTGTATGGTTCTTTTAAAAATTGCATGTAAGACGGAGCCTAGACAGAGAATGACATTCCCGATAGAGGAAGCTTTCCCCAAGGCCATTGTTTCATGGTCCTTAAGAAAGGATTGAGGAATTATTTTTAAAAATATGCAGAACCGAGGAATTCTTAATGATGTATTAATGAAAACTAAAATGTCAAGACCATTGACGGTGGATAGTTCACCCAGAAATGTGATTTATTTGTTTTTTTTTTGTCTTCTTCTGGTGAACATGAAAGAAGGTATTTTGAAAATTGTTGGAAACCTGTGACCATTGACTTAAGTAGTATTTGTTTTTCCTGTTATGGAAGTCAATGGTTTTCAGCTTTCTTCAAAGTATCTTCTTTTGTGTTCAACGAAATAAAAAAACTCATACAGGTTTGGAATCACTTGGGGGAGAGTAAATAATAATTAAATGTTCACTTTTGGGTGAACTATCCCTTAAAATGATCTATTTGTGCTGTAAAATTTAACAACCGCACAGTGACTAAATTTAGTCTTAAGCTGAGCTCAGTTAAAAAAGGGAAATTAAGCTGGAATGTTTATTTGATGGGTTTGCCATCATTAAAACTGCCCCATATCCTATCTATTTATTTAATATAAAGAGGAAATCAGCAGTTAAAAAGATGAATTTTATCATCCGTAGGGTGTGCTATCAGCGAAGTGCACTTCAGGGGCTGCGTCCGGCACATCCCTTGCTTTGGCCGTTGATGGTTGCGTGGGAAGAGGGTTGCAAAGGCTCAGCTGGGGCAAATCCTGGAGGTCTCGTCCATTCGGAGGCGAAATGACGTGGCACATGCGAAAGCAGACTGCGCTGGCTTTTAAGAGCCAGAACTTTTTAAGTGCCAGAACTGTCCCCATTCCCCTCATCCGCACACTCACACACAGCTCTCCAGCACTCTGGAAAATAAAGACGGACTGGTGTGTTAAAATGTATTATTAGAAGCAAACCAGAATGGACAGGCCGTTTGGAGTGAAGATGAGAGTTAACATGCATCAGAGGGTTTTTAGGGGGGAGTAAACTGCACTGAGTGATGCCTGTGCTGCGTGTTAGGGAAATATTTGGATACGGACTTAGCAATTAATTTGTGCGTGCAGTTTAGAGATTGAAGGTTTGTTGTACGTAGCCGCAAACAGCTTGCGCTCTCTTAAAATGTGTAAATGCATCCGAAGTAATTAATAATTGAACACTATTTAAAACTTACTTATAAACTCGCATATCAGTGTGTTTTTCCTGGGCTGGAGTTTGTTTGTGGTTAAATATTTGCTAGTCGTTTGTTAGAATGATGATTTTTTTAAAATTTAGTTTATGCTCTTACTGTTGGAAGTGTTGTATTTGGTTGTGTGTGCTGCTTAGGTCTGCTTAAAAATAGTGCACCTGTTCGGTTTCGTTTGTGTTCCTTTATTATGAAACGGTCTGGTAGTTTTTGGTAGTTTCAGAGTTAATCAAAGTGCCACAGAATCTGCTCCTCTCTCCAAACACAAAGTGCTCAGCAGAGAGTTCTGGAGATTGGAGCATGCGGCAGTTAGCGGCCATGCGAGTGAGCTCTCGTGAAGTGAACACGGAGAAACTCTGCTGCTCTGTTTTTTTTCGTCTGTGTTTGTCTGTGCCTATTTTCCTACATGACTGAATATTTTAAGGTGAGTTACTTTTAGTGTAAAGTCTTTTTTTTTTTAAATGTTTTAGTTTATCTCCAGTTGTCAGGTACAGATAAATTACGGTAGTGCAGGAAAACAAACTGGCAAATTCATTTATTTTTATTGTTCGAAATAAGACATCCTTGATGAATTTGTTTTTAATTATTGTTGCTTTAGTACTTATTGACATTGCTGGATTGTAGAAAGGACACTCATGAAGTGGGATCATCTGCAATATGACATTCCTTTTATATTACTTGCAAGCACTGTAGTTTGTAAGTGTAATCTGTAATATTATTTGCAGTGATTAAAGAAGTAATAAAGAAAAATAAGTACATACACACCAGAAAAAAATGTAAATGTAATGTAAATTTCAAATATGCATGAACATATTTTATTACAATCATATTGTATTCATTATTATCCATTAAAATATTGCATGTATAACTGTTATTAATATTAAAATAATTATTAAAATAAAGTTTCAGTTGCATTTAATAGGAAGAGTCAACACCAGGTAAATGTTGCATGTTTGCAGGAAAAAGGAAGAATTTTAATTATAGTTATTGCTGTATTGTTCAGGCTAAAATTGAATTTATCTGATAATCTATGTACATGGAGGATTTTTTTACAATCAGAATAGTCTGACTTAAAAATACTATACTCATTGATAAAAGTCCCTCTTTTTTAGCAAATTAGAGACAACTGAGCAAATCAGACATGTTCCTCTATATCAAACTCCTCTATACTAAACTCTTCTTAGTCAGAAGTGTGCGCAAATATTTTAATTCTAAAAATTAAGAGCTTCTGTCTGTTTAAAAGATATACTTCAAAGTTCTAAAGTTATTTTAGTTTAATTGTTAAAAGGAACAAAGTTCTGTCTTTGATGAAACAGAAAAGGGGACACATTAAGTTTTAGTTTGTAAATTTGCCCAAGTAAGAACATAAATGCTACAAATATGTATTATTCTGTCAAAATAATAAAAAGTAAAAGAAGTGAAAATCTATATTTTCATTTCCTTTTTTTAAACCGTAGAATGTGGTTTATAGTGTTTCTGAATCGGACTTTTTTTGCATTAGTAGTTTTCTGAAAGGATTATGTAGGATTATTTCTTTTTGGACACTAAAAGTTACTTTTTTATGGCAAACTAATTATTATAAAACATCTTATATTTATTGTTATGTTTAAAATATAAAGATGTATTTAATTTTAGTCATTGTGCTCAGTTGATTGTCATTTGGTACTTGACATGCAGTTTTGTAACTCTGTTAAGCTCAGCTTAATGTGCATTTTACTTATTTTGCTCATTTGCTTTTATTCCTGTTATAAATAAAAGGGAAATAATTACACTACTAAAATACAGTAAGTTAAATATCCTCAATTAGTAACTAAGACAAACAATTTCTGTCAGTTATGGAAAATCATTTTTCCAATACAAGCAATTTGCTTGCAGGATCAACTCCTAACATTATTATCACACCAAAACACTTTTAAAAATGTAATTTACCTGTAAAACAAACCCTTGTCTTTTGAATGAAGGTTTATAGAATTTTAATCTTCAACTGGCAAGTTTGTCCGAAAAGTAATAGACAATTCATTTCAGTGTTTTTTGTTCTTTTCATGGCTCTCATAATACAAATACAACCCAAAGCTTTACAGTAATACCTTTTCAACACTTTATGATTGTCATACTAGTAGGTAGTGGTCAGATTGAAAATCACACCGTGAAGAAAATAACCTGCATACAAATCCAGACAAGACATTTTTTTTTTCTTTTCAAACTTTTCTGACTTTTAGTTGGATTAATTAGCTTGTACCATACTTTATTTGTTCTTTTTAAAATGATTCTTCCTTGTAGCCTTTTTTTCTGCAGTCCGCGCTGACCATCGATGTAATGGCCTGGCACTCTGAACACACACGTTGAAGGTTATGCCTGCTCTTTAGCCGAGCCTTAACTATCACACTCCAGAGATGTTTTTGTTTGTTCGTTACAAAATTTCACACACTAAAAATGATATTTTTATTTATAACGCATATATCAGAATAATGCCTGCGTGGACAGAGGCGCATGCTCTTATCAGAGGTGACCGCCATGTTGTCTAACTGTCCTCCATTTTGTGATTTCAGACCTTTACTGTAGCACAACTGCCCCACCCTTGCGAAATTATGCAGACGTATCCCGATGGATCCGAAACGTTGACGTTAATCCTTACTGATTTCTTCTGGAGTTATTGAGCTCCTCAACTTTTTTTCCTCTTGGACACTAAATTGTTTTCTACCTTATGAGGTATTGTTGTTGAAGTTCTTCAAATGAAGAGACTGTTGCTGACCTATAAAATGTTATTTTGAATTGTTTTTAATGCTATAGTTTGCATTTGTTTGGCTGGTATGACAATACCACACCAGCAGCTTAAACCTATTATTAAGTGTCTCATATTAGCTGACAAACAACAAGAAACATATATATAGTTCACGTGGCAAATCCTCTCAGTTAGATCAGATACAAGGTGTGTGTGTGTGTGTGTGTGTGTGTGTGTGTGTGTGTGTGTGTGTGTGTGTGTGTGTGTGTGTGTGTGTGTAGAATTAGGGCATCTTCCAAGTTTGTGGTAAAATTGTATCACACCCACAGAATCAGTTAAAACATGTTGTAGTACACAAATTTCTTTTGATATTTTTTTCAATTAATCTCTCTTATTTAATAGTTGCCTTTGATAAAAAAAATTTTTTGAGTGTGATATGATTTATCAGACACTATTCAGAAAATACCAGTAAGGAGTTAAGCTATTTTTATTTAATTTGAATTTTATTTGTGCTATATAATAATTGTTTAATAGTTTAAAATGAATAAAAATATAATTGTAAGTTATTTTTAATATTTAATATATTAATAAACGAATTATTACAATTTTTAAAAACAAAAAATTACATATTTTCTATGCAGAGTTGTATTATTATTATTAAACTATCAGCTGAAGTGAGTCAACTACGAGAACTTGGCTTTCGCTTCTTTAAGTGCGGCTGCGAGTCGTAAGGGTCATTAAGCATCGTCTAATGGCAGGCAGAGGTCAAGGGAGTTAATCGGAGTTGATGGAGGGGCCCTCTGAGTGACAGTCCTAAGGGGCTCACCTCTTAATCTCTGTTTGTCTGTGTTTTAGTACTCTTTACCTACACAAAGCCAACAGCACCCTCCCTCTCAATGGGGACCAGCCTGCTTCTAGTCTAGCACTTTTGACCCTTGGGTCGTGCCCTTTGTTCCTCTCTCTACAGAGGCTGACCTCAGATTTCACCTCTGTAATTGAGGAGTCCTGTAGACACGTGCCCGCAGGGGCCCAAGAGAGACCACCACTGCTGCGAGCGCACTGCTACCTCTGCGCAGACAGAAAAGGGTGTCTGAAAATGTGTCATTTCCTATGAGTCCTGAGGAAAAAATAAAATCTGTGGTCGATCAGGTCAGTCGAGCACTAAACGCTGATCAGTACGCTTAAAATTGTTCACTGTGCCTTGAACTGCCTTCTTATATTAATTTTGTAATGTGTACGTGGTGGCATGTTTTATTGAATATCTGCATCTCTAGATATGCAATCTTCAGATCTTTGTGAAAGATTTAGATCCCGACAAGATCCTAAACATGTTGTTTTTTCCACTTGATGAACTAGACCACCGACTGAAGGATTCACTTCTTTAATCTGTGCTAGCCTTGTTGTGTTTTAATTAATTTTTTGGTTGATGGGAGTGTAATGTTGTTTTTGTTTGTTTTTTTTTCCCATCCCAGAGCACTGATGAGAAATTGTAGGTTAAAGAAGCTCATGTTATTAGTTTTTACTCATTGGCCTCTCCACAAAAGCATAATTATGGGTGCAAAATTGCAGCTTAGTGATGTGCATGTGCAACACATGGCTGCAAATTCCTTTGGATGCTTTTTTAAGTTGTTCTAGTTGATTGTGCCGGAGACCTTGATGTTCATTCGGGTGAAAAAGAAAATATACTTGAAAGCTCCTATAGAATGTTATTAAAAATGTGAGCAGACCGTTTTGCTCTGTGTACATCAGTATTGTTGTTTGATAGATATAAAGCTTTGCATAAAAGAGCTTTTTTATTATGCATCTCTAAAGCATTATATGCACTTATTAAATGCTGACATGTGGGAAAAAAGTGACCAGCCGCTGTGCTCGCAAAGACAGGGGTCTGAAACTCTGTAGCCGTTATCGCTCTTTGGTAACTTTAACCCCAGAGCACATACACGCATTGCAAATCACATGAGAGTCTTTTTAAAATGATCTCGGTGATGGTGCATTAAAGTGCTCTGAGGTTGAGCCCTGAAAAGTACCATAAAGAGTTGTTTTGATTGGCGTTTGATCATACTCTCTGAGCCTTGTGAAGGATGGGGCCTTACAGAACAGCTCACTGTTTGGGAGTTGGCGGGCGACCCAAAACCAAAATTGTATCCTCAAATGAACTTTAATGCAATGTACAACACAACACGTGCGCCAAGTCCCGACTCCCTGCTTGCAGGTCCTATAGTAAACAAGCAAGTAGAGAGTGAGAAACACAATAGAATTGTGTTGTAAGAAAAAGAAAAGCACATATTTTGCTGCAGACTTTATCATGTGAGCTGCGCCCTTTTCGTGATTGGTTGACAGACATGGCGCAATGTGACGTGAACGCGTCGTACCTTGTGCCAGAGCGTGACCTGTTGCCATTAGGGAATGGGGCTCTAAAAAAAAGAGGGTGAGTGCTTGAAATTTGATTGAGCTGCAACGGTTTTATACGGGTACAACTCGGCCCAGATTTGGTGTTGAATCGAGGGTGTGGTGTGTGGTATGTAGGAACTTAGCATGTATGTGTGTGTGTGTGTGTGTGTGTGTGTGTAATGAGAGGTCAGTGCCATGAGAGAGCCAGAAAGAGGAGGCCGAGAACAAGGCAGGGAAATCTGGGCGGACCAGGTTCTTTCGGTCCCTCCTCCACGTCAGTGAGTGTGTGTGTGTGTGTATCTGCGTGTGACAGCCTGATGAGCAGCAGCACCCTCTGTGCAGCCATGTTTGCTGGTCGACGAGCATGCCTTTATCAACTCTTTAGTTCGCTAAATACAGAAAAGCAGTTGGTGATACAGCTCCGGTGGTCCGGGTGAACAGAAGCAGGCGCAGGCCCCACTCTAGCACATTTTGGTATGTGTTTTTGCAATCTCTTTGGGCTCGTTCGCAATAGGGAGATCATCTGTCTGAACTTGTTTTTAATCGCCGCATTGATTAGCCACAAAAAAAAGTTTTGCTCTCAGCAGTAGTGGCATGCTTACATGAGCATGTGATATCCGCACAAAGGATTGTTGGTAAAAACAAGTCACAGAATATCAGAATCTTGTAAATCCTTACCTCCGGACTGCATCACAAGCACTTGATTTCGGGTTCAAAACAGAGGTGTGTCTGAAAATCGAAAAAGGCGATTGGGAGTGTGATCCGGTAATTATCTCTCTACCAGGCGGATTCCCAGGTAGGCCGTGGCTGCAAAGTGTGTGTGCGTGAATGTGTGTGTGTGTATGTGGTCACTGCAGATGAAATCTCCCTGCAAATTGCGACAGATGTTTCACCTCCAGACCGTCTCACCCATGCTCCCGTCGCTTTACGACTCCTAAATTGGGCAGAGGGAGGAGGTGCCACTAATGTGCACAAATGTAGAAAGGAACCCCAACATTGGCGCACTTGACTTTTCCCAGAATTCCCTATCATCGTCATTTAACTGTTGAGGGTTTTCCTATCACTTTCTCAATTCTGGTTAGTTGTTTACTTGTTCAGTGCAATGGAGCCAGAGGGCAGCGTTAAGGATCGATTTCGGTTTTATCGGTGGGTTGAGCGTGTGCTAGGTAAATTGTGTTTGAATGCTACCTAACGGGTGTGAGCGTATGTTTGTGTGCACTCTCCGGGTGAACCGGAGTCTGTGTCACGCTTCCCTCCTCTCTTCAGCCCTTCCTCCCTCCCTCCCCACTCCAGCTCTCGCTCACTGGCTGGTGCGATGATTCAAAAAAAAAAAAAAAAAAAAGATTGCTCACGTACTCCACTGCCTCTCGGTTTCATCATCAACTTTTTTCCCTCCACTTCAGTTTTCCCTCTCTCTTCTCCTCTACTTCCCTCCCTCCCTCCTCCCTCTCTCACTCTGTGCAGATAGAAACGAGAAAAAAAAGACTCTACCGCTGTTTCCACAGCACAGTCTCCTCCCCTTCACCCAGTCTGTGCCAAGAGAAGGAGGGATTTCTACTACTCGCAGGATTTTAACCCTGTAGCACAAGCGATTGGCTCAGGCTGCTTCTCTGCTACCTCAGTTTTACCCGCGTGTCTTTTCCATCACTTCCCTAAACCTCATCAGCGTGTTCGTCTGTGGTTTCGTCACCTCGGGACTCTTTGAAAAGGAGCGTTTGCGGCAGTCAGAGGTGTGTGGCGTTTTTCATCCTCGCCAGGGGTTAACGAATCCTTTCTGTTGCTGAGCTTTGAAAATGGCTGTATTCTCCCTGCTTGTTGTGTGTCTCGGAGAAGGGAGGTGCCTGGAGTTCTATCACTTTAGCACCTCCCTCCCTCTCTCTCTCTCTCTCTCTCTCTCTCTCTCTCACCCTTCCTCTCTCATACACACATATACAGTTCTTCTTTTTCTCTCTCTCGCTCTTTCCCTCTCTCTGAAAGGAGAGCGGGAGGGAGGTGCGGTGTCGGAGCTTTTTCTGGGACAGGTGCCAATTTCAAACAAAAGACATAAAAAGGCAATGAGTGAGAGATGCCTCGATCGTAAGAAAGAAATATGTTGCACGATGAAACGAAAGAAGTTTGAGGCATCCGTGCGCACACATGGCTAAATGGAAATGTTCGGAGCTCAGATTTGAAGTACTTTTCTTCTGTCTATCTCTCTCACAACACTCTCTCGCTCCTCTGGTGCTCTTAAGCCACTGAAGGCATTTCAATCCTGGGGGTGGGGGTGGGTGGGGGGTGAAAAGGGGAGGGGGCTCAGTTTTCAAGCTCCTGAATTATTCATACGCCTGGGCCAACGCTGCGATCGGACTGGCTGGGACATTAACATGCAGTGGACATTCTGTTTGTCTGTTTGCTAACATTCCTCATTCAAAGACTTGTTAACTGCAAGACGGGCCGACACGCGCGTCTCTTGGGCTGCTATTGTGGCCAGGGCCCGCTCGTCCTGGATCATGGGACTGTAGGTGGATGTGTAGCCAGGCTTTAGGGACACTCAGCTGTGGTGGGAGGACTGGCTTTGCCCCCTGGCCTTCCTCCTTCGGTCCTTGTTCCTGCTTTGGAAAGCTCACTGCCTCTTCTTCTCCTTCTCTCTCTCTCTCTCTCTGTGTGTCTCTCTCTCACTCTCGCTCTCCTTCAACACAGGGCTGGTGAAGTGAGTAGAAAAGGCCTTCAGCACTTGTCCAGGAATGTTTCTATCTACTCACGCATGTCAATATTGTGGGGTAAGTTGTACGTTTTTCAGTTATACGTCTTATTTTGGGTATATCTAGTTTGTTTGGTGTATTTCTTGAATCAATTGCTTTTTGGTTATCTTCAGAATGCGTTTGAGTAACGTTTGCTTAGTTTTATGATTTATACGCACATAAAAAAACGGTACGATTCCTAAGGAAAATGGCGTTGGGGTATGTAAAGTCGATTCATATCAGCACCTAACAAACGTGATGTACTGTACTGTACCTCTGTTGTCGCCCTTCCATGTTGCATAGTTTTGGAGTTAATGTTTTAATGACTGAGAATAGTTCACTTTTTGGGAGTGAGAGATTTGCGTCATGTTATCGGAAAAAGGTTTTTACAAATTAACCTTTTTTTTTTTAATGCCTTCGGTGTAACAGTTAACATGGATCTCAGCTATTTGCGTAGGGCCTTGTGTTTGAATGTCGCATTGTTTTATCATTTATCTTGCAAAGTATTTATTACGAACTTCTTATATTTCTGTTGAAATATACATAGACGCTTATGGATAGAAGCATCGGATATGCCACGTCAGAGGTTAGTTTGTGCAGTTATGCATTAAAATGAGAGGAAATTTGATGAAATTTGTGTTTATTATGTAAGATTTTTTTATATTAGTTTTTTGGGGCTTGATTATTTTCAGTCGTACTGATGTAAATGTAAAGGACGGCAAATCAAGCTCAAATTTATTTCAATTTGAGTTGAACATATAATTAAATGTACACATATAAAGGAAATAAATAAAGGAAATAATAATATTGATATAAATACGTGGACTTGTTCCACATTTCAGTTAAATTCTGCGGAGAGCTGTATCTGTAATTTCTAACAATTTAAAATGCAATTTTTCAATGTTTATGTTTCAGGACGTATTTGCTGAGCAAACGATTTGTGTATTATTTAAAGGCTTTTATTTACGAAATACATTTATCGTACAGATTTCATTGTTGGATTTTTAGGTAAACATTTTTAGAAAAGAACTAATAATCCTCAGTGTCGTTTTACTGTTACACAAACACACACACACACATTGCCTCTCTCAAACACACACACACACACACACACACACACACACACATAGAAAACCTTTTAAGATGCCTTTTTACAATTGAATAATTTATAAGTAAAATCATATTTAGTGTCACTGAAAATCCGAATTTTATAACCGATCGCTTAATGACCATTACAGATAATTGTACACTTTGCTTTTTTTTTTTATCAATACTAATCATGTAGCATTTACAGGGATGAAAGTAGGCAGTTTTGTTTCTTCGTTCAGACAAATGGTTTTGGCTCATAGCAGGCTGTTTAGTAGCACGAGTGAGAACACCAGGGGCAGTGCTGATGAAGTGTGTTGGCACAGAAAATACACATTGGGTTGGCAGTGCCCTCCCCCACCCCTTTTTTTTGGTTGTGAATGGAGTGTTCCAGAGATGATGTATAGTGTAAAGAACAGAGCAGGTGGCATAAACTAAAGAATTAAAAGGGGAGGGTGGCTTAGAGACCAAGACTTTCAGGATAAACAAACCCATTTTAGTCAATTGTACTGTATTTTTTTCTAGTATGAAAATGGATGTGCTTTTAATGCAAATTACCGAACAGTTTACACTGCAAATTTAAATCTATCTATATATAATTTCTCTAAATGTGTTGACATTGGATCTTATTTTCAATATCAATTTTAATTGTGAAAATAGGAGTGCATGTGTGTCAAGCTGTGGCAAGGCATTCCCAGACATGCCGAAGAGCATTGAGCATGTGTGCACTAACTGAGACACCCGCCCTCGCTGTCACGTACAGACGTACACACACACTCTCTCACACACACCCAGACACACTTGCAGCCATGTGCTCCATAATAGACCTCTGATTCAGCCCTGAATAGAGTTCCCACGCCTCAGTGTGTGTGTCTGTAATAGTTAAGGGTGTAGACCCCCCACCCCCACCCTTTTCAAAAGATACTTGTGTACTTTCTCTCTCACACACACACTCAGTCTAGACTAAAGATGTCTCCTTCATTCTGTTTAGAGGTGTGTTTTAGCTGCTACACACTGGGAATTGATAATTAGTTATCAATCAGATGAAGTTCTAACGGTGGAGTTTAATGCGAGATTAGCGAAACAATTAGTAGCCTATAGATTAGAAAGAAGATTGCAATAAATATTTTAATTAAGTAATTTAAAATTTTCACTTAACACAAAACTTTTATAAAATGTAGTATTTTGCAGTATATTTGTATATGGCTTTATGGAACTCCTTAAGGCGTTTTGGAGTAGTTAGCAAAAATGTTTCATTGAATCATTTAGCAGGTAGTTTTATCCTAATATTTCTATACTTGGTTTAATTTCAAGTAGTTTGAATTTTGCACCGTCCATAACTTTTACAAACCCTGATCACTATATATTTGTTTCTAAGAGTCTTATTGAATTTCATAAGATGTTTTAGACTTTTACGTAAAAAGGTTTACTTTTAAATATTTAGTAGATGCTTTTATCTAATACTGGCATATTTTTGCTGCTCAAAATTTATTTATGAACTTCATGTTTATGTTTTATTTTGAGCTGTTTCAAATCAGGTTATGTTCAGTGCTAAATATTAATTGGTGTATTTTCAAATGTTTAAATCTGAGTAATGATCTGGATAGAGTGTAAATTTATAATTATTAAATTATGTGTCTTAAAAAAGTTTTAAAGCATGACATGTTATGTTTGCATTTATTGTTTCACTTTTTTATATACAGTGGTCAGCATAATTGAGTACACCTCATTTTGAAATTGAATATTTTTATCCATTTCTCTGTGAACATAGGCAGTGTAATTTGGTGCATTTAAACAAAACAGATTTATTTATTAAAATAATATTTTAGTCATCAAACATATTTAGAAATTGAAAGATAATACAATTAAATTCAAGCAAAATATTGCAAAAAAAAATTGCAACCTACAAAATTTCAACTACTTTTTTCAGTTTTTGCTTGTCTTGATTTTTCCTCTTTTTTTAAATGTGTATTTAATATTTTTCTATAACATAAATTTGGCTATACTAGTTTTTGGACCGTTTTCGTAAGTTATTTTGTTAGATAAGCTCCAGATTTGGCTTCAGTACTGACTAATCTAATGTATATGCACAAATATAACATTGAATAGCTTCCTATTAAAAATATGAATTTAAAAGAGAGATTTGTGAGGGGTGTACTTGTTTTAAGCAGATAAAGATTTACCTTCTGAAGTTAACATTTAATTTTTTTTTATTGACAGAAAGCTGACTTTGTATTCAGATCTTTGTCTCCAAAATTGTGCATTTTATTTTTTGCTGCAGAAAACCTTTGTTGCATTATTATCAGTCAGCTTAAGTTGGAAACAATTGTTTTACTTCAGTATTGTAATAATGTAGCTAATCACATTTGTGTTTGCTGTTTATAGATTTAGATAGATATAGATTTACCATAGGAGGTTAACAGTTTAGGTTTTTAACGAAAGAAAAGCTGGCAAAAAATTGTATGCACTTCAGTATTGTCGTAGTGTATAGCTAATCAATTTAATTTGAAACAGAATCAAAATTTCTTATTATTTTTAGTGATTTAGATTAGTTTGAAGATATTACATTAATAGGTTGATTTTTGATTCTGATGTGGTTCTATTATTTTTATGAATTATTATTTTCTTTGTAAGAAAATGCACAAGAATTTACACACACAAAAAAAGGAATGTGTAAATGCAGCATAGTTTCTTAAGAAACAATTAATTCAGTTTTTTGTTTAGAAGGCAGGCGTGTTTTTCTGCATTTTTTCTGAATCAAGATCTTTAGCCAGTAAACTCTTACAAACACTATAGTGAAATAAAGAACTGCGAGGTCATTTGGGGATAGCGCTTCTCAGCTTGTTTCCCATGGGCACAATAGCAACCAGACATGATTGGCAGGTGACAAAAGGTGGGGTGGAGCTGAGGAATTGTTCAACACTGAGATGATGTCATGGCCAAGTCTTGAGACTAAGAGCCGCTTGTGTGCTGATTGCCAAAGTTTGCATTTTATGTCTCACGTAAAATCATATTCAATGCCTCATATTTCATTTTCCATCAAAACTAAACCAGATTTTTACCTTTAATCTTTAACAAAAATACAGCTAACCATGGCATGTCTAGACAAAGGAGAGAAATATTATGATAGAGATCGCTCGTCTAATCTGCAGTTTAAAGTTCAAGCTCAAAGTCCTTTACAGACATTATATTCACGCTCTGTCGTAATCAGTCCGAATATCTCTCCCCCTCCACAGTCACATGAGCTCTTATTTTCTTTTCCTTCTGTGATTTTTGTTTGCACATTTTACAAACAAACCAATTTATTTGCCTGAGGAGCAATAAAATTATCCAGGGCATAATTCCTTTAGTCAACAGTTCTTAATTCACTTTACAGCTAATGTTGCTTCAAAGATCGTGCGACAGGTTTCTCTGCCATTTAACTTGTTTGTGCTTGCAATATTGACGCTATGCAAACAGGGATGTAAACAAAGTGAAAAACGAGCCAAATACCTTGAAGTCAAATGATGATTAGAGGAAATACGAAGTGTTAAGAAGCATCTCTGTATAATGGGCCTATTGTCGCTTGAACTGCTGTTTTAAAGCAGTCCTTAGTGAACAGCGCCACCTTATGGCTATTACTACTCACTGATTTCAGGAGCTCAGTGATCTATGGTGTTGTTTTAATGCTTTTCTTCAGGATTTTGTGAGTCCAATGTTTTTTTTAGATACATTTTTTTTATTTTGTTCAAGATTTTTGTGTATTTTCACAGCAAACAATAATTGAAGCAAATAATACCACAAGTTTTGAGAAATGCATTCATAAATACATCTCCCATTTTGGGCTGCGGATATATTTTTTTAAATGTCACTACTAAATCCTGGAGGGACTGATTATTGTAAATGCCAACATGCCTGCTTTTATTGGTAGTGGTGTTTATAGCAATCCCACAATGCTCTTAATTTTTAAAAATAGAATGAGTTCATATGAAAATGTTTGGAGCTTCTCTGTAAGGAAAACAGCTCAGAAAATCAGCAATAAGCTACTTTTTGTGCAGTTTCAGATGTATAACAAATTTAGCGCGCTGATTTTGAGTTATTCTTACATCACACAGGAACATGTTTCTAGAGCAAGTTGAAACAGGTCGTTTCCGAGCATTCATCTTTTTTATGGTAGAAAACCAACAATTTTATTGATCAACAAGTTTACACTTTATGACATACGGTGAGATGTAACTGTTCCAAAGTCAATTTATGTGACCCTGCGAAGTGTTCAAAAAGATGAATAGTTTGATTTAGAGTAGTTTTATTGTTGGATTTTGTATTTTATTGCTAAATATATTGTTATTGTCATCTTTTTTTTAATACATTTTTATGTTACATTTGGAAACATAATTAAATAGACCCAAATGGTTTTCTTTAATGCTTTAAAAAATACTATTTTAAAAGTTAAAAGTTCTCTTTTTGGGCTTTTTTCTGCTTTAATCTTGGTGTTTTTATATACATATTTGAGCGCAGAATAATTATATTATATTATATTATATTATATTATATTATATTATATTATATTATATTATATTATATTATATTGTATTGTATTGTATTATATTATATTATATTGTATTGTATTATATTATATTATATTATATTATATTATATTATATTACAGTAAGGTTATGTTAGTTAATGTATTTGCTAACTTGAACAAACAAAGAACAACACAAGTTCTTGTAATAATAATTTTAATAATGTATAGTATAGTAAATGTTAGGCTATTTATATACAAATATTGTTCATCATAATATATAATATGATAAAAGACATTTGACTGTCATATACTCTCCTTGTCTAATGGCATTACCTGGTGAATATTTGTGGTCTAAGAGTTTTCTGCATGATATGAACCTTAACAGTAAAATGTCTTTCAACCATTAGGATTGTTAATCCTTCATTGGTCGTTGCTTATGCACTTAAACTTTTAATATTTGAAATTTACACTGCACAGCTAAGATAGTTATTGAAAAAAATAAGATTTTTTATTCAAACAATCCATAATTGGTAAAAGCCTATTTACATTGATACAACACAAGCTATCATGGTACCAAATTGAGTTTAATAAACGCTTACCTTTAATAAAAAATATTTTTTGCATTTAGTTTGTACTAAAGGGAGCCTAACCATTTGTTTCATAATATTTAATAAAAGTCCCAAACTTGCTGATTGACCTATAATAGTGCTAAACATAAAATATGTATTGTTTTATAATTACTTAAATTGTGAATAATTACCTTCAACAGCCCTAAACCTTAATCCCAACCTTTCTTTATAGTAAGTGCATGTTAATTCCTTTGACTTAAGCACTTAAATGTATAATTATAGTCCAACATGGACACCATTTTAGTAAAATTCTTGTTTAAAGCAGATCTAAATATAAATGTGAGCTTTATGTTCAAACCACAAAGTAAATGTTGCATAAAACACGTCTTCATTTTAAAAAAAAATCTGTGTACTTGTTTAAATCTCCCCACAAAGACAGCAAATCATTGCTATTTTGACATTGTGGGGACATTTCATTGGTATCCACAAGGAAAACAGATTACAAATCATACCAAATTATTTTTAGCTTAGTATAAAATCATCATGCCTATGTCAAGTCATCCTAATTATATAAAAACAAGTGTGTGTGTAACCACTCACCCCTGTGAAGTTGGTGGTGGCCTGTGTGAGTCAGCAGTATGTGTGTGTGTGAGGTAAACCACACTGCTGCCCACAGACTTACTCACTCACGCAGAAGCCTCCCCACTCTGACCACACACACACACACACACATGTCCCAGTCCTCTCATGCACCCCTATATACTGTCACGGTCAGCAGAAGACAGACATGCAGCACAACAGATGACATGGAGCTGATGTAGCAACTTGGGGATGTGAATTATTCGTGGCTGAATAATCATCTATTTTTCTGGTTCTTTCACAGATGGCAGAGCCAGGAGGCGACTCTACCTTTCTCGTGTTGGTGACCTTGATGCTTTTGAAGGATACCAGAATGAAGCTTTGGAGATGGAGGTGATAGGGGGTGTATTTGGTGCACAGCAGACAATGTTGATAAGAGTTTAAACGCACAGAATTACCCTACATAGGTTTTCACGTATATATTTTAGTGCTCGGGCATGAAATGAGTACACCCTTTCTAAAAACACACATTTTTGTGATCATTTCTCAGCAAATAAGGACAAAATATATATTAGTGTATTGTATTCATTAACATAAGAGTGTATTTTACCTAACATTTTTAGGATAAGAAAAATAATATATTCCACTTACACTTAAGGGATGCAATGTTGATTACAACATGCAGAATATTTAGTTTGGCTCTTCTGGATTTTTCCTGTTACTTAAATTTATGTTTTATATTTTCATCTAACATTTTCATTGGGTGTACATATTTTTGCACCATAATCTTAAATTTAGTTTTGATACTAAGTAATCTAAGGTAAAACCAATAAACCTGATTTGCATAAAGGATCCCGTAGAGAGTATTGATTAAATAGCTAGGCAGGTGTTTCTCTGACATGTCTGTTAAGGTGTACTCATTTATGCTGGGCACTTATGAGGGTTTTTATATGTTGTGCATGCAAACAAAAAAGATGAAGAGGAAATGTAAGCACCATTGCTGGAAGAGGAAGAAAGAGAGACTGTCGTTTGGGGTGAGGTAGTAGGTTGTATAGTTTGAGGGTTTAACCCTTGCTGTCAGATAACTATACAACTTACTGTCTTTCCCGAAGTGGCCGTAGTGTCATCGCTCCACATCCACACATGGAGGACGTAAGCATGAAGCAATGACATATTCTAGCATTAATGTGTACAATGTTTTATGCTTGATGAAGGATTAAATGTTCATCAAATACTGTATATGCATAATAAATTTATTTAAAAATATGTCAAACTATCAACTTTATCAACTTAGATGACATTTTGTTTTGCATCATAATCATGTTTTTTGCATATATTATGGTTATGGTATATATTATTATGGTATGTATAATATATGGGTTATATATTATGTATAAAGGATAAAGATTATATATATATATGTATGTATATATGTACAGTTGAAGTCAGAATTATTAGCCCCCCGTTTATTTTTTTCCCCTAATTTCTGTTTAACTGAGAGCAGATTTTTTCAACACATTTCTAAACATAATCGTTTTAATAACTCATCTCTAATAACTGATTTATTTTATCTTTGCCATGATGACAGTAAATAATATTTTAATAATAATATTTTCAAGAGACTTCTATACAGCTTAGTGACATTTAAAGGGTTAATTAGGTTAGCTAGGTAGGTTAGGGTAATTAGGCAAGTTTGTTCAAAGCAATGGTTTGTTCTGTAGACTATAAAAAAAATAGCTTAAAGGGGCTAATAATATTGACCTTAAAATGGTGTTTAAGAAATTAAAAACTACTTTTGTTCTAGTCGAAATAAAACAAATAAGACTTTCTCCAAAAGAAAAAATATTATCAGACATACTGTGAAAATTTCCTTGCTCTGTTAAACATCATTTGGGAAATATAAAAACAAAAGAATTCAAAGGGGGGCTAATAATTCTGACTTCAACTGTATATATAATGTATTTACAATTTAAATTGGTTTAAAATTGTCTTGAATTCATAAACTCATGGCAATAAATATTGCACGCTCTGCATAAAATCTAATATATCCTTATATAGCTATAAAATATTGCATTATATCTATTTTCTTGAGATGGAACATTATATATTTGTTTACTGAGAAATTTAACAAAAATAAGTTTAGGAGTTTATGTATTATAATGCAAAAAAACAAATACTTTATATCTCAACATGAAATGTGCAATTTTCCATAAATTTAAACTTATTGACATTAACAACAAACAGTACTTCTTATCGTTTTACTTCCTAAATAAAATCTTTACAAATTGGCACTGTAAAAAGACAAAAAGGAAGAGCATGAAGCACAGCATTTTTTTTTTACACTGTATATTTTAGTGTTCCAGCCATAACCTTTAGCTACATCACAGTCACAACTGATTTGCATGAACATTTCGTTGGACAGAGTTGTCAGCTGTTTAGATTCCACAAAATCTAAATGTTTAAAGTTGACAGGAGCTATGATATTTAGTGCAGTGGTAGTTACAATACTGCAGATTCCTAAATGTGTGAAATGATTGCAAAAAAATGTGGCTGTTGTGTCGTGGATTATTGAACAGTGGTGTTCGGACAGGGTGAGGTAGTAGGTTGTGTGGTTTCAGGGTTGTGTTTTTGCCCCATCAGGAGTTAACTATACAACCTACTGCCTTCCCTGAAGGGCAGCAAAACATCTCCAAACAAAGTTCATACACATATTCCTTTTATAAATCTTCTAATTCTGATGAGCCATTTAAAGTTGCATGAGTTACATACAGCACAGGTGTGTATACATTAAAGCAGAATAAAAGTTAATAAAACCAAATATTTCAAAGATTGCCTGCTTTTTTCTTTTCTAAAGCATGATAGGATATGTCATTTTATCTTTCACAAATATATATATATATATATATATATATATAATTTCTAACGTGCTGCTAAACCTGTTTTAAGTCTTTCTTTGAGTCTCACTTCTGACACAAAATGTGCTTTTTTGAATAATATTCACAGCCATTACAGTGAAGTGACTTGTATGGACTGTAATTATGATACTTTAATTGTGCTTTTGCATTGTGTTTGAGGCTCAGAAAAGCTCCAGTCCCCATTTACCTTTATTAAACTGAAGCAATTGGCCATTACCTTCCACTTTTCTGGTTTTGTTATCTATAGAAGAGACAGACAAAAGGATTCAGAAGGACTCGATGGTGAATAGACAGAAATGTAATTTTTGAGTAACAGTTGCAAGTATTTATTGCACAATTTAAAGCCTTAAAATGTCTTAAATCACAAAAAGTTCTTAAAGTCGTTGATTAATGCTGTTAAATGTTTCTTTTTCTGTAAAAAGTGAATATCTTGCTCCATATTTTAACACAAATATTAAAATGTCCATGGTTTCTGAGAAGCTGAAAAAAATCTGTGACTTTATACTTGAACAAATATCTGTCTGAAAATTGTGTGAAAAATATTCACATATTATAGTGATGTGTCCATTGATGTGTACATGTTCTTTTCATTTAAACTAAGCCCTTAAAAATGACTTTGTAAAGTAACTTTCCCCAACACTGGAGGTAAATTTAGGGCTTTTATAAACAAAGTAAAGCATTACAATATTGAGTTACTCCCCAAAAAAGTAACTAGTTGCGTTACTTTTTATGGTAAGTAATGCATTTTGTTACTTTTCACTTTTCTGGTTTTTTATCTGACCTTGCTGAGGCTTGATCTCTTTCAGAACTTGCAGTTTTTTTTCTTTCTTTTTTTAAATAGAGGAGCTCTGTGATTAACAACACACTGTTTAACTTTCATTTACCTTTAAAAAACAAAATGATGTAGGATAATGTTATCTTCGGAGAACTTCCTGACCCCAGAGCTATACATGCCGTAAATACAGATTAATGAATGCTTAAACCAGGGGTGGGCAAACTCGGTCCTGGAGGGCCGGTGTCCTGCACAGTTTAGCTCCAACTCTGATCAAACACACGTGCTTATAGATAATTAGTGATCTTGGAGACACTGATTAGCATGTTCAGGTGTGTTTGATTAGAGTTGGAGCTAAACTATGCAGGACACCGGCCCTCCAGGACCGAGTTTGCCCACCCCTGGTTTAAAACAATGCGTTTGCTTGCTACTTTTGTACTTTTTGTCTTATTAAATAGTAAAATCACTGTCCTTTCAGATAATTATCTTTTCCTTTTCTTCAATGTGTTTAAAATAAAGAGAATATTTCCATCGCGGAAATGAAAGGCTCTGCCTTCTTCATTTCTGTCTGTTCCTGCATTCTCTCATTGTGTGCGGGATTTAACGTTCATTTGAATTCAGCAATAACTATAATAAAAAACTATAAAGTAACCCGCGTTACATTTTTTTAAAAAGTAACTCAGATATTATTACTTAATTTTTAAAAGTAATACGTTACTTTTCTTGTTACTTAGAAAAGTAATATTATTATGTATCTTGCGTTACTTGTAATGCGTTACCCCAACACTGTTTACCTCCATAAATCGTGCATAAACCCTGTTCACAACAGATCATCATCAATGAAGAGCGTCTCCTGCACAAGAATGCAGTGAGATTATTTCATTTGTAATAAAGCTGGGGGTGGCACGGTGGTGCAGTAGGTAGCCATGTTGCCTCACAGCAAGGTCGCTGGTTCGAGCCTCTGCATTTCTGTATGGAGTTTGCATGTTCTCCCCATGTTCATGTGGGTTTCCTCCGGGTGCTCCAGTTTCCCCCACAGTCCAAAGACATGTGCTGTAGGTGAATTGGGCAAGCTAAATTGTCTGTATGTGTATGTGTGTGAATGAGAGTATACGAGAGTTTCTCAGTGATGGGTTGCAGCTGGAAGGGCATCCGCTGCGTAAAACATATGCTGGATAAGTTGGCGGTTCATTTCGCTGTGGCGACCCCTGATTAATAAAGGGACTAAGCTGAAAAGAAAATGAATGTATTAAAGCTAAAGCGCAGAGGCAGTCACAGGGCTTCTGCCAGGCTGGCTTGTATAGTAAATAAAACATGGCCATGGCTCCAGACGGCCATTAGCTGATGTTAACAGCTACAGCGGGTGTAGGCAGACTGACCTTTCACTGCTGCACAATTTATGGGCATTGGCTGGCAGATCTCCACAGGAGCGCCTCTAGACTGGCACTCAATGGAGAGAAATAGCCGCCGCAGAGTGACGGCTGGGTCACCTTGAGAAAGTTTCGCTTGTTTGGAAACAGGTGTTATGCTTGCTTATTTTGTCAGCATTACCTGAGGGAACCCAAGACGGTTATTGTTACAGAACTATTTTGTTATGCACATTAGGGTAATCCACAGAGGGTTTAGTGTTATTCCCGTGTGATTTTTCTCTTTCATGCTTGTCGTTTTTGCTTTAACAAAGAGGCTATTTAACAGGCTAATAGAATTATGATCAGCCAGTATGGGATACAACTGGAGCATCAATATGAGTATGCTTTATATTCATTTAAAATGCATACAATAACATACAAGTGGATTCAAATGTGAATGAATGAATAAGGAAATCTGCTCACTTTATATTGTGGCGTAGGCCAGAGGTCATCTGTTATTTTTTGGTCTATTTAGACAGATAAAAACATAACGAAACGTTTATTTTATCCTCACATTTAACTCATGATGGTCAATACAGTAAGGAAATACACTGTAAACAATTTTATGATCAATTAGTCCTGACAGCATTTGTTTTTAGTTCATTGTAACTAATTAAACTAAGTTAATCATGTTCTAACTTAATTTTTTTTAGTTATTAATTTGATTCATCTTAGAAATTTAAGACAACCAGGATTTTTGAGTGTAAACATAAGTGGTGATTTCTAATGACGATGAGTGTAAAAAATAAAATGTGTATCACAACAGTATAAATATAAGTCAGGTGTATTCAAATGAGAGAGGATCATGGGTATGTGCATGCTAATAACTTTAAAGGATTTTTGCATATAATAAAAACATATATATTCTCATATATACTACATGCATGCACACAGAACAGTACTATACATGAGCGCAAACCTGCACACACACTCCACAAACTCAGAAGGCCAGAGAATTAGTTTGATTTTTTAGGTTATGGAAGATGTAACTTGTTTTTTTAGCTCAGTTTATTTTAATTTAGGTTTAACTCACAACAATGTTTTAGGGCAACAAGTATTTTTCTTTGCATTGTGTAAATATTTAGAGAAAAACAAAGAATTAACCAATGCATCTGAACATTTACAAATATAATAACGCTAAATAACAGGTGTACTAAGGGTTTTTTAAACCCCCAGAGGGCCATCGCTATAGGGGCTCTGAGAAAATGTTTATAAAAATTGCAGAATTTTTAAATAATTAGTAAACAATTTAAATAAATTGAAAGAGATTCAAATAAAATACCTAACTTAAAAATTCATTGGGTTAAATTGAGTAAGATAACTGTTTAATCGATTGGAAAGACAGAAAGAATAGATTAGGATGGAATAATATTTAATAATATTAGTAAAATAATATTTAGACCACTTTGAAATGTTTTCACACTATAAAGAATGATGTCCTACTGGACAATACTACCTATATTTGTGATGATTAATTTCAGAACATCACCAATAGGTGGCAGCAGAGGCGCTTTATTGTGACAGTGTGTTATTAATGTGGTAAAACCACTCATCTTATTATAATCTACATTGTTATCATCACCAGACCAGTGACTCTTATGAGTAAAGTGACTAAAGCCTCTTTATTGTGTGTAAACAGATCTTTTTAGTGATACATCATACGCCCTATTAATTGTTTCACCATTAATTATACGCCAATATATTATTCGACATTGAATAATTCCATCATCGTCATCTCATCATCTCAAATGAGATCTGTTGCCCAGCAACGCGACCTTAAATAGGTAGGCGTGGCTTGTCGTCGACAGCCCTGCTGTGATTGGCTGAATCTATAGGTGTGTCGGGAGGTGTGCGCTGTGTGTGTGTCGCGTCCGTGAGTTTCAATGCTGTCAGAGCGGTTTGACAAGCGGGCTTTGCGGTGAATTTTAAACAGGACCGTCCGAGAAGCAGCACAGCCTCCCTCGCACCGCCGACCTGACCGCTGGCAGCCTCTCAGAGCCCGTGTGTTTCATTCCTGTCCGCATGGCGGCCCGGGATTGGGAGGTAGACGCGCAGCTCTTGTAAACAAAGCGCTTGTGTAACAATTATGATCATGCTTTATCCGCTTTTATGGCCGTAATTACTGTAATCGTACGCTTTTAACTGGAGCAGAGTAAACATTCACATCAGAACACATGTCTGATATTCTCACCGTGGGCTTCTTATCGTGTACTCTGAAGGTGAAGAATTGCGTTTGCTGCGGGTTTATCAAGATTTTCACTCTTGTTTGAAGCGAAGAGAAACTTTACAGCCGCTGTGTTGCCCTCATACGCACCTTCATGGTCTTAACTTAATCTTAGCTTGCTGATTCAGTCACTGAGTTGGTTGGTTAGTTGACTAGTTGTTATGCTGTTGTTATATGGAGTTTGCTGCAGAATAGCATACTTTTGTACACGTAATCGTAATGAGATAATAATGCACACGTTTATGTTCCATTTTAGAAAGTGCACGATTCTAATTATGTGTTAATACTTTTAATTAAGTGTGAAAAAAATAAACTGTGTTAAGACATGTTCTACTGAAAAACTACTTTACAATATGAGCCATATGGGTTCATGTGTGAAAACTAAAACCAGGGTGTTAATGAATAGCTATTTGAACTGGTCAATGTGTACTAATATGTAGTCAAGGTGGTCATTATTTAAGCAGAAAGTCCTTTACGTGCTTCAATTCATCATTGCTATTTGTGTACATTGGGTAATTCAAACATGAATTGGGTAATTCAAACATGTATTTTTTTTACAATTTACAGAATGTTTTAATCGCATAACGTTTCAAGTTACAGAGTAATTTAATTACTAAATAGGTAAGTTGATTATTTTACTCATTACTACTTAACATACATATAAACTTAAAGCATAAAGATTAATCTCTTATTTTTTTATTTGAATCAACTGTAGACTAGTTTATCTTTTAAAGCAATTATAATAATAATAATAATAGTAATAATAATAATACATTTTATTTGTAATGCGCTTTTCTTAAACTCAAAGCGCTACAAGGCAAAATACTAACAATACAAGGCAAGCAAAGTATATACTTAGACATTTAATAACAAGCAAATATTTCTTTGTTTACAAATGGAATTATTCAGCATATTCCTCAATAAAGGAAATAGTTTACTTAAAAGCTGAACATTCTGTATCAAAACATGAAACTTTGAAATTTATTGAAATTTATATTTCGATTTATACAGTACTAATTTTGTTAAGCTTGCAACAAAACAAAAGTTTTTTTTAACAAAATTTTATTTATTTTCATAATTCCATTCAGAATTTCATAATTGAAGGATTTTCAGTGTCTTTTAAATAGAAACGGAGAATAAATCCCACAGCTTGACACTCAAAATATTATTTACATGAGTGTTAAAATTTAAAACAGAACTTATATATATATATATATATATATTATATTCAATAATTTTATTTAATGCTGATTTTGGCATGCACTAATACATTATTTAAATCAAAAGTTGCATCTTGAGCTGACACTAACTAACAATGAGCAGTAACGTTAGCGCTACTTTAAAAACAATAATAAACACTGTAACAATTGTATCGGACCTTAATGTAAAATGTTAACAAATCTTTTTAACCCCTCAATGAGCAGAAGCATAAAATACTTTAGAATTCATTTATTATCATCTTATTTTTCCAGTTAAAGTGTAAGTTAGGAAAGTATTGCTTTCATTTTCAGTTATAATGGATTTTAAGAAGAACGTGACCTTGAAGGTCACTGGCCTTTTCCACAGCACACTGCCTTGTTAAAAGATTTTATAGCAAGTCATTTGATCTGCACAGCTATCATTAACATACAATTATATTTTTATTAATATTTTATGAACAAATTATATTTAAAATGTTGTACTATTTATAGGTTTAGTGAATTTGTTGCCTGGTTTTGTGGCTACAATCAAGTTTTGGCTTGTTTGATAGTTTTTTATAATTTATTTTTTAAGTATTTTATTACATTTGTGCAGCTGTTATTATTATTTATTATTTTTATTTAATATTTGTATTATTAAGTCCAGTTTTAAATTTTATTTGAGTTATTGGTGTAGTGATTTTTGTGGGTGTTTGACTGCAATCAGTTTTTATTATATCATTTATAATAAATGTGTTTGTGTTCAGCGTTAGTACTTTTAATACATCAAAGTACAACTAGATGAACCTAACAACTAAATTAAAAAAAGAATTAGCTTGAAATTAAAAAAATCTTACATTTCAGTTCATGTAAATATTTATTTCTATTAACCCATACTGTGCGTTTTCAGGGACATGTATATTGTAATATTTTAAAAAGTAAAGTAAATTTTCACGTAATTTAGACTCACTCTCACTGTTCTACATCTTAATTTATTATTAATTCTTCAAACTTTAATGTAACATTATCAGTTCCTGTACCCTGACATCCTCTGCAAATAAAGCAGAAACTGTAATTTAGCATCAAAGTTCAGCACAGCTTTTGTATGCCACATATCTGTGACTGCAGGGCCACATGGACTTGTCTATTCAGTTCTGTTATGTAACTTGCTAAAAGGGTCACACACGTATCTCAAAGCCTCGTGTCATCTTCCGAGCGCCTAACCTCATTGTGTGGACCCTAAGTGGGCTGAGCTCTATCAAATCAATTTATGAATGATATTTTGTATCTGATAATCATATACTAATGTAGTCAATGACACATCCCCATTTAGGTTCTTGAAT
Source organism: Danio kyathit (assembly GCA_903798195.1). Lineage (NCBI taxonomy): Eukaryota > Metazoa > Chordata > Actinopteri > Cypriniformes > Danionidae > Danio > Danio kyathit. The sequence continues at coordinate 22,498,760 of LR812522.1, read as the reverse complement.
TAAATAACATTAACAAAAGCCATTCTATATAGAAAGCAGATGGTTTACTTTAATAATAAAACAATTTGTGAAAGTAATATGCCAGAATATGCGTAAATAATGTAATTCAGTATATAATTACTAAAAAATGAAACATTTTTGATGCTTGAAGACACCTTTCATCTGTGACGCAAATACAAATCTATTATAATCTTAAGCAATTTTTCACATTATTTTTAAAGTGACAGTGCACCCAAAATTTTTAAGAAAATTCAAATGGAAAGTTGCTGAGTTGCTTTTTTTCTGTTTAACACAAACAAAGATATCTTGAATACTAGTAGCCATTGACATTCGTTGTAGGAAACAATACTATGACTATAGAAGTCAATGGCTAACAGTTTTTAACATTCTTCAAAATATAAACAACAAAGTCGAAAGTAAGTGAAAAGTTTAAAAAGCCTTTATTAACATGGCCATTTTTTAAAAGAAAACACCGCTATTGTGTTTTGGCAAAACAAAATCAGGTACGTCTGGAGTTCGTTTGAACACTCAATAAGGCCCAAGACATGTTTGCCGCGATGTCTTGCTATTTTTAGACCAATTTTCTCGTTTTCCGCCACGTTGTTTAAATAGCAAATCCATTTGTACCGCTTTGTGGACTCATGGGTGTGCTGGTGTAGAAAAGAGGTGTGTTAAGGCGCATTGTTGGCGTGTTGCTATTTTGAGGAACTAAAACAGACTAAAAGCAGGTCTAAAGTCCAGCGCAGAGTGCATTAGTTGTGCGCCTTAAACGCATACACATTGCTTAATACACACAGGATGTGCAGCAATACACAAATATCTTTACAAATGAAAAAGAATTAAAGGATTAAAATATTACAATTTATTTTTACATAATTATTCTACATTATTGATTACTTAATCATTACAACTTGCTTTTGTATAATGTTATTATTATTATTATTTATATGCATATTTATATTTGTTTGAATAAAACAAGTTTAGATTTGTCCACCTGTCAGGTTTTGGACCATATGGGGCATAGGACGTGTGTTTGGATATAACTCAGTTTTTTGACCACACTTCGTTATTATTCTTCATTTATTTGTTTGCTGGAAATTAGAACAGAATTTATAAACAGTTTTGAAACAAATCGTTGCGCTAAACAAATGAAATTAAATATGTAGGTTAATGGATGTCTTCAGTGGAGTGCGTACACATTTTCCCACCATTTCCCCACACATTAACACCATTTCCTGTGAAAAATATGTGAAAGAGAAAGTAAAGAGGCCGAATGGAGGAGGCTCATTCTTCATCCTCGTGCTGCAGATGGTTTGTTTAACTGTTTTCCTGCTAGTGAAGCGTTCAGTTTTTCCACTTACTCCGCCATGTAAATAGCAAATGAGCCATGGCGCGACGCAACTGACTCTTAAAGGGAATGGGAGATGAGACTCTGATTGGTTTATTCTTAAAACACATCCATAACTCATTTAGAAAATAAGCACAACCCTGTTAGACCATGCGCTGCCGTATTTTTCCATCCTGGGCCATGTGCTTTACACTTTGCGCCTAGATCTATAAAATAGAGCCCTCAGTGTCACATGACTGAATTAAATATCTAAACAATACAAAAAATAATATATCCAACACAATAAAGTTAACTCAACAGTTATTGTACCAAAAAATATCTCATCCAGGATTCTTCAAAATATATTCGTTTGTGTTTAAAAATGAAAAGTAACTAAATTCTCACCTATACTCTATTGGCTTCATCAAACACCTAATATCTATCAAATGAGCTGATATAATTATGTTATATTATTATTATTATTATTATTATTATTATTATTATTATTATTATTATATTAGCTGATATTATTATCATATTTAATATGTTACAGCACAGACTAAAACTTTGTGCCATGACAATGCATGCACCATGCATGCACCTGTTCTGAGCTCCATGTTTGCATTTCATAGTCCGTGTAAAGCCGTCTACCTTCACTTAATGCTGAGCTGTCTCTTCGAACGCACTAAACAGGCAGGATGTTTCCTAGGCGTGTGGAATGAAGACATTCCTGCCCTATTGTTGAAATCCCTGCTGATTCGTTTATAAGTGCATGCATGCAGACATTAAGGTTTTCTTATCGGATGCATACAGTTTAGTTTAGTGTCCGTTTGTTGGTGTAAAGCCAGCTAAACTCCTGCACGGAGAGAAGCAGGCATGCAGGGTGTGTGTGTGTGTGTGGACTTTGGCCCTGTAAGGGGTGCATGTATTTATTGGCAGCTGGTAGAGCAGAACTGTGAATCGTGATCTGGTAAGCACTGATTTCATTCTGCTTTACTCTGTGTTTAAGTGGTGAATTGAAGGCAGTTTGTCATTGCGCTGCTGTTGGATTTAAGTAAAGGCATCTGGTGTTGGACACGGCTGATTTTTAAAGTGGTTAAAGTAGTTCATTTTTGTGTGTGTATTTTTCGTTTGTCTTTGTACTGTTTGTTATAACAATTTGGGCTCACGACAAATGAGTCTGATTCAAAAGCATATCTGACATGATTTTGTTCTTGAATTGTATAGTTTTACTAACACTTGAAATACATATAGGTCTTTGCATCTGCTTTAATATATAAAAATCTGATATTGCGATATTGTGTTTTTCTGCAATATCTATTGCGATATAAATCAAATTTTAGCCCCCCTTTAACATGTTTTTTCTTTTTTAAATATTTCCCAAATGATGTTTAACAGAGCAATGAAATTTTCACAGTATGTCTGATAATATTGTTTCTTCTGGAGAAAGTCGTATTTGTTTTATTTCTGCTAGAATAAAAGCAGTTTTACATTTTTTTTAAACCATTTTAAGGTCAAAATTATTAGCCCCTTTAAGCTATATTTTTTTTGATAGTCTACAGAACAAACCATCATTATACAGTACAATAACTTGCCTAATTACCCTAACCTGCCTAGTAATTAACCTAGTCTTTGAATGTCAGCCTTTAAATATCACTTTAAGCTGTGTAGAAGTGTCTTGAAAAATATCTAGTCAAATATTATTTACTGTCATCGTGGCAAAGATAAAATAAATCAGTTATTAGAGATGAGTTATTAAAACTATTATGTTTAGAAATGTGTTGAAAAAAATCAGAAATTGGAGGAAAAATAAACAGGGGGGCTAATAGCTCAGGGGGTTTAATAATTGTGACTTCAACTGTATTTGGAAAGATTTCATCAGTTAGATTTACTGGAATGATCAAGTCTTTTTCCATGCAGTGCATCTGCATAAATTATAATAAAATACAAGCATATATAAACACAACAGAGCAAAAATAAAAGCTAAGTAAACTGTTATTTTTGGTTTTCTAGAGAGTGTAGCATTCTTTAGGCAACTATCATTTAACAACCAATATATATACACTTTTGACAAAAAACACAGTTTAAAACACTTATTGACCTTGAAACACTGGGCTATATGCACACAGACTTTTAATTTTCAGCCAGGCAGCCCAAGGGCTTCCGGTGAATTGTCTTTCCATTACAAAAATGTCATGTTTAACATCTGACTTTTTAAAAATCTGCAATCTTCACTGCCTGATAGATATACAATATGAAGTGGGTCTCAGATCGAACAAGAAAGCACCGCATTAAATTCCTTTTCCCTCCGCCATGTCTTTAAAATATGACAGTTGATTTTGGCCCCAGTATTTTGGAATTTCTGCACTAGCCTGTTGCTACTGACAGCGCTAGTGGTTACAATGGTCTTTCATTACGTTTTATGCTGGAACAACTAAATAAATGCTTAAATCTATTTAAATGAATGTATTTTAATTACATTACAACATCGATGCTGTAAAAACAAACTTGTGAAATTAAAAATAGTCACATTAAGCTTTCACCGGAAGTTTATCGTTGGCTGAAAAACTAGCTGCATAGAGCCCATTCATCTGTGTAATATATATTTAATATATATGAATCGTATATTAATATGAATTATGTACTATATATATTAATTATTTACATAAAAGTACTTTGTATTATTTACAATATGCATTTATATATATATATATATATATATATATATATATATATATATATTAATGTATATATTTTATTATTATTTACAATAATACATAAAAGTATTATGAATTGTATGTCTTGTTTACAAACTAGTAATAATAATAAGGATTATAATTAAAATAAACATAGTTACATTATTAACAATAATTGATTTGAAAAGCAATAAATTAATTACTAAACTTGTTAATAATAATAGTAATAATTATTTTTGTTTTGATGTTGAGGAAGATTTGCCTTAATTGCATGGTTAGGACAGTTGTAAATATATACTTGCTAGAATATTCATTTAGAAATTAAAAGCATGATTCATCATAAAATAGACGTACTAAAGGTCATGTTTGTATTAATTGTATTTTTGAGTAATAATATAAGTATAGTGTAATTAACTTTTGATTATACCATGTTTTTCATTCTGTCGAATACTTTTTCACAGCACTGAGTAAATTGACTTATCTTCACAAATTAGTCTTGAGCCACATTCAGACCAGAGAGATCTGTCAGCTGTACATGCGGTTGAGAAAGCTGGGAAGACGTGCTCTTTATCATGTGCAGAATCAATATTTCCTCCAAAAACAAACTCACATCTGGTCTGTGGTCACAGATTAATCTCTATACTTCAGATCTGTTGCCTCTATCAGCCGAAATTCTGCCTCGTCATTGCCTGTTGGCTGATCTAGTGGAAATTTCTGCCCAGATCTGTTTGCTTTAGGTCTGCTGTCCAAGGCTGGTTCTGTTTGGGTGAAAATAATGATGGGGAACACATGATCGCTATGGCCTGACTGTGCAAAAAATTATGACTATTGACATTCATTGTTTTCTTACGGTCAGCTGTAGTTGCTAGATACTAAAGCTGGACAGCTAGTAAAGGTCAGGAAGAAGGGAAAGTAGAAGTGAGCCTGTCTTGGTTTACGAGTCATGTCAGTTGTTGTGAGTATGTGTGTATACCTTGTATTCATCACATTGTGGGGATTAAATAAATAGGTATAGCATTACTTGTAAATTTTTATATCCTAGGGACTTTTTTTGGTCTCCATGAGGAAAATGGCTCATATAAAATATTTAGAAAAGGTCAAATTTTAGAAAACTGCAGAATGTTTTCTGTGAGGGTTGGATTTATACAAAATGAACAGTCTGTAAGGTATAAAAAATAATTATGTCTATGGGATGTCCCCATAAAGTTAGTTGTACTGTAGTAGGTGTTTGCGTGTGTGTGACAATCACCATACACTGCGAAAATCATCAGCAAGTGATTTTGCTGTAAAATATTTAAACTTAATGAAACGTGATGCATTAATAGTGTGAACCCAACTTAACTTAAAATCGCGGTTTTTTCAACTTAATTTGTTACTGAAAACATCATTTTAAACATACTGCATTATTGTTGCTCGTCTCTGCCCCTCCTTTCTCATCATTTAGAAAAGCCTGGTGTGCTGCGATTGGTCAGCTGCCCAGTGCATTGTGATTGGCTGAATACCTCAAGCATGTTACTCCCCTTAACATATTTGGAACATACTTCTGAAGCTGTATTGACAGGTAATAATCTTGTCTTTGCTACCTTATCAGTTTGAGAGTGATTGTAATCCAGAAAATGCAGATGACCAAGCTGATTTATTAGCTTTGCCTGAGCGACTTGATCAGAAAGATTAATATGCAGATATGCAAAAGAGTTTTGCTTTAACAGCAAAAAACTAGATATCCTTGATGTGGCGATGGCAGCAACGATACTACAGCAAGAATAAAGGTTATACCTTCATTCTTTGCGTAGACATTTGGGTGGTGCGTTGACAAACTTCCCACAGCGCTATGTTAATTTGTGTGGGCGTGGTTCAATGATACGTTTTTAAGATGGCTTGAATAAGTCTTAATTAGTATAAAGAATACCTCTTTAGGCGTGAGACTTTACAGAGCTTATCTATTCACAAACAGCTTTTAACACTCCAAAGAAAAAGGAAAACTTGGAATTGCATCATATGACTTGTTTAAATATAATTCGTTTAATAATAAATGTACTTAAGAAAGTAGTATATGCGGGTTTTGAGTGCTATATGAGGATTAAGGGTCACATTTTACAATAAGGTTGTATTACATGAAGAAACAACGAATAATCGGGGCTCGACAATAAGGACTGCCCGATGGCCTGGGGCCAGCGTGCAAGACGGTTGGGACAGTAGACAGGATCGTTACTAGCCCGATCGGGCCAATGCTGCCTTGTCACTAAAGTTTAATTTGGCTGTGACTGTTTGTCAATTGCGTGCAGTCTTTCACACCTAGACGTTTGTCTCATTTGCCCAGTTAGCGCGGTTCATTTGGCATGTAATCCTGCAATTGCACTCAGATCTGCACCAAAAAAATTGGTCCGAGATTGCCTGAATGAAGTGGTCTTGGCTCGATTGAAACGAAATCTGGAGCGAATTGATTGTAGTGAGAAAGCAAAACGATCCAGCTTATATCGGAGTGTATTATGGTTGTGTTATAGCCCTAAATACGGCTGTATGAAGAGAGAAATATGAGTAGGGCGGAATGTCGTTCCTACCCGTAAATGTGCGTTTCATGTCGAATACGAAAGTGAAAGCATGCTGAACTATTACCGAGTGCTGTTTTTTCGTAAGAAAAATTGACAGAAATTACTATCTGATCATTTTTCAAAATTTTAATCTTATAATATTTTGTTTTAGGCCTGTTGTTTTGTTCATTTCTGCACTGACATCTCGAAAGAAAGATCAACATTGATCTGCTTTCTGATCTGACTGCAGTCCCGCTTCATCTGTTATTTCTCTCTATAATGTAAGCCTATAGTGCATAATTCTTGCCAACGTTTTTTTTTTTTTTTGATTGATTGATTTAATCGATAGATTTTTATATTATTAGATTTTTTAATAATGCATTAGTAAACTTTCAACTATGATAAATAAATGCTGTTGTACAAGTATTGTTTACTGTTTGTTCATGTTGGTAATTACATTAACTAGCATTAACTAAAGTAACCTTATTGTTAAGTATGACCTCTTTAAGGATATATCCAAATAAATATAACCAAATCTTACATCCTAATGCTATTTTAAGCATCAATTAAGTCAAGTATAAAATAAAATAGATTTTTTTTTCTGTAAATTAATTCTGATTGGTTGTACCCACCACATGACTTGTTAAGCATTACTTGTTCTGTTTGTTTAATCGGACTTTTTGAGGATTCCTCTTGTGCATTCATATGTCTTGTCGTTCAGCTGTTGTTTCATAATCATTCTCAGTCGATGGATGTAACATCTGTTGTGAACAAGGCCGTGTTGTTCCTTCCTGGTCTGTTGAGGTATGTGCATAAGATAGGTTGTGGTTTGGAGGTGTGTATGAGGGTTGGTTTTTGCTGGTTAATAACTCAGCTGCTCTCCACCGGCTCGTTTCCATTACAGCAGAAACTGGCATCTCTCCTACACTTCCCTTGGCTCCTGTTCACCATCATGAGGCTCAAGTCATGTGTATTCGTGAACATGTGAATGTCTGGGTTTACACTGAATAAATATAGTAGCCTCAGCTTATCACACTCTGTCTCACATCTTGAGACATAATGCACAAATGCGGATTCGGTTAAAGGCAAGAACATTGCATAATCTTGTTGAAATTGTCACAGTTTTATTGTTGTTGATCTTTTTTTGTCTTCTTGAAAACTAAAGCTTGTTCAACCCCCCCCCCCCCCCCCCCCCCCTCTCACTCACAAAAAAAGTGAGAAGTGAAGTCCAAATCTCACTCTAATTATTTTGATTTTTTTTCTCAAAATGGGAATTTTTTTATTAACTAAAAAATTGTTAGCGAAATTAAATGCACCTTATTGTCATCAGGACATAATTTGTCCAGTGTAATTTTTTTATTCTTAGTTTTTATTGATTTTTTAGGAACATATAATCAGTGGGAACAAAACAAACAAAAAATAGTAGTTATATATATAGAAATTAAATTAACCTCATCAGTAAATAGATAAATAAATATAATAAATATAAAAGGTTGCCAAGCATATTTTCTCAATGATGCATAACATCTAGAATTATGTTAATGTTAAATAATAGATAATTATATTGTCATTGTTAGAGAAAGCCAGCCATTTACTCCGTTTCTTTTCAAAAAAACTCTTTTTGTAATTGAAGTACATGTGTTATTTTTTCCATTTCCTCAACTTTTGCTATTATTTTGAACCATTCATCTTTAGTTGGTGGGTCTCCTTTATACCATTTTCAGGTTATAGCTTTTTTACTTGTTGCCAATAAAATCTTTTATCTATCCTCATTTTCAAGTTTAATAACAACATCTGCTAGATAAAGTGCATCGAATGATCTAGGAATATGAAGATCAAAGATATCTTTGATAGCAGACTGTACAGTTCCCCAAAAGCCATCAATTCTTAAGCACTTCCAGAATATATGCACATGATGTGCCTCTTCTACCCCCCGATTGTAATGATTTTATTCTTAGTGTAATAAAAAATCTAATCAAATTTTTCCAACAAAACTCACGCCACAGTCTTGAGCTTGTTGAGGTATGTGGGACAGCACATATTTTAACCCATTGGTCTTGTTTCTCCTTTTCCCATTTTAATATTATATACGTAGTCTGTTGAGAGTCCTCCAGAATTACCTATTGCTCTATATAAGATAGAAATTGTTTTAGTCATACTTTTCTTGTATGTCTGATTAAAAATCTGAGCAAGCTTGTTTGTTCCAATTCTCATCATGTATTTTTTTTTTCAATTTGTCCAGTTTAAAGAAAAAAAATTGTGACTTTAGAGGAAAAAAGAAAGAATCACAATATATAAATCCAACTGCATAATATGGAATTAACTGTAATATACCTTATTTTAAAATTGTGAAAAAATACTAATGATAAATATAAACTGTAATGTTTGAGAGAATTGTGAGAAATAAAGAATCAAAAGATTTGAATTCAGAAATTGGACAATTTACCTTGTATGTTTTTCATTAAGTAGATAGATGGATGGATGGATGGATGGATGGATAGATAGATAGATAGATGAACATAAAACAATTAAGTTGTCCTTCAAAAAACTCAAAAACTGCGTTGGTTCAGTTTATTTTAAATAAGTAGTTTGAACAAGCAGCAAAATAAATATAATTTTTTTAACAGTGTACACTGTTAAAAATGCTGGGTTTCACGCAATCGATTTTTGTTTGGATGACATGAAGGAATTAAGTTAGCTTATTAATTTTTACAAATTTAAGTGGATTGAACATAAAACAATTAAGTTGTCCCCCCAAAAAACTGAAGTCCATATGTTTTGTAGTAGAAACTTTTATTGCTGCACTTGTCTGTGCCTGTTTGGTCAGGTCAGAATCAGGTGTGAGTGAGGAAAGATTGTCATACAGTGTCTGCAGGTTTTGACGAGCGAGTTAAATCTCAGCTCAGGTTTAGTCTCAACAGCTGGAAACCGAGAGATGTGAACAGCTGGCTAAGATTTTGGCTGTTCTGCTCAAGTCAAATCTACAGAGTGGAGAAATCAGGTACAACTTTAGAAAGCTGGACAGCTTCCTCTAACAGACAAAGCTGGAAAATGTGATTCTCTGCCAAATTCTGATTTATGACCAGATTCAGCAGGAACAGCTTGTCTAGCTTCTACTACTTTTTTTTAGCACAGATGATACTGCAGGAGAGGTAAAGTGTTTGTTCTTTCCACTGTTACATTGAAGGTAAAGTGTATTGTGACTTCTTCGCCCATTGCAAAAGTTCTTGATTTCTCAGTCTGGCATTGGTTAGTATTTTCTGTGTCACTGCTGTAAGAAATTAAAGGGTTGAGTGGGATGCCATTTTAACAGTTATGCACAAGAGCCCTTGAGCTGCCATAAAAATTCTCTCGAGAGCCTCTGAAACCATTTGAGTGGTGCTTAATTCTTTTGTTGAGGATGCTTATCTTCAATTCCAGCATCAAACAAACTGCCTCACAATGTAAACTAATTTAATAAACAACTGTTGGCTGATTCCAATGAAAATAGTTGTCACTTACACCATGTTGGCATTTCAAAACATTAGCGATTTGATGCATCAATAATTATTATTTTCATTAAATGCTTGGATTGAATATATTTAATATAAAACAGGCCAACATTACTATTATCATCTGTTTTGTGCAGGCTTTATTTTGTTTAAGGAAGTAATTATTTGATCTCAGTCACAATGATGTATCTTTAACTGCTTTTGACCTAGACACACCCTTCAGAACACCACAGTCATTGAAGCACTTGGTCGACCTCTCTAAAAAAGTTCCCATGGCAGGAGGAATTCCTGTGAATTCATGTGATGAAACAGGCCAAAGCCTTTGAAACGGTGGCCTCGTGTCTGAATAAGACACTGTGATAACTGAGGCCGGTGTTTCTGTGGTAACGTTTTCCTCAGCACGTTACGTTTGCCACTCGTTTAGTGTTGCTCTGAATGGACTTTCTTCTAGCCACTAGTTTCACAGAGCGCAGGTTGCAGTTTGCATACCAAGTACATACTGATTCTCCATTATTATCACAACCAAACCGAGCTGTTTACACAAATAGATAACATGGGCACAAGGCAGTGAAACAGAGATGTCAAATGATGTTGCATTCTAAATACGTTGACATTAACACAAAGTTGGTCCACACTTAGCTATAACAGCTTCTATTCTTTAGGAAGAGCTGTTCACAAGATTTTAAGGTGCTTTTGCCTCTTCGTTTTTAGGTCAGACACTGATAGAGATGACTGATATTTGAATATTTGTTCCAGTTCATCTCTAAAGTGTTTGAGGAGTCCAGTCAAATTCTTCTACTAACTCTAATCACATCTTTGCTTTGCAATCACGCAGAAATAGCAAAGAAGCCTCCCCAAACTGTTGAGTGACATTAGTCCAAGATGTTTTTGTTAGTACAATCAATGATTTCTCTTCATTGTAAGCAATGGCTTATAGTCTTATAGCCCAATCTTTGTAAAACAAATAATAACTGCCTCATACCTTTACCCTTTCTCCACATAACCTTATAGCTGTATACAGACAGGTGTGTTCTTCTGGTATCTGCAAAAACATTGAAGCAACATTTGACTTCACAGAACACATTTTGGTTCATTTGCGTACTGCGCCAGTCACACTGGAAACACACCCAAAACTGTTCCACAAAAGTAAAAATAATAGATTTGTTCAAAGGTCTTGGTTGGAATTTCCCTTCAGTGGACACATTTCCACTTCTCCATTGTCCAGCTTTCTATCTAAGGCTTGACACTGTTATTGTTGAAGTGATGCTGGTATGCTGTTGCTCTGCATTGTTCAGCCATGCACTAAAAAAAAATGATTTCTGCAAAATTGTTGCAAACAATTTCTATGAGTTGAATTTAAACAAACAAATTAAAATTAGTAATGTTCACCTTAATTTGTTTAAATTCACTCAATGAAATTGTTTACAACCACTTACATTTTTTTTTTAGTAAATTCAAGGAATCGTCTTTGAATGTTTTTTTTTCAGTGGAAATCCATTGTATGAATCTCCTTAAGTAAAGTTTTAGCACTGATTTTACTGCCAAGTTTGAAACGGTTTGGATTTGCTGCTTTTTCAGAATGCTTCCACTTTTTAGTAATGTCACCTTTAGCAATGGTGGCATCTTATCTTATCTTATTCCCTGTTTGAAGAACAGTACATGCAGCCCACATGGACAGGTGCTTGATTTTATACACTAATTGCAGTGGGTGTGTTTAACACACCTCAATTCAATAGTTACAGGTTTGTCATAACGCTTTTGTCCACGTAGTGTATGAAACAAACAAATACAGTGTTTAAAAATGCTCCAAAATAGAGTTTTACAACTTTTAGAGAGGAACCATTTTGGGTTTTTTAAAATGTTTTTTTTTTCAACAGTTCCTTGGGGTGAAGAACATTTTAATAACCTTTTTTCACTGTAAATACTATTTTCTGGAATGTAAAGTTATATGTTAAGATCGTCACGTTTTTTGAAACTATCAATGACGAAGCTTTATTTTTAATTTTTTTTAATTATTTTTGTTTATTGAATTTTTCAGAATAAGTGGTGTACACAGCAATGAACATAAACAGTATACAGTTTTTATCGGAAGAAAGAAAGAATAAAATAAAAATAAAAATTAATTAATAAAAATAAAAAACACAAACAGCAGTGTGGTCTAATTCAGAACAATATTACAATATGGTGGTGTGCACAGTTAAGGATAAATAGTAGACTCATAATCAATGCCAAGACAGGTCAAAGGAATTTCCCACAGCTTCTGAAATTATTTGGGTTTACCTTTTAATATAGGTCTAATCTTTTCCATGAATATGGTTTCTTTAATCAGGATTATCCAGTCCTTTCCAAGAGGGGGTTCTGTCCCAACCCATTTATTCATAATTAATTTCCTCTTCAGCGTCAGTTGAAGTTTAAAGACATCTGAATGTTCCAGAAGAAGGAAGAAGTGTGAAGGTGCAACCAGTAAGCCATTTAAAAGTCATTTAATCTTCTTGTCTGTTGTTTTGTCTTTCCAGACTGATGATTGATTCAAATCTTGCCGTGGTCCAGCGCCATGGTAGATATGCCGAGCCTTTACAGTCCCTCGTCCCCTCTTGGAGACCCGATTATGTACAGCCCTCTGTGCGGAGAGCTCATTGGTGACATGCAGGTGCTGGAGGACATCTCTCAGTCTCTCAGCGACGACACCTTCAACTCCCTTCACATGCTGGACTACCAGAACTGCGACACTGCAGTAGACAACTCATCCATATTAGGTAGAGCATATGGACACACACTGTCCTTACATTAATCAGAAGCAAAGAAATCTTTTTTTTTTCATTCATTTCATGCTTTATTAAAAAAATGCATTATTTCGAACAAACTTAACATTTGCAAATTTGAATCTCTTTGATGTGAGCCCTTATTGTTTAATGCTACATACAGTGCTCAGCATAATTGTGTACACCCCATTTTGAAAAATAAATATATTTGTATCCAGTGAATATAGGCAATGTATTTTAGTGCATTTAAACAAAACCAATTTATTAAACAGATACATTTATTAAAATAATATTTTAGTCACCAAACATATGTAGAAATTAAAGATAATACAGTTAAATTCAAGCAAAATATTGTAAAAATAAATTACAACCTACAAAATTTCAACTACATTTTCATTTTTTTGTTTCTCTTGATTTTTCCTCTTTTTAAATTTGTATTTAATATTTTTCTATAACATATAAATTTTCCTGTACTAGTTTTTGTACCGTTATTTTAAGTTATTTTGTTCGATTAGCTCCAGATTTGGCTTCAGTACTGACTAATCTAATGTATATGCACAAATATAATATTGGCCCAATCCCAATTCTCCCCCTTAGCCCTTCTCCTTACCCCTACCCCTCGTTTTGCGCGTTCCCGTCAAGGGGTAGTGGTGTCCCAATTCTCTTTAGCTTGAAGGCATAGGGCTAAGGGCAAGGGGTATACACCCCTTCGAACGAAGATTTTTCAGGAGGACACTTGAAACGGAGGGGTAAGAAATTTCCCAGAATACACCTGCTACAGCGGCAGTTTCACTGCACCCGGAAGTAAGGAGATCCACAAATTAGAATTTTTTTATCATTATTACGAATTTTTAAGACAAACAAACATATGTTTGAATATATTCATAACCGGGTTCATGTTTTACCATCATGCTTTAAAAAAAAAACGCAAAAAAACCCCGCTAAATTTTGCGATCTATAATCCATAATCATAACTCTTGTACAGCAGTCCCACAACATTCTGACACTCGCATACCCTGTCAGAGCAGTCTAGTGGCTGAAAATGAGTTTTTTACAGTGTCTGCTATAATGTTAATGTTGTTTTCGTGTATTTACATAGATAAATACACTGTGTAAATACCAAGCGGCAACCTCCCGCTCTCCCTCGGAAATATGGAAGTAACTAAAACTGCAATTCATCGACTCGCCTGGGGGGCTGGCTCCAGGAAGTCCAAGGGCTTTCTTTCTGCATTGGTAAATTGGCCATTTATACAGCTGATAAAAACATCTTTACAGCCTGGTACAAACGATGGCTTTGGTGCATATAGCTAATATTACCCTTCATGACAACTCTGAGGGGGGTGAATTTTTTTATAACTCATCCGTTTCGTTTCTATTAGGTTATATTAAGTTTGGATAATTAAGGGCGTGGCCACTTGAGTGACAGCTAGCCCTTGCTGGTCGCTGTCTCGTCACCTCAGCTGATTCTGGCTGATTAGCCGCTGAGCTCGGCATATACATCGTATTTTTGTTTTGATTAATGTTTCTTTACACAGTCATTTGCCTTTTGGAATTATTTCCTGCAATTATCAGATGATATGGCATGCTGTGTGGACTTAATTTTGCTTACAAACCGTTCAAGTTGCCTGCATTTCACAGGTGAGGAAATTTATATGCTTATATACCATCTCTATAAATGTATTTGTTTTATTTAAGATCATTTATCATTTAAATGTTCTTTAGACCAGTAATGCACTCCAGAATCTGACAGATTGATTAGTTGTAGGCTATAAAACAGTCATCTGAAGCGTTGTCATACAGTGTTAGTGCTGGATTTTATAAACAGCCTTGCATTTACTAACACAGACTATATCTGAAGTGTTTGATAGTAATTCACATTTTCCTCCTGTCGAAAAACGTCATAAGAACAATGTTTAGTGGCTCAATGTATTACAATAGTGTTTTTATATTGATATAGTGTACAACCAAGCACATGTGGTCAGAACACAAACGAGTCACAGGTAATGAAGTATTAAGCGTTCTCCCAAAGTAATAAGTCTGTTTTAGCCAGGTCTAAGCAAAATGCTGAGAATCCAGCAGGCGTCTGTAGCTCCGCTCACTCTCCGCCTCTTTGCCCTTATTTGGTATCCCGCATTTGGTGCGATGATGCGCAGACAAAATGGCGACGGTTGGCCGCGCCTACTTGTAGCTTCATTTGCAGTGTTTAGAAACCTATGGGTGACGTCACGGATACTACGTCCATATCTTTCACAGTCTATGGTAAATGCACAGTACAGTTACGATCTTATTGCCACATTATATCATTATGATAACATAATATATGCCTTCAGTGATTTCCTGAAGATAAATACCAAAAAATAACACAACTGGAATAACTACAGCAGTCGCAATCGTCTGATCTCATATGAAGCAAGAGATCGTGATGACATATGATGACGTGTGCAGGTGTTGAAGTGCTGTGTCAATTCTTAGGGAACAGATCAATCTCTAATAATATAAGATTAATTTTAGACATCATTGATTATTCTGATTTTATTTCTGACGAAAGTTTTATATTATTTCTAGACTTTTACAAAGCATTTGACAGGGTAGAGCACAATTTAATTTTTCGTTGTATTAAAAAAATTGGTTTTGGTGATTTTTTTTTATAATGCCATCAAGACACTTTATGCTAACAGTAATTGATCGGTGAAATTTTGTTTTGGTACTTCAAGTTTCAGCCTTCAGAGGGGTATTAGACAAGGATGCCCTATTTCACCCTATCTTTTCCTTCTAGCCCCTTAGATACTTTCTCATTATATTAAAACAAGTGCCTTGAAAGGGATTATCATTGCGGAAAGGAAATTAAAAATCAGCCAATTAGCAGATGATACTGCTCTCTTTTTAAGAGACGCATCTTGTGTCTCCTTTGCTATTAGCACAATTAAATCCTTCTCCAAAGCTTCTGATCTTTTTTTAAATTTGTCTAAATGTGAATTACTTTCAGTTAAGGAATCTAGTCTTTCTACAATTAATAATATCCCAGTTAAAGATAAAATAGTTTACTTGGGCATCTCTATTTGTAAAATTGAAAAAGATAGATGCTCTATTAATTTTGACCCTATTATTGAGAAAACCCGTAGAAAATTAAACTTATGGCTCCAGAGAGATTTATCTTTGAGGGGAAGAAGAAGGTATCTCCAGACTTTCATATGCTGCTCAATCTCTTTATGTTGACAAATCCATTTTGAATCAAACTGATAAAATGTTATTTAATTTTATTTGGAAAAATGGTATTCATTATATAAAAAAATCAGTAGTTATGAATAGCTTTGAGAATGGGGGTCTTAACATGCTGGATTTTTGTACGTTTAATAATACTGTCAAAATTAAATGGGGCAAATATTTTCTCATATCCAACCTCAATCTGGAACTTTATTCCAAATGACATATTTTCTAAATTTGGAGGGCTTAATTTCTTATTACTCTGTAACTATAATATTGAGAAAATACCAGCTAAATTATCTCAATTTCATAAGCAATTTCCTCTTGCCTGGTCACTATTATACAAGCACAATTTCTCTCCTCACAAATACTTTATTTGGAATAACCAAAATATTGTATACAAAAACAAATCTCTTTTCTTTCACACTGGTTTGAAGCAAATATTCTGCTTGTTAGTCAATTATTTAACTCAAATGGCCATTTATTAAATTATAAAGAATTTCTTAATCGATTCAATATTGCCATCCCCCTAAAGAATTTGCTGTTGTATTTGATGCCATACCATCTGGAGTTATTAGGTTATTCCAAGGCATCCCCTATCCTTCTATGTTTCCTCTTTTAGACGATTCTACTACAGTGGTAGGAAAATGCAACTTCTTCAAACAAATCAGTACGATCTTTATTTCTCAATGGAATTGTATCAGTTCCAAATGTTACTTTTTATTGGAATTCTTTTGTTTCTGTTATTGATTGGAGAAAAATATGGCTCATCCCAAATAGCTACTTAATTACAAATAAGATAAAAGAAGTTTCATTTAGAATTATTCATCGTACATACCCAGTCAGCACTCTCTTAGTAAGATATAAAAAAGATATTGATACTAATTGTTCATTTTGTAAGCCACACCCTGAGTGTCTAGTTCACTTATTCTGGCAATGCAGTTATTCTAATTTGCTTTGGAAAGATTTTTCTCTTTTTGTAATTGAGAATCTTGATAAAGACTTTTCCTTACTATGGGAAAATGTTTTGTTTGGTTTTGTTAATTATAAAACAGAAGCTTTACATAAAAAGAAAATATATTTTCTTAATCTTCTTATCTTATTAACAAAATTTTATATACATAAATGTAAATTTTCAAACCAAAAACCTTTTTTTAAATGTTGCTTATTGAAATGCAGTATTACTTTAAAACTGTTTCTAACTCTTTTACAAAAAGGCTTTATTAACAACTGAAATTTGTAAATTATGTAATCTTTTTCTTTAATGTGTAATGTATATACCCCTTCTGTGTTTTTTTTCTTTTTTTTTTTTCTTTACATTTTCTAAATAATGTACTATGATTGTATATTCTAACTTTTTGCATAATAAATTTTTTTTTTTTAATTCTTAGGGGTAAGTTTTGAAGCCCTTTCCCTTAACCCTCGGTTGTAAGGGCCAAAGGGAAGGGGTAGGGGTACAAAAATAGAATTGGGATTGGGCCATTGTATAGCATCCTATTAAAAATGTGAATTTAATAGATAGATTTGTGAGGGCTGTACTTATATATGCTGAGCACTGTATTATAAATTATACCACATGCCCGCTCAATCTTGGATTCTGATTGGATGATGAACATTCTAAAGTGTGCGTTTATTTTCAAATAAACACACAGGTGAAGTAGTTTCAGGCAGGTCTTGACCTCATCACGCTTCCTTGTTACTACACTGAAAGATGTCAGCTATTTCACAGCCTAATCAAGTCAAAGCACAAGACTTTGGATGGGTTGTGTAAGAAACTAGTCTAACAAATGAGCAGTTTGAGGATAAAAATTACAACATAACATAGGAACAACGCCTTTTATTGTGGTAACCAGGGCTTGACATTAACTTTTTCGATCACCAGCCACTGTGGCTAGTAGATTTCCAACATTACTAGCCACTCGCCATTTTCACTAGCCACACTTTTGTTGTTGGATAAATATATTTAAATGCAAAAAATTTGAATTTGCTACAATTACTTGATTTAGATTTTGTATTATGTCCACATGCCTCCTCGTTCATTTCATTTTTTGTGTGTGTTGTGTATGAGCTTGCTCAATGTGCATGAGCAAATGCGTTGTGTTGCATTGCAGTTAGTTTTTTTTTTTCGCATGACTTTTCAGGGCTCAATTTTAATTTCAAATTGTAAATAATGTGTCAAAACAAGCAAAATATAGCTGTATACATGTACTTTTTAATTCAAAAAAACTTTTCTTTAAAAAAAAATAGAGATTTTAAAAAAGAATTATTGTCATGTAAAATATGCACAGTAATCTGACCTAGCTGAAGGTCCCAGATCACCAGTTAACTACACATAAATGGGAAGTTATTCTCATATTAAAGCAATGTTATTGTAAAGAATGTTAATTAAACCATAATAACAATAATTGAGCAAAAGAAATCAGCTAAAAAACATACCGTGTGTGAAAATGAAAGGATGATCAAGCGCACACTGGTAATGTTAGGCCTGTTAGTAATCTGTTCAAAGAACGATTAAAGCGAAACCAGCAACCGCTTTTGAAAGCAGCAGGACTGTGGGTGCACGATAATGACTTTTTGTCCAGTCTATTTCATAGAGAACCGATCGCACCAGTTGTGTTTCCTCTAGGCATGGTTGCTTTGCGCAAGTAAACGGGAGCGGGCACGCTTTTTAACAGTCGCGCGCATCACATCACCTGTGCACGCGAGTGATCATCCTCTCGTTCAGTATTCACCTGCTTTCATTTGCTTGCGCGAACGCAGTTATTTTTGTCACTCATGCTGCTTCTCAATTCTTAAGATCACAATAGCACGAATATTGGGTCATCCTTATTGTCGAACCCTGCTTTTAAGAAAACTATCATTTAAAAATTATTTTCAACCAGCCAAAGTGGCTAGTGGGAGTGTCTGCTAATGCCAAGGTGGTAACCATATAAGCCATATAATCATTATAAAATAAGGCTAAAAATTCAATGGCCACTTACTTAAAAGTACAGGAAAGATACACAGAAACACACAAATGCTGCCTAAATAATGGTTTTAATGACTTTTCTGTTACGCAAAATTTGTAAAAGTAAACATCTGAAATGCAACTGGGTCAATATTAAAGTGTGAAATTGACTGAATATGTGCGTTTGTCTTGTAGATGTCTTAACTCCGGCGTCTAGTCCGTCCTCAGAAGTGTTCTCAGCCAGCACGGGTCAGGACGAGAACTCATCCGGATCTCTCACCCTCGAGTGCCGCGTCTGTGCCGACCGGGCTTCAGGTTTCCACTACGGAGTGCATGCCTGTGAAGGGTGCAAGGTAAGCGAGTATGCAATGCGCACAGTGGAAAATTCTCCCACCAGTGCCAGGAGCCAATATCAAAACAGCCCACAACTTTTTGTCCTGATTGCCATTGGTAGTGTTACACTTCCATAAGCACAAATCTGTCCGGGACACAAAACACTTGGCTCAACAGAAAGCACATGAGCTCCTGCGGTATTTTCATAGCTGCTTTTGCATAATGTTCCCTCGAGGCTTGTTCCCCCTCTGTAAATGTGAGGTGAAGCGTGTAGAAGAGCCGTTGCTTCATGTGGTTTAGCCAAATTCATCAGAAGGACTTACCTGAGTACAACACACCATGGGTGATTTCAGTCTGGGTCACGGCGGCTCCTTTTCCTTTTAAAGTTAACTAGTGATACCCCAGATATTGCCATGTGTTTTGTTTTTTTCTCAGCAAGAGCAGACCTTGACCGTTGGCACCCCTTAGAGTGCAATTAAACAAGGACCATTACAAGTGAAGGTTTATTGCAGATGTGGTTTACCACTTATGTAGCACTTTAGTGACACAAAACAAATATTTATATATGTTTTTAAAGGGCACCTACTTTACCCCTTTTTCGAAATTTAAGATGAGCCTTTTGTGTTTCCAGAAAGTATGTGTAAAATTTCAGCTCAAAACACTCATCAGATTATTTATTATACCTTTCAGAATATTGGATTTTCTTCTCTGAACACAATGTACTGTAGCTTTTTTTGTTGCCTGTACCTTTAATGCTAGTTCTCCCCGTCCACCGTTCCCACGCGCCCGTCAGAGTGTTCCTCGATCTCCGGCTGCATCAGATAAACAGCACAGTGACAGTCATGAAGATCAGCAGATCTCACGTAACATTTGTGAGAAATACTACAGTAAGACATTTCCCAATGATTATTTGATGTATTTGTTGTGGAGTTAATTCTGCCACGAGTCACACACAATGTCTTTCTAAAGTTCATGCATGCACACACACACACACACACACACACACCGGGCGTTTAACACACACAAAACCTGATTTAACGTCCACAAACCGGGATTGAAGTGTCTTTTATAATTGTATTGACGTGCGGCTGCGGTGATGAAGTAAGACGGTAAAATTGCTGTAATTCATTACAAACATGCACTGTTTTCAAAACGTTTTAAGCATCATTTAAGATCATTCTTGATCACATTTGATGGCGATTGATGATCACAGCGAGCTCAACAGGTCTTGTAATCCCAGTTGCTTTGCGCACTGTGGGTGGGCCTCAAAATGAGAGGGGTTTGGATCCTATTTTAACGTCAGGAAATTTAAAATAAGAGACTAATTGTTTTTATTTCACCCCAATATGACTGTGGACACACTATACCTACACACAGTTCTGTCCAAACAGCTTACAAAAGATGATTTTCATTATAGGTGCCCTTTAAGGAATCATGGTAGTTGCAATTGTATGGTGATTAAAACAAATTTAGTATGAAGCTGTTCTTGCAAAAGCAGGATCACCATACACTATCATTATTCAGTTCAGGTCACTGGTTTCTTGATTTATGTGCCTTTGGTTGAACTAATTGTCATGCTAGTTAATCATATAATTTGAGATCTTTACACTGCGTCCTAACTACTTACGATGTGATAAGAAACAAGAGCTAAAAACTGTTCTTCCATGTAAACTTGAAATAACGACGGGACATTTGTCTTGTGCATGATTTTGCATTCTGAAAATGTAGGGCAAGACATTTGATGCATTTTTAATGTAGAGATATTAAAACATTGCTAGTCAATTATTTACATGACAACAAGCATTTTAACATTGCAAGTTTTCTCTAAAAATAGAGAAAGATGGAGAATAGACATTTACCTTTTATTACCTATTTAAATGTGCTTGTTTATACTACATAAAAAACAAATAGTTCTAATATTTGATTTTAGTTTAACAACGAATCAGAATAACAGATTTAACAAAACAGATTTGGAATATACAGTATATATTTTTTCAATTAAAATATTAAATTACTATGAACATGTTGAAATGTGATTATAGCTTTTATTCCAAAAATGTACTTATTGGTGAACCGCACCATATTTAAACCAACTAGTGTAACACAAAAGGGCCTTCAGTACTAAACACTCAGTTTGATTACAAGTGTCTGCAGAGACAAAAAAAACTGTTTGCAAATTTTGTGGAAAATAGCAAACATATGTGCTTTCTGCCTGTTGAGGCTTGCTATATTTGATCTAAATTCCCATAGTCAGTCTAAAAAAACTATGAGGTTTGAGGTGCATAAACCTCCGGAAAAAGCAATGTTGTTTTACAGTAAATAACTGACAGCAGTTAATGAGGCCACACAAAATGGTGACAGGTCGAAAATACCTTATACTTTCACATGTCTCAAAAAAATTTGACTTTGACATTGCAGATGTATTGTTTCAAATTGAATGCCATGTTCATATTATAGCCAGTGGCAGTTGTAGACCAGAGTAACTGGGGTGGGCAGGGGTCACTTGTACTTTTAGAGGGCACACTTAAACATACATCTGTATTCGAAGTCATTTTTTTTCATGCATCACTCTGCAGTTTTCATAAACAAGCTAATTAAATAACTTCAACTCAAAATAATCTTCCATGTTAATTTATTATAGACAAGTAACTTTGTATTGTAGGATAACAAATTTTTAACATTCAAGTACATCAAGGCATATTTTTGCACCTTTAAAGTTTAACAGATACAGTTCAAGTCAATTTTTTTGCCCTTCCATTAATTTAAAATAATGTTTTCCAAGTGATCTTTAACAAACCAAGGACTTCCTATATTAAAAGGTTTATAATCGCTATTGGAAACAAAAGTCTAATATAATCAACAGTAGACATTTTGATGAACATTTTTGATCATTTTTTCACAACATGAACATGACTGAACTACAATTTTTTTAATTACCTCTGTCAATTTGGGGCTTAACTTCTGACAAATGTGGGAAACTGATGCGCGCAGCACCGTCACTGACAAAAGTCGAAGGAAAGCAGAGAGAGCGAGTGTGCGCGACACTGAGAACACGTGAGCGAGGCCTCAGTCATATCTCCGTTTGCCACTGATGGCTGATCTCGCTTCTCTGTGGCGTTTCAGGTGTGACACAAAAATATGCGTCCAAAGGTAGGGGGGCCAGAAGGGGGCCATGCTTGTTGAGGGTTATGGTTTTATATCAGCAGTTGTACTTCTAAATATTTTCAATTGAAAAAGCTTGCATTTACATATTGTACAATAACATTGACTAATAATGCACATTTGATCAATATTTCACAAACCTTAAAATGGTCTAAATTTTTGAAAATTACTCCTAATTAAAAAGTAATATTAATGTAAATATTGAGTGTAACGTGAAATGTTATGTACAGTAAGAACTTTAATGATGTTGCACATGCTGGGGTATGAATAACAGAGGTGCTTGATTTAAAAAAATCAGTGAATGTGCTTAAATCTGGTGTCACTGAAAGAGTGGGAACCCTGTGTAGTAGATGTCAACCAATATTTATTTATACAAAAATACGTTTTTTCCTAAAAGCCCATGTAGATTATCTTGATGAACAATACATGAAAATATCATAAGTTTGTTAACCGCAATGCTTATTTTATGTGATGAGCTATAAATTCAACCAAGGCGGCAACACCAAAGCTCCAAAAATACAAATTTATTAAATTAAAAAGGCTGACACAAAGCGTGTAACGTTTCGAGCCACACGGCTCTTCATCAGACATGATATGTGATGAGCTATAGAAATGAAAAAAATTGTTTTGTAAGGAGAACAAGGCTAGTGCTAAACTTTAGTTTAGTCTAAATAAGCCTTATAAATAACTTTTTAAAAAGCTTTTATTAGATGAATGTTATTAATAATGCATGTTAATAGCAGCTTACTGTTAAATATTTCAGTTTTTTTACCTTGAAAATTGTTTTGGACAAATCTGCACAAATAAACGAGTCATTTGTAGGATGCAGATATATTTTAAACTTCACTTCCCAAAGTTTTTAAGAGCCTTAGGAAATAATGCACCACCAACACGGAAGCTGCGTCTGCATTTGCTTGGTATTTAGGTCTATACAGTGATGATCTGTTTCCTCAGTCCGGTTTTGTCGTTTGGTATGTTCAGAGCGTACAGATGCGTCATCGGTTCTGTTTTTAGCACTGAGAGAAATCTGTGACCGTCTGTCATGAGACCGAGCTCTAGTCTCATACCTGTTTCCATTGTCAGGCACATGTTTGGCTTTTCCTGCTTGCCTTGATGGACACAGAAGATCTGAGGTGTAACTGTGACCCTTGTTACACATATCATGCCAACAATGTACATTTAAATGACAAAAGTGTGAAAGGCCATGCATCTTCATTACAGTTATTCTTGCTTTAGTGTTTGAAAGATAAATAGCAGTATTCTCTATCTGTATTTTGTATATTTGTTTTTTAGATTTTGAGTAAGTAGTTTTTCAATTCATGTTTATTTCGATAGCACTTTTACAATGTAGATTGTGTCAAAGCTGCTTAACATAGAAGTTCTAGTAAATTGAAACTGTGTCAGTCCAGTTTTCAGAGTTGAAGTTTAGTTTAGTTCAGTTCCGTGTGGTTTAATTTTCACTGCTAAAAGTCCAAACACTGAAGAGCAAATCCATCGATGCGCAGCTCCACAAATCCCAAACCAAACAAGCCAGCGGCGACAGTTATGCATGTATCTCTCTCTCACATTTATTTCTAGATTCAGTAGTATGACATGCTATGATGATGAACACATGTGATATTTCTAACTGTGCTTTTAAGGAGTATTTAGATCGTTGTAAAAGCTGTGGTGTTCTAGAGTTGTGATACCATTAATTCACGTTACGATACTAAAAGCATTGTGATACCCAACGCAATCTCACGGCAATTCGTACCTTTTTTATTTAGTGGCTAATTCGTATGTATTCGTACGATCTAA
This sequence comes from Danio kyathit, assembly GCA_903798195.1. Classification (NCBI taxonomy): domain Eukaryota; kingdom Metazoa; phylum Chordata; class Actinopteri; order Cypriniformes; family Danionidae; genus Danio; species Danio kyathit. The sequence goes on along the minus strand of LR812522.1, from coordinate 22,474,510 downwards.
TTCCTACAAATTAGTACGATTTGCTCATCACCCAATGACGGTTGGGGTTAGGGGTGGGGTTGGGTGCCACACCTCCTTTGTAAAATCGTACATTCTTGTACAACTAAACTCGTACGAATTAGCCACTAAACTGACAAAACGTAAAATACTTACGTTCCCTCGTGAGATCAAGCTGTGATACCAAGTAGTATTGCGATACTGTAATTCAAAACTCAAAATACGAAATAAAGAAAATGGTCCGAAATACTATATTTTATTTTATAATAGGCCTACTTGAATTGAATTCATAATTAATAAGTATTTGCATATTATTTGACCTAAATGATGCGTTAGTTCTTTTTGTTTATTTTGTAGATAACTGACCAACAAAAAATACATTAAAATAAAGATACAAGTTATACTAAACGGAATTAATTACAAAAAAGGCATTTTTCCAACAAAATTTCCAAAAATTGTTTCAGTGTTTTCTGTTTTTCATCTATAGATTTTTTTTTGTTGTCTTATTATCAAGTAAGAATCCAAAGTAATTCAAAATTTTACTTTGTGAGTTGTTCTTTTTAAGAGATTGTTGTGGTTGTTGTAGCTACTAAATCATATTGACAGGAGCAGAAAATAACGGATTCAGATTCAGTGCGTTCGAACTGAAGCATCAGAAAGCGTGCAATAGGCTTCCATAGAAGGCGTCAATTCTACACAATTTTGCAGTCTTAAAGGGCTCCACAGACTATTCAAGCAAAATGGTCTATTGTTGCACAAACGTGTGAGCATTTTAGTGGCTTTTCCACATGCAACATTATTGTAGATAGGCTGTTAATGACGATACTACTGTTTGCAAAGTACAGTGGCACTGCCAGTATTTTGGAGCCATAGTATCGCGATACTACCATAGTACCGGTAAACCGTACAACCCTATGCAAAGCATTAAATGCTTTAAGACTTTATAGGCTATTTATTTTGAAACATGCACATTTTCACATGGGGATGTGGATTACGACTTGCCCAGAGATATAGATTGAAAATGTTTTGATTCTTTATAAACCTTTTGTTTCTTAATACTTGATCATAAGTTAACATTATTTGTTAACATTAACTAAAGTTCATGTAAAGCGTAAGTTGCTAAGATTTTATTTCAGTATGTTGATGTACTTCTAAATGAAATGGAATATTAAGTTGGTGAGCTTTCTGTTTGCACATAATTTCCTCGTAGCAAAGTAACGATAAGATGGGCATGGTTAACAATGGCACACTGAAATCAACTGGAATGCCACTCAAAGCACAGAAGCAAATGGTTAGACTTTAAAGATGACCAAAACAGACATTAGTTCAGTGTATAAACTTGCACGGATTAAATGATTACCCAAAGAATTACAATGCGCGATCACAAAATAAACTTTGTATATTTGGATTTCACCCTTTAAATCAAACTAACAGTGAAAAGTACTTGTAAGGCATTTTTTTAAATCTTAGGTGATGTTTATTATTATTTATTGTTTGATAAGTCGGTCAAATCAAATGTTGATCTGTTTTAGCTAATAATAATTAAGCTAATATGATAATTATGAACAATTATTATATTTAATGTTAAGGTTAGTTAGCTCAATGTTTACTAACAAGACCTTTCTGTTAAGTTTTACCTATTGTACTTTATAAAACTTTTGCAAGTTTATTCGCTTGAAACGTTTGTTAACTCTAAGAAAACAAAAACACAACAATGAAAAGCTGTTTTTGTTATTATACCTGTTGAAGTAACCTCTTTTGCATTTTATGTATCATAATACAACTGTATATCATGATAAAAGTTTCAGCAATTATTGCTACAATGATATCGTCTTATGCCTGTGTAGATCAATTCGGTTGTTAAATTTAAATGGATCTAGAAACAGGCATGCAATATATCTGCTAATTAAAGCTGAAATATTTAAAGCTCCAATTTGTATCATTTAATTTGTGTATCTCTTTGCATAATAATAATCATTTAAAAAGCTCAAATAGGCCAGCCAGCGGTGTTTGTTCATAGATACGTTTTGTACTTGATCGATAAATATTGTAATCTTGTGAATCAACCGTCTTATCATGGATGCAATAAGGTTATTATGTAGGATTATCAAGGACACTTTATAGGCTCCGCTCTGTATTGGACCTTAGGGGGTAAAGTCCTCGTATTAACAGTATGTTTACATTCTGTATCGGTTGTATATCACAATCCAGCAGCTATATGAGAAGGTTTTATTACAATTATGCACTTTTCCACAGGGCTTCTTCAGGAGAACCATTCGACTTAAACTGGAGTACGACAAGTGCGAACGCAACTGCAAGATCCAGAAGAAGAACCGAAACAAATGTCAATACTGCCGATTCCGCAAGTGCCTTGCAGTGGGCATGTCCCACAACGGTAAGAGTTTACAATCAGATTATACATACTCAGTTTATGACTTGATGATTTAAGATGTTTAATTGTTTTATCAGTAATCAAGATAGTGCTCCGTTTATTACAATAATATTACGTAAAAAGTCATTTAACAGTCCCTTTGAAGGTTGGGAAATTTAGGGTGTTTTAAAACTGGCAGTAGAGCTCAAACAGGACACCGTTCACATGGAGAAATTTATATTACCGTAATTATGTGGGAATATAATCGATGCGTAATTGAGTTTGAGAATTGAGATTCCATTTTTTTAAATGGCAAAGGTTATGTAAAAAGAAGATTCTGTCATCATTAGCCCGGTTTACTTGTTCTAAACCTGTTTGACTCTCTTCTGTTTGACACAAGAATATATTTTGAAGAAAGCTGAAAACAACTGACTTAGTATTTTAATATAATGTTTTTTTTTATTAAAATATCAATATCAAAGTCAATAGTTACAGGTTTTCAGCTTTCTTTAAAGGTTCAAGAAACCCTGCAGTACTTTTTTTGAAATTGTAACAGATTTGTGTGTGTTGAGCATCAATTCAAATATATATCTATACAGTGAACAGCTCCGCCAGAGCGCGTCTGAAGCTCATATGCAAGTTTATTTTACATTCTATGGCAGAAAAACCATTGAGCCTCGCTAGATCCCCCTGTATGGCCGCGCGTCCATTATAAAACACTCACAAGACGTTAATTTGGACAATTTCAGATAGATTAAATAGTTCACACAAAAATACACAAAGAGAAACTTTCACTTCAAACATAGTTTGTGAACGAACAGACTTACGTGTACTATAATCTTCTATGTGAAGCTGCTTTGACACAGTCTACATTGTAAAATAGTAGAAATGTAGAAATAAAGATGAATTGAATTGAATACTAGTTGCAGTTTTCTTATCCTATGAGAAGAGCCTGCTTCCTAATTATTCATGAGAGCATGTGCTTACCGAAGGCAAGGCATACCTGCCAAGCTGTGAGACTCAATGACTGGGTGGGACCGCGTCCGCGCACGGTACACAGTATTTAGCTGTTCATGAAGGGTCATATGTGTTTGTTTACATGATCCACGGGGCTTGTTGCATGGCTCTCTCCCTGATGCTGTCAGGGCCGATACAGCAAAGCTGTTTGTGGGCAGCAAGCATTTTTGTTGAGAGAGCTGTACGAGAATTGGAGAATGGCGGACTTTGTCTTTTATCAGTTGAGTTCAGGGGCGTTGCTAGACATAAAGCTCTACTGGGGCACGCAAAATATGTTTAATTATCTGTTGTCTTAGACTTGACACATGACAGAGAATTTGGTTTATTTAGTTTTACCTCCCTGACTGCATCCCTCCTTTGTGTTTAATACAAAAAAATCTATCAGGAGGCCTGCTTAGTATGATCATCATCATATTGTTTAAACTTTAGTTTTGTCGACTTGCAAAACTCACTGCGCGCCGTTGTTTCACAACATATGAGCGGCGCGTGAGCATGCGTGCACGGTGTGCATGTTAACACCCGGGACTCGCACCGGGAGAAGAGCAGGGGCGGTGTGTGAGGCGCGCTGCCCGGGTGTGGTTTTCTGCGCACATGCAGAGATGCGTCAGTTTGCTTTTTAATTAAACTATGCTGGTTGCACATAGAGAATAACGTCTTTGTTCCGGGATTTCCCCCTTTTAATACATACACTTGCATAAAAAGTAAATCATATCTCAAAGCATTTACTGGGGCACTGGCGATTTTTACTGGGGCACGTGCTGGTTGAGTTCGTTAGCATTTAGACACATCGCCAATTTGCGTGCTGCTGTCTTCGCCTATGTTTAAAATCCTTCGGATTACCAGCAGGGCTAATGTTTGAAATTGACAGGGCAAGAGACCTGCTGCACTGCTATCCACTGTGTCTGCATTCAGACTCTGGGATTGAGAAGGAGAGAAGACCTCCTCCTTTATCGTTTTTATATGATTATCTTTATAATGATATAAACTGTGGTTATGTGTGTATGCAATTACGAATAACAAATGTAGCAGGACATTAAATTACTTAATGTTTATTTCTTTGCATTTTAACTTTCAAAGTTACTAAAATCATAGGTCTCCTCACGGTTTGTGTCTCATTTTGAGAGCCAACTGACAGCAGTTGTTCGTTCCCTTCTTTCTCCCCTGCTCTGCTGGTCACGCCCACTCCTCCCTCTACTCGCAGTGCTCCACGCCTATCTCGAAGCATTTTTTTTTTTTTTTTAAAGATTTTTGAGGTAGACTTGAACCGAAAGAGGAGAGTTTCCTGGCCCTTTAAACTGTCCCCTTTTGTGTTCAACAGAAGGTTTGGAACCACTTGAGGGAGCTTAAAGAGTGAGTAAATGTTCATTTTTGGGTGAACTACTGTAAGCCTTTAACACTGTATTCAATTTTTCATCAAGTTTTAGCTTAATATGTCTCAGGTCAGCATTGCTTGAAATTATAAAAGACTGTTATTGGTTTAATAGTTGCAGTCAGCTTAAAATGACAGTCCACCCAAAAATGAAAAGCCTGTCATAAACAATATATTTTCTCTACACAAATTTCTAATTGGCTTGAATTTCTTTTTTTTTCTGTTGAACATAAAAAGAAGATATTTTGAAAAATGTTGGAAACCTGTAACCATTGACTTTCGTAATATCTTGTTTTTGTATTGTGGAAGTAAATGGTTACCAATTTTAAAGATTTTTTTAACCCGAAAAAAAAAAAAGAAACTCAAGTGAGTTGGAACAAATGGAGGTAGAATAATGACACTTTTTTTATTTTTGGATGAACAATCCTTTTAAACAGCATTTGGTTTGTAATGATGAAGTTACTAAACTTGCAAGATAAACAAATACATTTCAATTTTAGATGCAGTATTGTTTGTATTATTATTATTATTATTATTATTATTATTCATTACCTACATATAATGTAGTAACATTAATCAGCAAACTGGAAGCAAAAAAACTATAGAACCGAATATTTTATTTGGATTTCAGAAATGTAACTATGATCAGTTTGAATCTAATCCCAAAGTACCAATAGCTGTCCAACCAATGTCACCTTATCCAATAAAATCAAACCTTATACCATGTGACCCAGCACCACCTGACTGACACAGGTTGATTTACACATGAATGGGATAGAAAGCACTTAGAGGAGGAAATGAAGTAACCAGCACATACATTGTAATCAATGACGACATTACTGGCTCATCCAAACCCATGTAGAGCGTGACATTTTACTCACTTCTCTTCAATATGTGTAAGTTCATCTCCTTGAAAGAGTCAAATTGTATAAGCATTGTTGACTTTAATGCACATACAGTTGAATTCCAAATTATTAGCTCTCTTGTGAATTTTGTTTTCTTTGTCAAGTATTTCTGAAATTGTTGTTTAACAGATTTTCACAGTATTTTCTCTAATATTTTTTTCTTCTGGAGAAATGTTTGTTTTATTTCGGCTAGAATAAAAGCAGCTTTTAATTTTTTAAATATTTTATGATCAAAATGATTAGACCTCTTAAACAATATATTTTTCGATTGTCTATAAAACAAACCATTGTCATACGAGGATTTGCCTAATTATCCTAACCTGCCTAGTTAACCTAATTAACCTAGTTAAGCCTTTAATTGTCATTTTAAGCTGTATAGAAGTGTCTTGAAAAATATCTAGTAAATTATTAGGTTCTGTTGTTACGTGTTTAAGATGTTTAAGTGGGATGCTGTAACATTTAGGTGAGACAGGTGTAATGTGTGCGACAGATCAAGGATGAGGCAGGAATCAATTCTCTATTTAAGCTTTTTTTTTACTCAATAGTTTAAACAATATGTAACAATATTAAAAGGACAAAAGAAATAAACATTTACAATTATTCTTTTTAAACAAAAACAATGAGTGTAAGCCAAATCATGAAAATTAATAAAACAAACCAATCCTTAAATCTAAAGTCTAAACTAGGTGACAAAAAGAAACAATGAAAATAAAAGTCGAGATCTTCAGTGTACACGACACCCGAACTAAACTAATTAAACTACAAAACTCTAAAGTACACAGGTGGCAAAACACTCGAACTAACCTAGCAAAAATCCATCTAAACTAAAACAAACCTAACAAGACGGTCATAGGCTCAGTTTAGAATCACACAACAACCATCAAATTATTTTATTTAAAGCCAATGAAGTTTAACAAGTAAACTGGAATTACCACAGTAAAACGGAGATAACAAATCACTACACGGCCTAAGCATACGAAAAACAAATTGCGTGGAGCACAAAAGGTACGCCGAGTTAGTGCGCACACCACACACTGGTCAGTCAGGGCTTTAAATGCTTGCGGCTTGTGCGGGGATTGGTGGAACCAACACCGTCATAATGTTGATGGACAGATGCTAAACCAATAAGAAACCTAAGGGTCGAGTAGAAGCGGAGAGGAGGGTGAGAAAAATGAATACACCAAGAAAGAAAACTATCATCAAACATAACATCTGTCTTCATTGCAAAGATAAAATAAATCAGTTATTAGAAATGAGTTATTAAAACTATTGTTTAGAAATGTGTTGGAAAAAAATCTGCTCTCCGTTAAACAGAAATTGGGGAAAAAAATAAACGGGGGCTAATAATTCACTCGGGCTAATAATTCCGGCTTCAACTGTATATTAACACCAAAACACACACACACACACACGCACACACACACAAACTTTACACACTATTTAACTTCATGATGTAGCACAAATCCACACTTCTCAACGGCCATTGCGTGTTAGAAGTAGATTGACAGAAGATGTACTAGATGCCGGAAGATACGCCGTCCCGTTCTTTGACCCAGAGTCTCTTCTGTTTGAGAGGGCTAATACCATGTGACGGTGTTGCTGTAATCCCAGCAGATCTGTGTGGTATGATGCCATAAATCCGCCCCCTCGTCTGCCCTTTGTCCCGACACTGATGAAGTGGCAGCGGTGTGATGACCTGATGTCCTACTGCTTATGCTTTGCGTATAAACAGGAGCTGACCATTCAATATTTTCAATACGTTCATCAGATGTACACAATCAGTGCCCCCTGACCCGCTTTTTATTTTGGAGGATTTTCCTTACATCCGTGTGTTTTCAGAATGTTTCAGAACAAATACAAGCGATTGAAATTCGAGCACTTGATAGTACATATTTTCAGACCACCATCTTCACATGCCCACTTCTGTTGTAACACATTAGTGAATATAATGATAAAAGCTGCCACTGGCTGGTGAGTTTAAAAAAGGAGTGAGATTTCTTTAGACCACTGTAGCAGTAGTGGACCGTGAGCCAGTGATGTTTAAATACCACAGACATATACTTTAGCAGTTCATTAGGAATTATCTCCTAACATTTGACATTTTATTTAGGCCTTTAGCAGACTCTTTGACATAAAGCAGTTTATTAAAGTGGAGCAAAAGGATATTACTTAATAATAATAATAATTGCATTATTTAATATTAATAATTATTATTAATTAATCATAAATTATACAAAATTGCAAACAAAAAACAATATGTAAAGTGGCATATTTATGAAACACCAAGTTTAAGAAGCTATATAGAAAATATATATAACAGGAGTAATGCAGATTTGAAAAGAATTGCACTTTTATTTATCTTATTTTTTAATAACAGCATTATGTATTTTAATAACCATCTATGATGTATGTGACGTGTTTGTCTTTTGTTTTTATACAGCAAATTGTGTGGCAAACTGTCTTATTTTTGTTATTATTATTATTATTATTGTTTATTGTAACATTTGAGTATCTTTTATTTTCAGACTGTGCAGTGTTGCTAATACAATGTGTGCTCCATATGAAAATAAATGTACAATTAGAAAGTAATGACAGATTGCATTACCTTAAATTAAATATATATATTTTTGGCCTTTAAGGGTCACGAAACACCAAAACACATGTTTTGAGCTGTTGACAGTCATATATGTGTCCCACGCTGCTATAAACATTATTAGGACACATATGTTTCACTAAATAGTGAAGACTGGTTGTTTTTGCGTTATTTTGAGCAAATTCGTTCTTCTGGTTTGAAACTAATTTTTGAAGCTGCGTCACGGCCATGAGATAGATGCGTGTAAATCCAGCGTGGAGAGTGGCTGTCTGTACCTGCGAGTACATCGTGACGTCTCTGAGTGCGAGGCATTAATTCATGACAAAGACGTGCTTCAAACCAATCCGCGCGCTCTATTGTGTATGCGGCGCAACTTCATTAATATGCATGATAGCTCCGGAGGCTGTTTTACCGGTTACAGTGTTCAGACGACAGAGAGACGCCACATTGTGTTGCCAAAACAAGTGAAAGAACAAGAATTTGGAGACACGGGTCGTCAGTGTTGCATTTATTAGTGTGCTGCGTTTATTAATGTGCTGCAACGAAGGTTTTGTTTTCATTTGTTTTCATTGCACACGACGGAAATGCGTTTGTAAGGAACTTTTTTATTCGAGAGCTTATCGCATCTGGAAATGATGAAATCCAGATTTGCCGCTCGTCAGTCATACTTCAGTCAAAATGATTTAGTTACTAAGTTTACAGTGTGTTAATATCACTGCAATATTACAGTACAATATTATAGACTGAAAGATCCGCTGTAAATGCTGCTCTCCGAGTGTGAACATGTAAACACAGCAATCAAATTATTCCCATTGTGCAGGATTTTCGCCGCATTTTGTGACAGGATAGTCTATACACACACGACTTTCTGACGCTACCTACCGAGTGCATCTTAGTTACAGAGAAATGTGGAGGATTTTTTTCTCCCATTCGCCGTGCGGTGTCAAACATACCATTAAAACTCAACTCTTCCAGCAGTCCCTCGCTTTCAACATCTCGTTTGTCACGGGGCGACATGCAGTAAACGTTCCTGAACAAAAAGTGAAAGTGGTAAACTGCAGTTAAAGTTGACACATTAATAATTTGGCAAGTAATTCGATTACTGATGTCCATGTAAACACAGTCACTGTCTTTCTCCCCTGCGTCTGCGTGCCCAAACAGAAAGTCCCATATTTGCAAATCCTTCCCTCTTTCCCTCCCCCGACACTCCCACCTAAACAGAGCTGGACACGCCCACTTTCCTGACTTTTTCAAACTAGAGGTGTGAAAACACCCTGCTGAGACAGGGGGGTTTCGTGGCCCTTTAAAAACTTCTTATGAAGTTTTAAGTTTAATCTCTGTTAGGAAGTGCTTATACATTATACTCACTCACTCACTCAATCTAGTCTAGTCTAGTCTAGTCCAGTCCAGTCCAGTCCAGTCCAGTCCAGTTCAGTTCAGTCCTGTCCAGTCCTATCCTGTCCTGTCTTGTAAGGGTTATGTTTAGTAGCTTGAGTTTGTACAGTATAAAAATCATTTTGTACCACCTTTTATTTTGGAGGATTTTCCAAAATACAAGCAATTAAAATTTGACCACTTGATGGTACATATTTTCAGATCATCAATAATGATCCCCACACATTTTTTCAGCTTTTTCAAAGTGAAGTGTAGCATCTTCACATGCCCAATTCTGTTTTAAGATATTAGTGAATATAATGATAAAAGCTGCCACTGGCTGGTAAATTTTAAAAAAGCAGGGAGTTTTCTTTAGATAAACACAGTAGTAGTGGACCGTGAGCCAGTGATGTTTAAATACCACAGATGTATACTTTTGCAGTTCATTATGAGTCATTTCCTAACATTTGCCATTTTATTTAGGCCTTTAGCAGACTCTTTGACATAAAGCAGTTTATTAAAGTGGAGCAAAAGGATATTACTAATATTTTTTATTAATTACTACACTGTAAAAAATATCTGTTAATTAAAAGTTTACGTATTTTGTGTTTACGGTTTATGTAAGGTTGTGAATTCAGTTATGGGATGTTGATCTCTGTTCTGTCCACTTTTGATGTTGAAAATTGAACTCTACAGTTTAACAAAGGGACTTTTATTGACATTTTGAGCAGTTTGAGACAAGATATTGTATATAAGAAATTATAAGAAATAATATCTAGAAAACTAAGTTTGTAAAATTACAGCAAATGTACAGGCAGTTCATTACAAGGTTTTTGCAGCTTTATATACAACACCAACCCAGACAATAAATCACTTCAAACTATTATAAATATTCATAATATTCTTCAACTTTTCAAGGTTAAAAGTTGTTGGAAGAAAGACCAAGGATTTGAAAATGCAATTAAAAAAAAGGGTAAAAAAAAATATGAATCACAAAAAACGGAAAAACTGTCAATTTACAGATGTTTTTACAGTGTATTATTAATAATTATTAATAATAATAATGAAAGGTGTCACAGTGGCGCAGTGGGTAGCACAATCGCCTCACAGCAAGAAGGCCGATGGTTCGAGCCTCGGCTGGGTCAGTTGGCGTTTCTGTGTGGAGTTTTCATGTTCTGCCCGTGTACGCGTGGGTTTCCTCCGGGTGCTCCGGTTTCCCCCACAAGTCCAAAAACACGTGGTATAGGTGAATTGGGTAAGCTAAATTGTCCGTAGCGTATGTGTGTGAATGAGTATGTGTGGATGTTTCCCAGTGATGGCTTGCAGCTGGAAGGGCATCCGCTGCGTAAAAACATTCAATTCTATTCAATTCATGCGTTTTACAATATAGATTGTGTCAAAGCAGCTTAACATAGTTCTAGTAAAGTCCAGATTTCAGATTTAAAGTTCAGTTTAGTTTAGACATGCTTGATAAGTTGGTGGTTCATTCCGCTGTGGCGACCCCAGATTAATAAAGGGACTAAGCTGAAAAAGAATGAATGAAGGAATAATAATAAATTAATAATAAATTAATAACAATAAATAATCAATCAATAAATCATAAATAAACTGGCCAAAAAAAGTAAAATGCTACGTTTATTAAGCAACAAGCTTAGGAAAATATATAGAAAACAGAAGAAATGTAGATTTTTTAAATAATTGCAGTGTTTTATTTATTTTATTGGAATTTGTTTAAATAACAGCCTCATTATGTCATTTATTAGTCATTTATAATGTATCTGACATGTGTTTGTCTTTTGTTTTTATACAGCAAATTGTCTTTGGCAGACTGTCTATTTTTTTATTATCATTGTTGAAATGTTTCAGTATCTTTTATTTTCAGAGTGTGCAGTGTGGCTAATACAGTGTGTGCTCCATATAAATGTATATCTAGAAAACAATAACAGAGTGTATTACCAAATTAATAAATGTTTGGGGGTTTTTGGCTTTAAAAACTTTTTAAGAAGTCCTAAATGTAATCCCTACTAGGAACAGTTTATAAATTCTATATTCATTTTATTTTAATTTTATTTTTCATTTGCTGAAAGAGTCCTGTAAGGGTTATGTTTTAGGGCTAGATTATGTACGGTCTAAAAATCGCTTTGTCTATGAAAAGCGTTCAGAACAAAGCTGCAACCCATAACGTGTGTGTCTTCCAGCTATCCGTTTCGGCCGGATACCCCAGTCTGAGAAGCAGCGTCTGAAAGCAGAGCAGGACGTCAGCGGGAAAGAGGAACACAAATGTCAGCAGCCGGACATGAGGAGTCTGGCCAGACAGATGCATGAAGCCTACCTCAAACACTTCCACATGAACAAAGCTAAAGCACGTGTGTTTCTCACAGGCAAGACCAGCACTCCGGTGAGGAAATCGCCACTAACCAACTCACTGACCACTCACTTACTGTTCACATATTATTTGTTCACACTTGCTTACAGCAGAACAAAATGTGGGGATAATCAAACACGTTTTCTTATGATTTATATTTATTAAATATAGGACAGTATTATTTAATATAGCGAACTAGTTTGTGCAGACTGCAAATGCAATAACCGCAACGCAGAACATATAAGTGAGCCACAATTATAATGCAGTTTTACAAAAGGTCTTTCAAAAGATTTCAAAAGGTGTTCAATCACAGCAGAAAGTCTGAAATATATTAGTAATCATGTACTGCAAAGATATGAATATAGCCATCCATATTTTTTCTTTTAAAAAGCAAAAAAAATCTAAACATTCTTAAATGAAGAAGCACTCAAGATGCAAAAGGTTTTCCTTCTGCATCTTGAGTGCTTCTTCATTTAGGAATATTTAATATATAATGATCTTTGTTTCTGAGAAACTGAATAAAATAAAGTGAATTTCCATCTAGGACATCTCTGTTAATGTGGTGTGAAAATAATTTGATTTTTCAGAGCTCATTGGCAGATATTTGTTGCTATAATCATAAACTCGCTTCATCTTTGTACATTTTCCAGAAATCTAGACTTTTATCGCATTTTATCTTTTCAACATACTTCTCAAGTAAATGTGTTTTGATTGAATAAAAAAAGTCGTATTATGAAACTTTGAAGCGTTCAATTAAGTTCATTGTTTGTGCCTTATAAAAATTAATTTAGAGAACATGTTGCCCTATAGATTATTAACAGGATCATTAAATATCGTCTGGGTCTTAAAAAGGTCAGAAGAAAACCTAGTGGTTAAGTGTGCTGAAATATAGCACTGTGCCGCTCGTGACTACCCGAGTTTGATTTCCCCTGTCTTTGTTCCCAATGCTTTCCTGTCCGTAACCTCCACTGTCCTATCCCAATAAAAGGTGAAAAATCCCTTAAAAAAAAAAGTTTTAAAAAATAAATAAATAAATAAGTCATAGAAAAGTGAAATGTATCTTTATAAAACCTGCACAAATACTTTCTGTTATTAATAGCCTAATACTGGTGTTGCATTTTAAGCTAATTACAATTTGAACGGTCTTTATGAAGTGAATCTTTAAAACCAAATGTCAGGCATTCAGTCAAATTTAGCCAACCTCATGGTGTATAATAATGGGCCAGACTTACTTTTTTATCCTCAGGCTCTGATTTTTAGGCGAAAATGTGATGTGTAGTTTTTCCCTGTAACTATCAAAAGTCAAGAAGTGTCTGGTCAGATTTCAGACTATAGTGTATTCCAGGTTTAGTTGAAGTTGTATTCATTCAGAATCATAAATATTTTTAGCTCGGTGTTATATCGTCAGGCAGCCTTCCATTTTTAAGACATTGACCCCTCTTCATTGTGGCTAGCTTCATTTTGTTAATAGCTGACAGTTTAAGTCGTTTCTCTTATATAGTAGCTCCAAATTAAAGGCACAGTTCACCCAAAAAAAGTAGAAATCTGCTCAGAATCCACTTGTTACGAACTATTTTTTTTGCTGTTGAACACACTGTAGATATTTAGAAGAATGTTGAAAATGTCTTCTTTTGTATTCAACAGAAAAAATAAACAAATAAAAAATGAAAACCACTTGTGTGTGCGTAAATGTCAAAGTTTTGTGTGAACTGTCCCTTTAAACAGCTTGGCAGTAAGAGTGTCAATTACCACAGCACGTAGAGCTAATTACACAAAGTATTTACATGCACACGCTTGTATTCTGACCGTCCTCTCTCTGTCCTCTATTGAAGCCATTCGTCATCCACGACATGGACACTCTCCAGCACGCAGAGAAGAAACTAGTAACCCAGCTGCTGGGTAACGTGGCATCGGGCGACATCTCCACCCTGCAGGAGCGAGAAGTGGAGGCCCGGCTCTTCCTCTTCTGCCAGTACGCTTCAGTGGCCACGGTCACAGAGCTGACGGAGTATGCCAAGGCCGTGCCAGGCTTCGCCGACCTGGATCTCAATGACCAGGTGACGCTGCTAAAATACGGGGTGTACGAGGCACTGTTCACCCTATTGGCGTCCTGCATGAATAAAGACGGGCTGCTGGTGGCTCAAGGCGGAGGCTTCATCACCCGTGAGTTTCTGAAGAGCCTGCGCAAACCCTTCAGTGACATGATGGAGCCCAAGTTTCAGTTCGCCATGAAGTTCAACGCTTTAGAGCTGGACGACAGTGACCTGGCGCTGTTCGTGGCTGCCATCATCTGCTGTGGAGGTGAGATGAAATGTTGTCTAGGTTGGGGGCAATAGTCTTGCGGTTAGGGCATCGACACATAGCATAATGGTATTTATGGCAAGCCAAGTTTGATTCCTGAAATCAAAAGTTTTTTTCCCCAATCTGTTCTCTGTCTCTCTTTTTCTCTCTCTCTGTCTCCCTTATATATATATATATATATACAGTAATCAGCATTTGAATTGGGTCAATATTTGAATTTGGACAACCTTGTTTAGGGCAACTTTGATGAAATGTGATGATCCACCTCAAATGTTGAATAGTGTGTGTGTGTGTGTGTGTGTGTGTGTATATATACATATATATGTTCTGACTTTTTAAAACATTTTTCATAGACTGATGACTTCAGGTATAAATATAATTGATACATTGCAATGTGCAGGTTTTTTTTAAATGGGGTCCGGGGGTCATTATGGGGTGATGGAATAAATATTTTAGGAGTTTATTCTTCAAAAAATATATATATTTATCAGATATTAAAATTAATTTACTTGAAAAATGCTTTCAAATGTGGTACAAATCTAATTATCTTCCTGTTTTTAATATTTGCTGTTCTCACATATAAGATAAAAATATTGGTAGGTTTTACATCAAAGCCCTGATGTAGAATTGTTTGCACAAATTTGTTGTATTGTAGGATGGCTGGAGTACTAAAAGGAAAACACATTTTGACAAAAGTGAAAAATATGTAGTGACCTAAAGCAATTTCCAAAGAGAACATTTGCACATTGTCCAAAAAGCTTAATTAAACATGGGTTTACATGCCCGTAGCCAGGGGGGGTTCGGGTGGTTCGAACGAACCACCCCCCATGGCCAAAAGGTCCAGAATTTGTCCTTTTAATTATTTTATGTAATTGAATATTATATAATATATTTATTATATAATTAATATAATATATTTATGTTTAATATATATATTGTAATAAAGTGTCATTTTAAATAACTATGGCCAGTAATTCGAGTCCCATGCAGCCTCAAAGTCACAATAAGAGCGAGTCAAGGACATAACCCACTGAGTGGTAACATTTGAATCTTTGATGCGACATCCATACTGAGTAACGCTATGGGTGGAAAAGAGCAAGAGTGGCAGAAAAGGCAGGCAGTGGCGTCAATATCGCAAAATATTGAACATATGTTCAAAAAGACTGTCAAACAGGATAAGGCTAAAGTTACTTACTTCCTGACAGATGACAATCTGTCCCTATCCATGAGGTTCTAGGTTAACTGGCCTCATTAGCCGAGACGTCCTGTACATTTATTGACCTGTCCATGACCTCCCTTTCACTATTTTTGACATAATTTTTTTAAAATAACTGTCCAACAAAGTCTTTAATGGCAAGCGGAGTCCTCAGCCGTCAGATGTCACGTCACAGCAAAAGGCGCTAACAGTTAACCCCGTCACGTCTGTGTTTTTGAGGCTGTTTGGTCACTTCTGTCGTTTTATTCTGATCAGATCAATCCGATCGCTCAAACCAGTTCAGAAGGTGATCTGGGATGCATTCCAGATAAAACTGGAAAGGTCTAATAATTTTTAGACAAAATTAATATAAATAAAATAAATTATGAGCTGGAGAAAATCTGACCTGTGCCTGAAACACCTGTAGGTGCGCTTTTACAGCCACAATGTTATTAAAAACGTTTACTATAAGCATAAAACATGTGTTCTAACTTTTCAGGCAAGGGGTGGTTCGCAAGACCCACCCCTCACAGACAAAGGTCCAGAATTTGTCCCATACATGAGCTCATTTGTCCTATTTTGACTGCTGTGCCATCATAAATAGTGAAAATAATCCATCGAAAAAGGCTTTAAGACCAAAGGAACCCTCTGTCGGCTGTTGCTTCAGTGGGACTATAATCTGATGTAAGAGAAGTCTTCTTTCACTACTATATTGTTTTTAAACAGGGAAAATATTTTACAGTTAACTTAAACTCTAAATCTGGGACCTTATTCCTGAAATAAAAAAATGAGGAATAAAAAGGTGTGAAGCACCAGAAGCGGACCATATTACATTAATTTGAAAATATTTTGGCTATAGTTGATATCCAGGAATTTTCAAATGTACTTTTTTTTTTTTACCAAAAAGTCTGAAGAATTAATTATTATTGTTGAATTATTATTATGATTATTAATATTATTATTATTATGTTTTAATTATTATTTTGTTATTGAAATGGCAAAATTGTGACAGTTGAATGTGCTGGCCAGTTTGTTTTTTGTTTAATAAGACTACAGTTTTTTTTCTTTAAAACTTTAACAGATTCCTATTTTTTCCTAATGATATATGATGTAACAAATTTGTATTTTAAAAATTTGTCTTGTTTTAATTTTTCTTTATTGCAAATTTTTAGGAAATATTTTTAGTACATCAAAAAGTGTGGTTATGATGACATCTGACTAGCTAATCCAGCAAAAAAAGTTAGATCATCCAAGTCGATGCTGCACACTGGTGGTGGTGTGGAAAGACAAACCCCCCCTCATGATTGTGAAGCGCTTTGGGTGTACATGTATGACCATACACGATAAATGCGCTATATAAATACACATTACATTACATTACCTACATCAACTAATCAGTTGAAATAAATGGGGATTAATAGATTTTTTTCTAGACCTCTGTGCTTCATAAACATCTCACATTGTATTAAACTCTCTTCTCTTTAGCTCAGGGATGTCCAAACTCAGTCCTGGAGGGCCGGTGTCCTGTATGTTTTAGTTCTAACCCCAATTAAACACACCCGATCCAGCTAATCAAGCTCTTTCTAGGTGTACTAGATACTTCCAGGCAGGTGTGTTAAAGGAAGTTGGAGCTAAACCATGCAGGACATTGGCCCTCCAGGATCAAGTTTGGACACCCCTGCTTTAGCTGAACCGTAATTTAGTTTGCATTCAGGTGGTTTTTGTGTCACTGGAGTCCCACAGCCAGTAGACATGATGACATAATTAATGCTGAGTGTGAGACGGTTAACGAAAATAACCACAGTTTCCTCTCCTGTCACGTTGCAGTAGCAGCTCTTGAATCTGCAGTTATGAAGGACAGACTCTTCCACAGAGCTGCTCTGATTCACTGCATTCTTACAGCTGATATACAGTTGAAGTCAGAATTATTAGCCCCCCTTTGATTTTTTTTCTTTTTTAAATTTCCCAAATGATGTTTAACAGAGCAAGGAAATTTTCACAGTATGTCTGATAATATTTTTTCTTCTGGAGAAAGTCTTATTTGCTTTATTTCGGTTAGTATAAAAGCAAATTAAGGTCAATATTATTAGCCCCTTTAAGCTATATTTTTTTCGATAGTCTACAGAACAAACATCGTTATACAATAACTTGCCTAATTGCCCTAATCTGCCTAGTTAACCTAATTAACCTAGTTAAGCCTTTAAATGTCCCTTTAAGCTGTATAGAAGTGTCTTAGTGTCATCATGACAAAGATAAAATAAATCAGTTATTAGAAATGAGATATTAAAACTATTATGTTTAGAAATGTGTTGAACAAATCTTCTCACCGTTAAACAGAAATTGGGAAAAAAAAATAAACAGGGGGGCTAATAATTCTGACTTCAACTGTATGTTACACAGATAGCTAAGTGAATGTTGAAAAATATTAGAGGATCCAATGCACAATTAGAGTTCAGTTCAGTAGAGTTTAACAGGAGCAAAAGCAATGGTCAATAAGTGAAGAGCAGCCACAATTTTTTGGTTTGTGCTTACATTTAGTGTACAAAAGATTAAATGTGACTCAACGCCTTGATATACTTGAGGCGAAGTGATTATTATATTTTTTTGATCATTAAACAATTCAAAAGACATTGGAAATACTTCTGCAGGGATATATCATCGTGCTTCAGAGGCCTCTGAAATGGTTTCAAATTTGCTCAAAGGACTTAATGAAAAATGAACATTTTTGGAATTGTATAATAATACCTATAAGATCAAGCTGCCATCACCACTTGCCATAGTACCACAAACATTTAGGGCAGTGAAAACTAGAAGCCTGCATAAATAATTAGCGCAATATCGTTCATGTCAATAATGAGATAATAACATGTTCAGTAAATGTCTGAGGATATTTCAAATGAAATAAAGAGCATATTTTGAAGCATGTGGACAAACTAGTAAGCATTGAGTCTGTCTATCTATCTATCTATCTATCTATCTATCTATCTATCTATCTATCTATCTATCTATCTATCTATCTATCTATCTATCTATCTATCTATCTATCCATCTGTCTGTCTATCTGCTCTCTCTGTCTGTCTGTCTGTCTGTCTGTCTGTCTGTCTGTCTGTCTGTCTGTCTGTCTATCTATCTATCTATCTATCTATCTATCTATCTTTCTATCTATCGATCGATCGATCGATCGATCTATCTAGCTATCTATTGTTCTATCTTTCTATCTATCTATCTATCTATCTATCTATCTATCTATCTATCTATCTATCTATCTATCTATCTATCTATCTATCTATCTATCTATCTATCTATCTATCTATCTATCTTTCTATCTATCGATCGATCGATCGATCGATCGATCGATCTATCTAGCTATCTATCTGTCTATCTATTGTTCTATCTTTCTATCTATCTATCTATCTATCTATCTATCTATCTATCTATCTATCTATCTATCTATCTATCTATCGTTCTATCTATCTATCTATCTATCTATTGTGTACAAATATTGTCATTCTGTCATTATATAATGAGTGGCATAAATGGTTCTAAAATGACAACAATATCATTTATCGCAATATATTTTGGTGCAATATATTGTACAACAGAAAACGGATATCATACATTTTAAACTATGTGATATGCATATATCATCAATAAATGTAGAAGTGTGAACTGAAAAGTGGTTTGACAGAAATCATTCATTTAGCCATCAGTTTGATTTCTGCTTTGATTTCAAGTAATTAATTAAACACACTCGGCGATGAATTTTTAGTGCTTTCATGTGTCTCTTATGTCTCTCAGACCGTCCCGGACTCAGCAACGTGCCACAGATCGAGTGCATCCAGGAGAGCATAATCCACTCTCTGCGGCTCCACCTGTTGTCCAACCACCCCGACAACACCTTGCTCTTCCCCAAACTGCTGCAGAAACTGGCCGACCTGCGGCAGCTGGTGACGGAGCACGCAGAGCTGGTGCAGGAGATCAACAAGACGGAAGACGCGTCACTCCACCCGCTCCTGCAGGAGATCTACAGAGACATGTACTGAGCGCTCACATGTATGCATACGGGACAGGAGATAAACAGAAGGAGACCGGCAGGAACATGTTTAGGGTGTGTACCTACATATATAGGGCACGGCCAGTCTAACGAATAGCCTCATTAATATTGCACTGATCTTTACTAAGGCACTGACCTTTATAAGGACTAAGCTAGAAAAGTGCAATAGATGCTTTCCAAACATACTTGGTATATTCCTGAAAGGTGTCATAAAAAAGAAATACATAGCTTGGTTTTGTCCACTGCCAAGCAGAAATGCATTCAGGTTTACACGGCAGGCCATAAACAGAAAGCAGTACATCATGAACGTACGTTTTGTTGTGTTTTTGTTGCTTTTATAAAACTGGAGCTTCTCTCCTGCTCCATCTTAAAGTCATATTCGCAGAGTGGAGTTTTAGATATGGGAACGTGGCTAATGAAGTGTAACTTTTAGAGTGTTCTGCATCATACCATACAATTAATATGAGAAGGGCATAAACGGAGGTCGGAGTCAGCTCCAAGTGGATGGGTCTTGGAGCTTCAAGTGGGCTGTAGAAACCTGGAGCTTTTATTTATTTAATGTCTTGTACATGACACAGAGTCTAATATTGTGCTTTATAAATGTCTACATCTACCCCAACCCTAAACCCAACCTCACAGTAACCTGATGCGTTTCATTAACGTCTACACCTACCCCGACTCTAAACCCAACCTCACAGTAACCTGATGAGTTTCATTAACGTCTACACCTACCCCAACCATTAACCCAACCTCACAGTAACCTGATGTGTTTCATTAACGTCTACACCTACCCCAACCCTAAACCCAACCTCACAGTAACCTGATGTGTTTCATTAACGTCTACACCTACCCCAACCATTAACCCAACCTCACAGTAACCTGATGTGTTTCATTAACGTCTACACCTACCCCAACCATTAACCCAACCTCACAGCAACCTGTTGCGTTTCATTAACGTCTACACCTACCCCGACTCTAAACCCAACCTCACAGTAACCTGATGAGTTTCATTAACGTCTACACCTACCCCAACCATTAACCCAACCTCACAGTAACCTGATGTGTTTCATTAACGTCTACACCTACCCCAACCCTAAACCCAACCTCACAGTAACCTGATGTGTTTCATTAACGTCTACACCTACCCCAACCATTAACCCAACCTCACAGTAACCTGATGTGTTTCATTAACGTCTACACCTACCCCAACCATTAACCCAACCTCACAGCAACCTGTTGCGTTTCATTAACGTCTACACCTACCCCGACTCTAAACCCAACCTCACAGTAACCTGATGTGTTTCATTAACGTCTACACCTACCCCAACCATTAACCCAACCTCACAGTAACCTGATGTGTTTCATTAACGTCTACACCTACCCCAACCCTAAACCCAACCTCACAGTAACCTGATGTGTTTCATTAACGTCTACACCTACCCCAACCATTAACCCAACCTCACAGTAACCTGATGTGTTTCATTAACGTCTACACCTACCCCAACCATTAACCCAACCTCACAGTAACCTGATGCGTTTCATTAACGTCTACACCTACCCCGACTCTAAACCCAACCTCACAGTAACCTGATGTGTTTCATTAACGTCTACACCTAGCCCAACCCTAAACCCAACCTCACAGTAACCTGATGTGTTTCATTAACGTCTACACCTACCCCAACCATTAACCCAACCTCACAGTAACCTGATGTGTTTCATTACCGTCTACACCAGGGGTGCTCAACCCTGTTCCTGGCGATCGACCTTCCAGCTGATTTCAGCTCCAACCCTGATCAAACACACCTGAACTAATTATTTAGAACGTGAGGAGCACTTGATAATTACAGGTAGGTGTGTTTGATAAGGGCTGCAACTGAAAACTGCAGGACGGTCGATCGCCAGGAATAGGGTTGAGCACCCCTGGTCTACACCTACCCCGACTCTAAACCCAACCTCACAGTAACCTGTTGTGTTTCATTAATATCTGCTCCAGCTACACCACCTAAACCCAACCTACTTGTGGTGTAATCCCTCCCACTTGGAGGTCTCTGGGCTGCAGCGCTACCTGCTTGATTAATATGGGCAGTTGTTGTTTTCTAAAGAAAATGGCAGGTGTTGTAAATAACTTAAATAGCTGTGCAAAGTGATATTTTTTTATGTGTGTGTGTGTGTGTGTGTGTGTGTGTGTGTGTGTGTGTGTGTGTGTGTGTGTGTGTGTGTGTGTGTGTGTGTGTGTGTGTGTGTGTGTGTGTGCGCGTGTGCGTGCGTGCGTGTGTGTGTGTGTGTGTGTGCGTGCGTGTGTGTGCGCGCGGCCTAATCTTGAATCATAACAATTGTCCTCTTCTGTTCTCTGATGATGTTTTCTGGACAGCTTGTCAATCACATGAGATCGCAACAAGAAATCGTGCACTACTTGGCTCGTTTCACAATAAAGAAAAAGACTATGACTGCATACTTTCACAAAGAATTTACTTTGCAACTGGTAAAAAAAGTGTGTTGTTTATAGTACGAATGTTTGCAGCACGAATGTAATAAACGAGCGCCACGTTGAATGAACGTCATCCCCAAATCCTCTCCTGTGGCCTCATGGAATAGTAAGGAGTTCATTGCAATTATTCACATTTGACAATTGCACTGGAAATAGCATGAATGTAATGCCTAGTTTGAGCATTGTGAATTGGAGTGTACTACTTTTTTAAATGTCCTATGTAGTAGGGTTATGGAGAGGGGTCTGCATCCAATGCTTTTTAATGCACACCCCTAACCCTACAACTCACAGTGACGTGAGTAGCTCCATTGAGTGCATTGTGTCTGAGATGGCATTACTGAGATCTCAGCTTGCATCAAGACTGCATCCAGATACTATTGGGGTTATGTGATTTGAGATCCAGCACATCACAACTGTCTTGCAGACACGCTTTTGCCAAATAAGCTCCAGCGATCAAGAGTTAAAGCCTGGGAAACGACTCAATAGCGACTATGCTGTAAACGAGGTGATGAACTAGAGTTGAATGTACAGAGACAGCCATATAAATCAGACTGTTGTTAGCTTATTTGAAATAGTTTGTACATTGAACATCATTTGTAAAATCTTTTGTATTGTAAAAACAATATTGTACATTGTACAGCACTCCAACTGTAATTGTATTGTACAGATGTGTTGACTGTTCGATCTGTAAATGATTGTTTTATTGTGTTTTTTGAGCAGAAAATGTCTCTATTTTAGCATTTAGAGCTGACAATCGACGACACACTCGATTATGAGAACATGCTTTGTAGATTTGCAACTTAAAGAAACATCTGATCTTTCCTTTTGACTCTTTGGGCGCGTAATTACTGATAAGTGGTGTTTGTAAATTGAGATAAAATACATTCATTCTTTCATTCATTTTCCTTCGGCTAGTCCCTTTATTCCTCAGGGGTTGCCACAGCGGAATGAACCGCCAACTTATCCAGCCAATGTTTTACACAACGGATGCCCTTCCAGCTGCAGCCCAGTACTGTGAAGCATCCATACACACTCATTGCCACACATACACTATGGCCAATGTAGTTCATCCAATTCATCTGATAGCGCATGTCTTTGTAGAAAACACGGAGGAAACGGGGAGAATATGTCAACTCAGAAATGCCAACTGACCCAGCTGGGACTTGAAGCAGCGACCTTTTTACTGTGAGGCGACAGTTTAAATGTAAGTATAAGCAAGAGTGAAATCAAGAGTACTATTAAAAGGAGAATGATGGAAGGTGGCAAAATCAATGGTAAATATTATCATCTCACTTCTCCTACTTTCTTTTGAATTGTGTAAAACCATCCACCCTCCCTGCTGAAAAGTCCAGCTTAAACCAGCTTAAGAGGGTTAGTTGGTTTTAGCTGGTCGACTAGCCTGGTTTTAAAGGGGTTTTGGCCATTTCCAAGCTGGTCTTAGCTGGTCAGGCTGGGAGTTGACAAGCTAAAACGAGCTTGACCAGCCAAAACGAGCTATGTCTGGTTTAAGCTGGTCATTTACCAGCCTTACCAGCTAAGACCAGGCTGGAAATGACTGGAAACCAGCCTGGAAATGACCAAAACCCCTCTAAAACCAGGCTGGTCGACCAGCTAAAAGATAGCTGAGATGATGATAATAATATCTAGGGTGAGATTGGGTCACACAAAATGAAAGAGTACACTTTTCAAAATGGGCACACACGGTACAGGAAAGGAGTTTTGTGGACCGTTTCTCTTTCCAACACGTGGAGGGAATGCTGCTTTATTCCATGCCATATTGAGTGTGTTGAGACACAATGAAACTATATACAAAAGATATGCACATCCAACAAGCCTTAGTTATTTTTATGTACATCATATTAATATATGAGTGAGAATATAAATACAAACAGATAATGAACTCACAGACAAATGCTTCTACAGGTGATCACAGGATTGCAAGTGTCTTCATGTAAGGTGTTCTTTTTAAATGAGGCAACTAACTGAAACCAACTGTCAAAATGTTTCTATGGCAACAATTTAAAAGAAGCTAAAAGACTAGGCATTAACTTATGGGTTGTAACTATTCATATTTAGTAGACGATCCGGCACAGTGAGATTGCGTCACAACATGTCAAAGAGTACACTTTTCAAAATGGACAAACATGGTACAGGAAAGGAGTTTTGTGGATAATAAGAGACAATTGAACGTTATATTACACTGGATTTAAGTATTAAGATGAAAGGAGGACTCTTAGTACGAATTGAAAAGAGATATATATTATAAAATAACTATATACAAATGCTATATCTTCTTTTTGCGGTATCTTATAAATACACGTTTGTGGGAGACGATTGAATGAAGGAAAGGACGGGACTAGGGCATAACGAATCATACTCCATACCAGTCGGTGGCGGAAATACACGATTCCTGTTGTTTGTCAACCGCCAATAAATTTACAAGAACAAGACGAAGAAGCTATAAAACGGAAGTGCTGAGCGGTTGTCCGACTTGACACACCGTAGCAGCAACATGGCGTGAAGAGGTCGTGCGCGTGTTGGCTGCAAACAAAGTTGTAGGTATTCCAACATTTTGTGTCAAGATTTGTGGACGTGTAACATGTGTTTGAACCTCATGTAGGCATCGTGTTGCAGACGTGAATGGATTTGACGGAAGGCTCCGCGCTCGGCATGTTCAGCTGCGAGCTGTGCGAGGTTTCCAGCCCATACAGCTTTTACGGACAGAAGCCGCCAAACACCAGAGCTATAGTGTGAGTAATGATGGGTACTGTAACGTTTTCCCTACACGTGTAAGAAACGGAAGTTTGTCATATCACTTGAATGATATCGTGCGGTGTATGGCGTTTCAACTGTGCGAGAAACCGCTCACCTCTCAGTCTTTATGACTGAAATGTAATGAACCTAAAAATGAAGTGTAGCTTGAATCATTTGGTCAATGAGTGTCTGGCACGTCTGCGTTAACCTCAGGGTTGTTTCAGACCCACTTATGTTTGTTGAATAACTGCGCATATAATAATAATGTTATATTCGGTATGTATTTTATTGGCAAAAAGCACAAGTTCTCTGACTTTGTAGGAATAAAAATAGTAAAGAATAGTTCGTTTTATAAATACAATTTGTTTGTCATTCAGTCACTTCTGGGTAACCGTTTTCCTCCATGTCTATTGATTTGTGAGTAGACGATGGTTTAATTAATCAAGTAAATGAACATGCAATTTTGACATGATTTTTTTTTTTTTGAAATGCATCATTTCTCAGTGTGTTTTCACCCGCTGTCGATGGCTTCAAGCCGTTTATGCGTCTGGTCTCACTAGGCAACAATGAGCAGTTGCTACTTGGATTTAAAAGAAATGAATTGCTTTCTGAGGTTTAGTTCAATCGTATGGAGATGACTTTTGCTGGACACATTGAATCAGTCACTTCTCTCATAGTGCACTCTCTCACTACAGCATAGCAATATGGGAGCTGTTCAACAGGATCAGACTTTCTCCATGATAGCCTTGGAGCAATTGCTGCCTACTTTCAGGTTCATCCCGGTATCTCCAATGAGAATGTCACTGCCGGTCTTCAGCTCAGTAGGTAATTTTCTACCGCATGAATGTGGAGATTTGACATGGAGTGTTTAGGTCTTTCTCTGTAGTGATGGCTTCAAGCTGTTCGTGAGTCTCGTCTTCTCAGCAGGTAATGATGACCAGTTTTAAGTTGATTTTGAAAGTAATGAAGTGGTATATTCATTTTTGTTTAGCATCATGGATATTAGTTCTGCTGGACACATTAAATCAGTCACTTGATTTATCATAGCATGCTCTGTTTATGGGAGTTGCTTAAACGGGATGAAGCTTGTTGCTAATTTTCAGGTTCATCCTTGCATCTACAATGAGAACATAACCAGCTCGGTAGGTATTTGTGTACCGCGTAAGTGTGGAGATTTCAGGTCTTCTGGCTGTCTGTTCGGTGGTCAAGTTCCTTTATCTTAACTCCTGCTTTACTCAGTGGGATGATCACAGGCAGCTGAGGATGGTTTTAATGGCAAAGCTACTCAGTGGCCCTCAATGCCAAAGAGCACTGGGGTAAGTATAGTTGGATTTGTATGAGGAAAACGTTTTGTGAGGTGACTCCACGGGCCAGGTGGAGTGACTGAACAGACCCAATGGTGCATGGATGGATGAATGGATCCATGGAGTGACCAGCTGACTGGATGGAGCAGCGGGCCGAGGACCGGACCACACGTGGAGGAGCACAACATGATGGGACACAACAGGTGTGTCAGCACCGAGGAGGATGGTGAGGAAATCAATGGAAGGGGAGTCTCTGACACTGCAGCATGGTGTGGGAAATTTAGCAACCGATTTAGTGTCCAGCAGAAGTGATCTGTATGTGATTGATAGAACCGTCTGTTTTGTTTTTTTGTCATTATTGCCTGCTGAGAAGACATGACTCATGAACCGCTAGAGAGAGAGAGAGACCTAAACGCTCCATCTGAAATGTCCACATTCATGTGATAGGGAAGTACTTACTGAGCTGAAGAGTGGCCGTGAGATCTTATTAGAGATGCCAGGATGAACCTAAAAGTTAGGAGCAATTGGTTCCAGGCTGACATGGGGAACATGTGATCCTGTGTCGAACAGCTCCCATATTGCTATGCTATAGTGAGCGTGCTATGAGAAATGGAGTGACCAGTTTAGTGTGTCCAGCAGACGTCATCTCTGTGATTTTGAAGGAAATGTCCAAAAATTCATTTGTTAAAAATCCAGCTGTCGACTGGTCATTGTTGCCTGCTGAGACCAGACTCCTGAACGGCTTGGAGTCATTGACTGTGAGTGAAACCTGCACCGATAACTTGAGCATTTAAAAAAACAAAAAGATGTGAAGATTGACTTAATTTACTTCATTAATAAAGCAATGTCTATTAAAAATGAATAAACATAGTAAAATATGTTGGCCAGAAGTTACTGAGTGACAATGAAATTAAAGGGCTAAAAAATGATTTTTGTATACAAAGTCAGAAGTTGTGGGTTTTTTTTTTTTTTTTTTTTTTTTTTTTTTTTTTTTTTTTGCAGATAAATGATGGATTTAACATTTTAGGTTTAACTTTTAAAAGTTATTTACTTGCAGTTGTTCAGCCGCTCCATGTAAAGAAGTGCTTCTGAGTTTACATTCAGGTTAATGCAGAGGTGCCAGACATGCATACAGAGACGGAGACCGCTTTCAGGCACCGTTGTAACGCTGTACATGAAAAGTAACATTTGCTCACCATCAAGTAGTATAAAAAGTTTAGGTTATTGTTGTTAAGACTGGGGATGTAGTAGGGATGTGTAGTCTAGCGATACTGGAAAAACACTGGTACTTTGTCACCTTGGAATTATAAGGTTGTATCCGCATTCTGAATGAAGCGTTAATGTAAACGACTTGTAAAAAAAAAAAAAAAAAAAAAATGCGTCCCATAATGTAAATAAGTTGTCATTTTTGATAATGTCTAACTCCATTTTGACAAGTCAGATGAAACATTATAATTCTAAGGTGATGACTTTATTTAAAACGGTTGAATATTATAATTTGGCTTAATTCAGTATTTGACACTTCAGTGGTGAAGTTGCTTCTGAAATGTACTGCTTAATCCAGTAACCGTGTGATGGATGAAGTGGATGAAAGTCCAATTTGGCCAAACAAGTAACATTAGTCTTTCCTGGCTTAGTTCCAGTGAATTAAGTCTGTAGATGCAGATCTGCTTTTATTAGTTCACTTTCATGGCATCCTCTGAAGGCTCTCCGTTGGGCTGAATATGCAAGCTCCTTTTTTTCTTTTCTTTTTTTGCAGCATTTGATAATGTAGAATGACAAAAGACCAAAGTGTCAGTTTTAGTACAGCTCCTGGTGCTGCATTCAAAGTGCATTTGATTAGTGTGCTTGATAGATCATGATTCAGAGGATTTGACGGAGTAGCCCTGCTCTAGTTAATGACACAACTTGATTGTTTTGGTCATTCATAGCACTAACCTTTATTTTAAGGCCCCCACAAAAATGTATGTTCAATTCATGCATTGTGTGCTCATCTGTAATCTTGATGAACACTATGCACACCTAATTCTCAATTGCCTCAATGTGTAAACTATTTTATTATTGTTATAATTGTATTAAAGCCATCTTTGGTCAGTTGTGCTATTGCTAGTTACCTTGTAAGTCTCTTCTCTGCTGTTATAAATGGAGGCGTTTCCCACAAGGAAGAAACTGAAATGGTTTGAAAGCAGTTAAGGGTGAGTAAATGAAGCAAGTTTCTCTTTTGGTTGGACTGTACTTTTAACGTTGTTTGTTTTCCCCGCAGTAATCCAGTTTGTGTGGCTGCTTCTGTTCGCAAAACACTGAACACTTGTACATCCAAGTGGTCCTTCTGGTAAAGCGGATTATGAAGTAGGGAAGTAAACATTGTTTATCAGCATTATCAGAGGTATTATTTGTCTTTTCTGACGGTGTTTTCTGAAGGATACTATTTGTGCAGGAATTTCCTCATTTCACTAATCTTTTAATAAGACACATTTTAATGACTTTTTCTAAGGACAAAATTGTCATGTATACATTGGCCAAAAAAAAATGTAATGAATGGCTCAATCGATTCCTGAATGTTGTCACTTAAAAAAACAACCTTGGCTTTGTCTACTGCCACAGAAACAAATGAGCAAGCAACCATGCATTCAGGTGTACATGCTGATGCACAAACTGGAAGCCATTAGAGTATATTCAGCTTCATGGGCATCTTTTAGTTTTGTTTGAATTGCAATGTCAAATGCTGAGTTAAGCAAAATGATGATAGTGCACTATTTCTAATAGGTATAGGTATTTTTCTAGTCACAGTAAACCGTACATCCCCAATACCTAGTATTTGTGCCTTTTTGAAATGTTGAATGGAAGTGAATTTTTATTTTTTTTTTATTTTTTTTTTTAAATTGATTTATTTTCCTGTGTTCTGGACAGCCTGTCACTTACATGAGATTAAAGCGAAACTTAATCACGTAAGATCTGTTTTAAATGAGTAAAAGTAATGTTATAGCTGAAGTTGTGGTCTGTTCAGTTGTGGTTTTGTCCAGTACTGTTCAGCCTGAAACATTTGATCAGCACTCTTCATCTGTATATGAGCTGTGCTCAAACCTCTTAATCTAGAGAGACTCCATGCTCTCTTCAGTTTACTGGATTGAACGGTTCTCTTTTGTCAGTGCCTCTGCTGAGCTGACCATGACACGTCACAGAAATGATCACCTTGATTGTTGTCATTTTTTAATTTTTTTTTATTTATTTGTTTTTGTATATATAAATATTGTGGATTTATTAATGGAAGAAATGTTCAATTAGGTCAGCGATTTGACGGAGCTGTAGTGGGAAGATCTCCTGGATTGTTTGGCCAAGACTATTACTTCTGGTTGACAAACCGTTCACACTTTGGAGCCTGGAATTGACTATAGCACATCCATGGAAACAATCCACATGTGAATGTCTTAGACTTTTAAGTCTTGCACCAAGTACTGCACCCATCAACTGTAGATAAGCCTCGGAAGCTATTTTGGACTTGGAAGCGTAAGTGAAGTGTTGTAGGTATCATCCACTCATTGCAGGTAGGCAAGTGCACTCTGATTCAGTAAACACTTGAAGTGGTATGGAATAACATCTGTGGAAAGTCTATTTGAGCATTTGACCGTTCCTGTGGGTTTAATACATTTGTATCTGCTCCAGTGCAAGTATGACATTTAACATGATTGGTATACTCATTTGGTGTGGTCAATGAAATGTCATTTGTAAAGCCTTTGTTGTGGTGTTAAATGAAAATGGCAGCTTATTTTCATAACATGCCACATATGGCAGGTGATGCAAGTTGCCTGTGCAAATGAATATGTTGTGTCCCTTTTTGTAATGTTGGATCATAAAAGTAAATTTGTCCAGTACTTTTCAGCCTCAAACATTGAATCGCAAGTCACTCAAGAGGTAGGCACAGCTGTAACGTATATAAAGCAGTGACTGCTGAGCAAGAGCGACTCCTTGTTCAGTGGCTCTGTGAAGCTGTAGCGATCTGCTGACCTTGTTACTCATCACTGATTTTCTGAGGTTGGCTATGATCTTGTAGTGGGAAGATTGCTCTTGCCCCTATAGTGAGACCCCTTTACAGGGTAAGTTGGAGAGAGACCGTTCTGATTGAGAAAGTGTTTCCACTTTTGAGCTGGACTGAAAATTGACATTCCAAATGTGAAGCTACTATTTAAAGGCTTTATGTAGTCTCCTACCAATCGCTGCACCCATCAGCTGTAGAAGTGGCAGTGACATTTGCATCGGAGGAGAGCTACTGTGGACTTGAAAGTGACAGGGTAAGTGTTTTATTTCTTTTTCCTTCATCCACTTTGTTGCATGTAGGCAACTGCGCTCGGATGTTATTCAGCTACAGGTGACTCTGGAAAGTGTAAGTTTAATTTTGAACATTCCTCTTGCTTCATATCTATTTGTGAAGCATGACCAAAATGATTGACTTTTTTATTTTTTCCCCTCATCACTGTGTGATGATGGTCTTGGAGGAATTGTTGGTTTGGCCAAGCCTTAGCAGGAGATTCCTCGTGGGCAAACCTGTAGATGTGGCAGTGACCTCTTCCTCAAAGGAGCTACTCTGGACTTCACCTTGTGTCATTGTTTGTATTTAATTGACTCTATGCAGGTAGGTTACTGCCCTGACATGTTAATCAGCTGGGGTTGCTTTGGTGGATCTGTGGAAAGTAAGCATGATTTCCCCACCATTCCTGCTTCTCTGCAGCGCATCCCTTTTTGTTGCAGCATTTGGCAATGTAGAGCAAATTGCGGTGTACAAGTACAGTCATAATTTGAATTCCTTTTTAGTACATGGCCTACACTGGCAGTTTGTATGAGAAAAATTGTCTTGTTAGTAGATGGCTTGAAGGTGGTAATGCAGAAACCGAAGGACCGTGGGTACGTTTTGGTGAATCACAAGTATTGTGTACATGTATTTTTTTATTTTTTATTATTTTTTATTATTATTATTCCTCACCGATTGAGTTACTTGGGTTACGTCCAATTGGTAAGCACATGTTTTATCGCACTGGCCAAGCTCTGATAGTCTGCAGCACCACAGTGTTTTTTTGTGATTTAGGCTTTATTCAGTAGAAAAGTGCACTTTGCTTGTGCGGTCAGGGGCATTTGTTTGTATGTGTGCTTTGACATGAGTCACTTTTGTCTTTCATAATATTTGTATGTGCTTATGATGAAGATGCATTTTCATATGTTTTTGTAACACTGTAGTATTTTGTGGAGACATTGGCATGGAGTAGCCTCTGAAAAGGCAGTTGTGTGGCATTTTACTGATGGTTACTGCAACGTGTGCTGCCTTCTCCTCAATTTAAAATGTGTTCAATTGTTAATGGCGGCCTTGTCTTTTTTTTTTTTGTAATGACAGTGTAACACCGTGTACAGAGATGTCATTAAAAGTTGTAGAGGAAGTAATTGTGAATAAATTGTGCAGAGTGGCACATGAATGTAGAGTTTTGAGAAGTTGTTCATTCATTCATTTTCTTGTCGGCTTTGTCCCTTGCGGGGTCGCCACAGCGGAATGAACCGCCAACTTATCCAGCACGATTTTACGCAGCGGATGCCCTTCCAGCCGCAACCCATCTCTGGGAACTTCCACACACACATTCACACTCATACACTATGGACAATTTAGCCTACCCAATTCACCTGTACTGCATGTCTTTGGACTGTGGGGGAAACCGGAGCACCCGGAGGAAACCCACGCGAACCCAGGGAGAACATGCAAACTCCACACAGAAACGCCAACTGACCCAGCCCAGCCGAGGTTCGAACCTACGACCCAGCGACGTTCTTGCTGTGAGGCAACAGCACTACCTACTGCGCCACTGGGTTGCCTTGAGAAGTTGTTTTAAAGGCAATTCTGTGGCTGTAATGAAAGTAGTTAACGTTGAGCTTTTTATAAATTTTTATAGAATTTTTTTTATTTCTTTATTTTATTTTAGAATATATATTTTTTTTCAATTGGTTGTAGAACAAAGCATTTCTGTAACGTAGTGACATCTTGAAATTGCAGTAAGCTGAATAGTATTATCTTGCCAAATAGTATAGTTATGTGCAGTATTGAAGAAAAAAAGATTAGTTATTAGGTGAAAGGATGTTTAACAGATCTTGGTAAATTGTAATGTTTAGTAAGTAGCCTTAAATTGTACATTTTATTGTTAATTTGATGTTATGGAGATACAGATACCTCTCCAAGTTAAGATGGCGGTACGGTCATACAGAGATTACAATCAAAACCACAAGTTTAAAAAAAAAAAGTTAATGTGGTTGATGTATTAAGGCTTCAAGATTTGAATGTGTAGGTAAAGAATATATATATATATATATATATATATATATATATATATATATATATATATATATATATATATATATATATATATATATATATATATATATATATATATATATATAATTTTTTTTTTTTTTTTTTTTTTCAAATCTGATTGACTCCCAGTATATGAATAAGATCATGAATTTCATCAAGACTCCCACCTCTATCTGTCATATGCAGCATTTAGGCTAGAGAGGTGCGCTTAACATTAATCATAAAGGTGTGTGTGCATTGATAAGCAGATGTTTTTGTGCGTTCAGAAGTATGTAGATTGGTTTTGGTCAATGGCAATGTGAAAGCGATTCCAAAAGACTTGGCAAAGGCTAATTTAGCAAAATGTGGAAACCTGTTTGCACTAAGGTTTAGCAAAAGATTTGAACCGTTGGCACTTTGTATTGTTGACCATTTTGAGTTTTGTTTGCATTGTCCATTGTAATAGTGAAATGACACCCTGTTTGTTGTACAAATAACAGGCCTAACAGTTTATGCAAATATGTTGATGGGATGAGGTTTTTGAAAATTGAGGTAGCGGAGCGTACGTGCAGCGGTTTAATAGGTTTTAGGTGAAAGTGGAGTAGCAGCTAATAAGGCTCACGGAATGATTTGTCTTGAAGTCATTACATTTCTCAGGTACATGTAGTTGGTTAATGACTCCTAACTTGAGGGATGCGTGTGTGGACGTTTTTATTTTACTTTTTAGTGCTTTTGTTGTCATCGGCTTGACTAACAACTGCTCCTCTCAAAACAAACACTTCCTCAAAGTAGCTCCTTGCCACAGAGCAAACGAACCTAATCATCTCTTAATTTGTATTTAGTTGTATTTTTGAGGAGCTAGAGATGTAACCGATCAGTTATTTTAGTTGAGAAAAATGTATACATTTGGCTTTCTGCAACATGGACAAAGGTGGTTTGTCTCTCTTTAATATTTGAGTATTGAATATTTTATTGTAAAACATGTTTGTTGAAGATGTGCTTGGATCAAAGGGAAGAAGCTCCTCTGTCTTTCTGATGAGCTTGGTTACATGACCTGTAGTAGATAAATGGATTTGATAATGGCATTACATGTGTCCTATGTTGTCGCTCAGTATGTCTGTGTCAGCTTTGAAATGAGGCTCCGTGAATGGGCTGAAATGTTTATGCATCCATACTTTAGTGCACATGTAGTGACCTTTTCCAGGAGAGTGTCCATTCCTATATGATGAAGCATCATGAGAATCCATTGGCTTTGAAATGGCATGAGCAAGGTAAAAAAGGTATTCTGACTTGCACAATCAAGAATGTGAGTAGAATCGTCTCTACTTTGCAACATTATACAGTAAGTAGGTGACCGCAGGATCTCGTAGCTGTTGTGGAGATTTTGAAGCAGCGTTTGTTTTCCTGCTGTAACAAAGTGGTGAGTATCAATGGTGGGTATTTTGGTCATGTAGTTAATAGTTTGTCCATAATTGAGCTTGGGCCACTGATTTGTAATGAACATGGTTGGTTGATAAGAATGAATGTATTTAAGCTCTTTATTAGTGTGTGCAGTTTGCAACGTGTCATTTGATTTGACCATTTTAGCTACCTGTCCTGTGACTATTTCAGTTGTTGTCTTTGAAAGCCTGGGGTGATGCACAAGAAGTTCCATCTCTGGCAATGTCAGTCTTTTGATCTTCCTTTTTTTTATTTTTTTTATTTGTATATGTGTGTGTGTGTGTAAGGCTCTTAAGTTTGAGTGTTGGGCCTTTGCTGTTGCTCCTGTATGGAGAGGTGAAATGTGGCATCTTAGCCATGTAGTGAAGACTGAGTTTTGTGTGTTTGGTGTATAGTTTGTGGAGCAGCATTAGTGGCACGTATTGTTTGTGAGGGAGTCATTGTATTCCTAAAAGATGAAATATTTGTCGCTTTTCAGCCATGTTCCTAAAGCATCTTAGTTTGTCTTTATAGTAATACAGCAGTGAATGAAGGTGTTCTCAATTTGACATGCATTTTTGGTTGCAATGCTTCCAGGACTAAAATGGTAATTTTGAAATAAGTTAACGTAAAGGTCCATTTCATGAATATGCTGCAGTCTTGCATCCAATTCCTGCAGGTCTACAGGGATTATTTGGGGTGTGTGTGTCTGTGTGCGTGCGCTGTGCATGTAACAGATTTTTACAGCTGTCCTTTCTTTGCTTCCTGAGAAGGTAAAGTTTGGGTCATGGGGTGCTTGATCGTACGCGTTGTCATTGTGAAGATCCAGTATGGTAAGGGCTTTTTTTTGTAGTAGTGTTGCTGAACCGTATGGGGATATCTGCTGGAGTGACTAGAGTGTGTGGCGTTTTGTGGTTTGGCTGTTATGTAGTACGTGTTTGAAAGTGTTGTTTGCGGTCTGAAAAACAATGTGATGTTGTATTGCTCTTGCAGTTGCAAGCCTAGTGTGTTGATGACTGTGAGGGCTGTGTTTTGAGTGGTCGTGTGTAGTTTGGCAAAGCGCAATTTTTCTTTGCATGCCATATGTAATGTATTTTGTATGGTTGCATGTTTGACAATTATGACTATTGTAATACTTAAATTTGGCAGTCTTTTTTTTTTTTTTGTGAAAATAGCCATCATAATGGTGACTATTTTTCACTGTCCAGCTTGTCAATTGCATTTCTGTTGAGTGTTGACATTTGTGCTTTTTTATTTTTGTATGATATGAGTTGTTGTGGGATGTTGGGAGTTTCCAGGTAGAAAGTTTGCAATTGTAGTGGTTTGCACAACATGCTTATTTGAACATGCTTTGATAAAGAAATGTGAGTGACTGAAATGTGCTTTTGTTTGTTTTGCAGCCTCTTGGAGGAATGCTATGGCATAAAGGACCCCTTCAGTCCAGAGAGAGAGAAGTTTCTGATTTTAGGATCCAAGTGCTCTCTGTGCAGCAAGACCGTGTGTGTGGGAACGGTACGTAGATGCGGTGACTACCATAGAGAAGTGCAGCTGCGACGTGAAGCTAAAGACTAACTGGACTTTTGAAGATTGCTTTTAGCTTATTAATTGAATAAAGTGTGGTAAACATAACGTGACTTTGGACTTCTTTATTGTACATATGATATGATATTACACAATGAAAGGGAAAAATGGCTGTTTTGGAGAAGTGGCGATGTGGAAGATGTTTGTAAAGTGTTAAGTTTGAATAGATTTGTGAAATAGCATTGTGAAACGTGCATGTAATTGTTTTTTAACATTGAAAGATTGAGAGAAACTACAGCTGTTTGACCTTTTTCATTGTGTAATTTGAATGATTTGTAATGTTATTGTGTACCTTTTTGTAGGCGGTTACTTATGACCATGGGTAACGTAGAGGTGAGAGTCTGCTGCATGTATTGTTTTTGAGACATTGCGGGAGCAGATTTGTGTTCAAGGCCATAATAGGCTAAACTGACCATTTATTGAAAGGCCAAATAAGGGAATTAAAGTGGTACCCTGAAATGTCCATTTTGGTGAAGGGGGAGTTGAAACGTGATCACAGATGGCCAAATGATGGATTGTCGTCTAGCCTGATTTAGACCTAAAGTAAGTCTTACAGATGATTTGTGTGTCTGGTCATAATGTAATGGCTCGTTGGTGTACAATTGTAGCGGTGAGTATTGAAATGTGGTCTAGAAATGCACATGAAATGTTTTTTTTTTTTTTTTTTTTTTTTTTTTTGTTAGTGAATGTGCAAATTGTATGCAGAAAAGTGAAGAAGAGTGCAAGTACACACAGAAAAGATTGTGCAAATGTTGTAGAAGAAAATGTGAAAATTGTCCTAATCATCAGTTATGTTTACCACCACTTTTGTATAAAAAGAAAAGTTTATATGAAAGTTTGACGTGGCTGTTAGATGCGTTTTAGAATTTCCTGTTTGTGTAGAAAAGTGATGTAATGGTTATTCTGTATTGTAAGGGTAATTTTATTGTATGAAGAACCACCATGACTGTGATTTTAAGGCAAGATTGTGTATATTCTTTTAGGGTTCCAAATGTGAATGAAGCTGCAAAGCCTATATTTGTAAGTAAGAGTAAGCACAAAGCTACATTTGAGCTGCCAGAGAGAATGCAAAGATGTGCAAGAATGGGCCAAAAGTAGATGTGAAGTCTGTCTATTTGATGGGCTGTGTACTTTTGGCCTATACTTGAAGTTGTATGACATTTTGTATATACAGCTGAAATGTAGTAATGGCCTGTGCTTAGATGTGTATAAAATAACTGTGGTAATGGGGGAAATTTGCATAGCATTTGTTATGTGAAGTAATGAGTGACGAAATGGAGTAATGAAGTTGTGCTTGATAGCATTTTCATTTGTTTTAAAACCAATGAGCATCTTAGATGACCAAGAAAAGTTTAATCTTTATAAGGTTATAAGCAACATTCATATATTGTGTTGGTAGTTGACTCCTAGTTAGTCCCCCCCCCACCCTCCAAATGAGTCTTGAGCAGAGCCATTAATGAGCATTTCAGAAGCTCTTGTGTATGAATCTATTTATCCAAGTTGATAAAGCACTTCAGTTCATAGGTATTGAAGTGGTCAATGAAAGTTGATTTAACACATCAGTTTGTCAAATGTATGGCTTCATCATTAGTTTAAATAGTGGAGTAATAAAAAGATATTGGTGTAATACTGTGTAAAAACTAAACTAAAAAAGCATCTGTAGTAAACGTGAGGAATTTTCCAGAGTTTGATGCTGCAATTGACCTTACAATTGAAGATGAATAAAGAGAGGTGATGAGTAACTTCTAAGGAGTTACGATGTAAAAAAAAAGCTGTAGCATTTCCTAACGTAGTTCCTGACACTATTCACATGCATTATCTTGCCTTAATTACTCAAGTGTGTGTGTGTGTGTGTGTGTATACAGTAGTGTTGTGATGGCGTTATCATTAAGCTTGTTTTTTTTTTTTTTTTGTTTTATCCACAGGACTGCAGTTTGTTCTACACTAAACGCTTCTGCTTGCCCTGTGTGCGGGATCATCTTCACCAGTTTCCAGAGCAGGTTCAGAATGAGCTGCTGAGGAAGAAGGCTGTCCACAAGAGCACACCCTCATGATATTTATTTCATGTCATTTTATTGAGTTATTATAATGTCAGGCGGAAAATGAAACGTACAAACCACACCACATTGCTCTGTTATGAAGTAAGTTTGAGCAGCAGAGCATGTTGAATGCCACCGAAAGAAATAATGGCAAATATCTTGTAAGAAAGAAAAGTATGAAATAAATGGTGTGAATAATATTCTCTGACTCACTGGTCATGTTTCTACACATCCCTTTGTCTAAGTGGTCATGATCCGACACCACTGTTTTGTGTTTTTGGTTGTACCTGTCGTAGGTGAGCTTAGAACCCGTTGCTGAATGATCTCAAAACTCCAGTGATCTTGCACTACCCCTACACCAAGAGGGAGGACTGCACATCTCCAGCCTGCGGAAGCCTTGAGTCTCGTCTGCCTGTTCTTCACAAGTGCAGGTAAAAGTATAAATAGAAGTTCCAAGTCATCTTAAGTATTAGGAGATCTGTGGCTCAGTGGAATGAGCACTGGCACACCATGCCAGAAAGCGCTGGTTCAAGTACAGCAAGATCTCTGAAAGAAGAACGGATCATCAGATGGAGCCATGGGCCAGGGCAACAACAGATGGCTGGAGAGGCAGACAAACGGGATCCATGGGGCATCAGAGGCAAGCAGCAAACTGGATGGAGATGATCAGCGATGGATCAGGTGAAGACAACCAGCGGTGGAACACACACAGGACTGGAACAGCACAGGATGGAAGGACACAACAGGTGGTGAGATGACAGTGCGGAGCATAAACCCAGAAACCACCCAAAGAAAGAAGAAGGGGGGGCCGTGACCGTGGCCCCCCCCCGAGGTTTCGGAGCATTGATCCGCTGCGGTTATGCTTTAGAGGCCCCCAAAAGCAACCCTAAATTTGCTGAAAAAAATGCCAAAATTACTTAACCAAATTTTTGGCCCAAAAAAAAAAAACAGCCACCACAACCCACCAACAAAAATATTAAATTTAAAAAAATAAATATATATATATATATATATTTATTTATTTTTTTTTTTTTTTTTTTCCTCCTCTTCCCCCCACTTATTAATTAATAATATACTAAGTAAACATGCACAAAATTTTTCACAAAAAAAACTTACCTCTCCACCTTAAAAAAGCTACACTCCCACAAATAACTAACAATTTCTTTCATCAAACTCACAAAACAACCCAAATGCCAAAATACAAGCATTTTACAAACAATCCTGATTTCTTACAACTCTTTCAAAAACTTTCTAAACCAGGAATGTCCAAGCTCAGTCCTGGAGGGCCAGTGTCCTGAATAGTTTAGCTCCAACTTGCTTCAACACACCTGCCTGGAAATTTCTAGTATACCTAAAGAAAGAGCTTGATTAGCTGGCTCAGGTGTGGTTGGAACTAAAATATATAGGACACCGGCCCTCCAGGACCGAGTTTGGACACCCCTGTTCTAAACTAATAGTAGATGAAATGCATTTGGAAAACATTTTGGATATAAACCACTAGATGGCGGTCATGTTTTAGGCAAAGCAATTACTCTTTCCTATTGGAACAACGGTGTAAATGACAAAAATGAGTGACAAAGTTTATTCAATGCGTCTTTGCTCCGTTCACCTTTCAACAATTACTCCATTAAAAAGACAATACCGACGGCAATAAACATCTACACACAATTGGAAAAAAAAACTGAAATGGCTACAATTCTGCTACTTCTTATCGGTAACGCCGAACATAATGCGCCTGCCAACTATGTAAATGGCAAACAAATTCGACTTTTTTCATAACCTTTATTCTACTCCTTTCTCAGTAATTCTTTGACTTACTGACCATATTTAAATGCATTTTTCTTTCAGTCAACATCATTTACTTAATAAGCCACAACTCCTTATTTTCCCATGTAAAGTCATTTATTAGGGCTTGACGAAAATACATGACATTTCCAGGTTTACAACTCTGACTCCAAATAAAACCTCACTATTCTTCTGAGTTCACCCAAAACTGATACACGGTTTTAAAACGCTACTTTTAGCGGACATGGCAACACAGGACTCTGCTGTTTGTATCGGTTTTCATCGATGGGCGGGGCTCGCGCGCCAACCTCCAATCGCGAGCGTCTTCTGTTTAAATAGCCTTCGCTGTCAATCTTTTTTTTCCCCTGCCAGTTGACTTGCGATCGCCATATTGGGTGCTCGCCTACTCGAATGACTTGTCTGTTTTCCTCGGAATTACTACGATCGCTGTTTTCATGACCGTGCGCGTTCGCCTCTCCGCGTTTGTTATGCGTGCGCCCTGCGCCTCGCTCCGCGTTCTCGGGAGGGATTGCTCTTAGTTACACTGCGTCTGGCTCGACTACGATTCTCGGACAAACTTTTCACGTGCAAAATGTCAAAAGTGCGCGTCTCCAGTGGAAGTCCGACGCTGGAGCGGGTGGACCCCAGGCAGGCGGATCACGGCAAGCCGCCGGTCTGTCGAAGTCTTTTCGGCGCCGTGGACCGCGAACAGTTCGCCAAGGATGTCCGGGAGCAAATGCGGGAGATCGAGAGAGCGTCCGCGGAAAAGTGGAATTACGATTTCGCCAAAAACCGACCGCTCGCGCCGGGCGACTACGAGTGGCAGGAGGTGGACGCCGACGAGGTGCCGGACTTTTACACCAGACCCCCTCGCGTAAAAAGGACCGCCTCGGCCGGGACTGTGGATCATAACGGGAACCACGACTGTTTCTTGACGGCTCCCTCTCCGTCCCCGGAGAGCGGAGCGGGAAACTCCGAACGCGCGGACTCCGAGAGCCGCTCGCTCAGCACGCCGAGGAAACGACCGTCGACGGAGGATCAGGGTAAATGTTTCGCGACTCGGACGTCTCTCCGCGCTCTCTGTTCACGAAACGAAGCTTTTCTAACACCATCTCCATTCTCCCACTAGATCTTCCTCTCCAAAGTAAAAGACCCAGCGTCCACGCGAGCGAGGAAGACCCCTGTCCGGACGCGACGAGTTCGCTCGAGCGCTCTCCCTGCGAACCGGACCCTAAAACGTAAACGAGGTAAGTAAGTAAGTGAGTGAGTGACAGACTGACCGACCCTGCGTTCAGTTCTTTTGTTTTGTAAACAGGGGAACTGCTTGTTTTGTTGTCTGTTATCTGACGCTTAAATCTCTTTCAAAACCAAAGGCGCGTTCTGTCACCGCGCGAGTGACAGCGCGCTCGGATGGGACCGAAATGCATAACATTGTAGTAACACGTCAGCAGGTCTCTTGTAGGGCGTACGGGCGGGGGAGGAGGGGGAGGGGGTCCGGGTTCGTGATCCGCGCTCAAACCTCCTCGCTTTATGTCTGTTTTGTGGACGTAACGTGCCTCGCGTGTGTCACATTTCTGCACATGCGTTCCCATTGCTAATCTGCTTTCTCTCTTTCTCTTCTTCTTCCCTGCACAGATATGCCGAGAAGCCCATTCTCACCATCGAGTACTTCACCAGCTTTATGAAGTAAACGGGGACAGACGGCGGTTCAAAAATACAAATCGAGCCTCGGAGAGGCTGTATAAGCACTGAATTTTTACACTAAAGTTTTGGCACTCGACAGAATTTATATTTGCCTCAAAAGCAGACAATGTAGCAGTGTGCAATTGGAGTTGCTTCGTTTCTTCTTTTACTACCTATGTGTATATATATATATATATATTTTTTTTTTCTTTTTATATGTAGCACGTTTCCATTTCATGTTAAAGAAAAACGCCATTGTTCACTAATCGACCGCGTTTGACTTGAAGAATTGCTGTGCGGTTTTTCAAACGCATCCCCCAACTGAACCGTTTTTAAGTACATATCCCTATGGAAGGAAGGATAGATGGATGGATGGTCAGAAACGCACACAAACGCCGTTTTTCTTTAATTAGGTGCGTCGTCTCGGTTTTGCACTGCTCACAAAATACACCCTTAAAGTCATCGTCTAAAACATTACTTTTCTTCTCACCTCGTGTGACCCGCTACATTAAACTGCTTTGACAATTGCATTAATACGACTGATGTTTGTCGGTACTTATAACATGATTTTGCTTTTTTACACTCACACACACCTTGCTCATGAGGACAGTGAGTCTTAGTGTGCTGTTAAACGTTTCGCGCTTCTTTACAGTATTATAATATCCCTGGGTTGTTCCACTCGTTTTACTTACTTTATTTATTTCCCTTCGTTAGCATCGTGATATCAATTTGTCATTACCTACAAATCCTACTGAGTACACGTTTAAAACAAAGAGCAACTGTACTGACCCCTTGATTATTTTTGGGCCTTTTTTTTTTACATTCGTTGCTGTGTAGCATAAATAGATTGCATTTTTTTCTCTTTTAACACTGGGCCATACGTTTAACAACAACAACAACAACAACAACAACAACAACAACAACAACAACATTAGTCCGTGAAGCCGCTTCTTTGCAACGATATATCTGGCTTTCATGTTGAACATGACATGGCACTATGATGACAAATCTCTATGTAAACCAACAAAAACTCAATTAAGACGTTACACTGCGCCTGTGTAAAACATTCAAGTGTACATGTGCTTGTAAAGAAAAAAATAAAGGATAAAAAACACTGAGGAAATTATACTAACTTATTTATGTCAAGCTTTGTGTTGTTTATGACTATCCAAAGTGGCATTTGTGCATTTTCTGTATGTACTTCTTGTTGTAAGTTTCTTTTTCTCCTTTTTTTTTTATCAATTTGTGCAAGGTTGCAAACTGAGCCTTTTAAGAAATGATGTGGACTGTGTATTGCTTTATAAATGAAATGATTAAACCATGACATTGACCCTTTCACCCGACTCTTCTTTAAAATTACTTTTAAAAAAATGGGGGGGTTGGTTAAATGCACGTCTTATGCGATGAATGAGCAAAACACCCAAAAGTACATTTAAGCTGACCTCATCTAAAGCCATTTGGGAATGAATCAACATCTCTTTTTCCTGTTGCGCTGCTATTTTGCAGCATGGAATGTATTATTGTTATTACTTTACATTTCTTTTATTTGCCATGCACAAACTCCCCACAAAAACACTCGTTTTTATTAAGTGATATACAACTGATTCATTTTTGACAACAGATCCTTTGTTCAGACTCTGTAATATTGTCTATCGAATGAGCCGTAATTAACCTGGGGGTCAATTCACGTTACAGACCCCTTTAAGATTACTTTCTGCATGTACTAATTCCTATCCAACGAACGCAACAAAACCTCTGTTTAATGATCGACGGATCCCCCGTTTAGCCCCACGGTGTTTGGAGTACAGGTGTGATACGTTTCAGATGCTCGCGTTTACAATGCTGTAAAGCGCACTGGCCCGAATAGAAGCTTTGACTTTACACCGTTTCCTGCAAAAGACACAGCACCTCTAATGTTTATCTACGTTGTCGTCTTAAAAGTGCTCTTCTACGTTATCCGTCACGTTTTCTGCATTTTCATTTGGTCACCGTAGCTTTGGATGCTCGCGCGCTCTTGTTATTAACACGAGTTTGTGCGTAAAAGCGCTGCGTTTTAAACGAGCAACCCGCGGAGATCTTGCTTCGATTCAGAAAAAACAAGGACACGTCCCGTGCGGAGGGGGGGAAAAGCCAAGATACTGACATACGGTTTGTCCAATCAGACGAGTATTAAGGAAAACACACCACTTACTTTAGCCACTGAGATTGGCTTTGCGCGCGCCGAGGCAGGAGTAACTGTGTTTGTACAGACTGTTCTGCTCGTAAAGCACAGCCCAGCGTGAAAGCCATTGGTCAGGCTCAGCTTTTTTGCTGATGTTTGCGAAAGGGAAGGGAGAGGTGAGTTTGGCCCGAGGGTTACATCGCACGAATCTCGCTAAAGCCCCGTCCCGCTTCTGCACACACACAAAAAAAGACATGCTTGCGTTGAACGTCACGAAATGCACGATCGCGATTCGCACGAGCGAACTTACTTCACAAAAACAACACCCCGAGCTGCGTGTGTTTTATCGCTTCGTCTCTACCGTATGCGTTCAATACGAAAACATGCTGGCGCATGAAAATGCTCCATATAGCGGGGCCCTGATGTCACACAACATACAGCGTCACGGTCAGCTCATTTATATATAGCCCATGTACTATAGCCTACTGATATACTACAGTATAGTATTGAATAGAACACTCCATTCAGCTGAAATGTACAGGGTGCCACAGAACATGTACAAATTGTTATCCTGGCCTCAAAATGATCATCTTTTTCTCTCTCGTTATTTACTTATCAATTATTAACATATAATATTTACAACACCTACAATATATTTTCTCATTTTACTATTTCTTGCTTTGCTCGCACACATTGCAAAAATCACACAACGCATATTCGCTCGATTTGATTCATTCCATCCTTCAAATGTCTTCCATCATTTCAAATATGCATATTTTTTCACATTTTACACAAATAATCTCACTTTCCTAGAAGCTCATTTTATCAGGACAAAGTAAAGTTACATTGTTTTTCTTCACAAAACTATATGCCAAAACTTTATGGCACGCTGAATAAAGTGTGTTCAGCATTTCTGCTCACTGCTTTACGATTACCTGACTACTTTTCTAATAGTAAACATTAACTTGTATATATTTGATGTCAAATCTAACATTACTAATGTCTTTTATGTCATATATTTGACGCAATACTTACTGTCAAAACAATGAACGTAAATAACATCTACCCCGTGTACCCCATCAATGACAAAACTACTGTTGTTTCGCAACACATCTCTCAATCTGGTCAATCAATATACTAAAAAGCTTTTCTTTTAAGTGCTTAGCGGACTCCTCTGGTCAATGAGTGATGAAGCAACAAACTTCTGAAACTGGCAGCTTGCCGCACCGTGGTTTTTGGTAAACACTAATAGCACATCAAATCAGTCATTAGAGAAAGAAAGGAAAAAAAAAAAAAAAAAAAAAAAACCAGAGGGCTTTAACCAGTAGCGACAACGCCCTTGCTTGGCGTATGCACTAACAAAAATCACCACTTTTATTTTCTCAAATTCAACTCAATAATAGCTAAACTCTTTCTAATCAACACGTTCGTTTGAACTTACTTGTCCACACTTGTTTGGAAGAACAAGCTGACTTGACAATCAGATTGACTGTAAACCAAACAAACAAACAAGTAAGTAATACTGCAAAACAGAACCATAACTATAAATATTACCTAGCACAAAATAAGTTCATGTAACGCTTCAAATCATTAACTCTGACAATGAATGGTTTTATCATTTAGTTTACCACAACAACCCACATATACATTTCATTTTTATTTCATGGACTAGGGCTGGCCGATCCATTGAAAAGTAATCCAAATCAACATTCACAACTTCTAAATCAATCCCATTTGTCCAGGGCCATTTTTTCTATTACTTTCCCTACATGACCCAGCTAAGTTAAAGGCTGTGGCTGATTTTTACTTCTGAAGCCACTTTGCAGCCACATCTG
Organism: Danio kyathit; assembly: GCA_903798195.1. Lineage (NCBI taxonomy): Eukaryota > Metazoa > Chordata > Actinopteri > Cypriniformes > Danionidae > Danio > Danio kyathit. Next base: position 22,429,595 of record LR812522.1, on the reverse strand, counting down.
ATCTCTGGACTCATTATTGAGCCTTACTTTGCACTACATTGACCACAATTGGAAGCTGCACCAGAGATGCCTTTAGCCAACTAATAAAACGGATCGCTCAACTATGAGGGCAAAATTATTCTACAAATAAATACAACCATCTTTCATTCATCGTAATAAATTCAAAATGTTCAATCAAGCCTGATTTTCATTTGAGGTCAAATCCCCCAGCCCTAAAATTTACACTATTTTATTTATAACACTTTCATCATTTCATATTTAGCTTTGTAATATCTATTCTACTTTCCATGTGTGTTTTACTACAGCAAATCAAATGAAAAGGAAATTATTTCTTACCAATTCTCTGACAAACAAATACTTCTACTTCTACATTCATACAAAATATTTCTAAATCATTGCAAAACACACACACACACACACACACAGATTAAAACATTTGGACTTTTCTGACCTACTGTTTTCATTCATTCTTTTTCAGACATGGATGACTTTGCGTACACCATAAGTCAGGTTCACAGGTGCATATTTTCACTAATGTTTTTGGATCAATGACTTTTTTGCTCTTCGTTTTAAACAATACATCAATTGTTTCATACTTTAAAACCTAACTATATTTTGTGACTCCATTTCATATGTGAACTATATTTGGAATTCTTCCCAAACTCTACGCACCATTTGTCTGGTTATAACAAATATTTATTAGCGTAATGACTCCTGCGATTTTTATGCAGGCGGGCTGGCAGAGATAGATGGTGACCTTGAGCTGCGCGTCTCTCCCTGCCCCTCATAAAGAGGATGATGATGATTTCACAGCACAAAACAACCGACTGCCAGCGATGAGCTCACATACGCTGCGTTTGCTTTACTCTCCGTCTCTGAGATCAGCTTTTAGATATGTGCACCGCCATAATCCCAAATTTCAACAATAAGGTGCAGAGCGGCCAAACCTCCCTCCGGCCCTGTCAAACTAACACCACATTTCCAGGACAAAATTAGCTCAAGGCTAATTTAACAACCTTGCAGATAATGAGAGGAGAAAGATCGTAAAAATCTCTAAATCTTTACAGCTGGCCCTATTAATAGATATTTTGCACACCTCCGCACATTTGGCCTTCTCGTTGGGAATCAAACCTTTGTGGATCACAATCTTTTTTTGGAAATGCCACGCACCATCTGTTTTGCATTGTTATTCATTTGAGCCACTTTTATGAGCCTCGGTAGTTTTTTTTTTTTTTCTTGCTCAGCCTCAGCCTCTTTGCCCAGCGGTCATGTGTTTTGGCTGTCCTCCGCTCAACTACAAACCTGTGTCGGCCAGGCACAGAAACGACCTCTGGCGGATAGTCGGTCTTAGTTGGCCCAAAATGTGTCCAAAATAAGGATGTAAACAGTCTCCTGTGCCAGCTGGGGTTTTTTTTTTGGGTACTCTGGCTCTCCAAGCTCGACGTCGTGCTGTGAACTTCACATGCGTGTGTGTTTTTGGTTTGCTCTCGGTGTTGTACTCCTAGGGTCCAGCCATTTTTTGCACATGGACTCTCTTTTTCTGTGCTGATCAACTGCTGTATCTTTTTTCTAAATCACATCCCATCTTTTTGATAGCAAAAGTGGATGTAAGACAAAATGATGAGCGCCGATTCCCAGGAGGATGACAAAAATGCTAATTATGCATATACAAACTCAATGACCACTTTATTACGTACAAAACATCTGCAAATATCTAATCGGCCATTTACATCAAGTAACTCCCTGCATTTAAGCATGTTGCTCGAGTTCAAACTGAGCATCACAATGGGGGAAATGCTGTTGGTTGTTCAATCCCATCCTGTGTTGTACAAGTGCTTCAGGCTTCTGCTGGTGGTTTGTGGCCCTGTAAGGACCAACTGAACCTCGTTTATATGCCTGTTGCTGGCCAAGCCCATACCTTCGTTACTATAATGCACACTGCTTGTGCTATGCTGCTGGAAGTAGCCATCACATCTCAAAGCTCAAATCATCTCAAACCAGCTTCTCGACATGACAGTAAGTTCACTAAACTGGTCTCTATTGGATCTCCATCATGGGTGCGCGCGCACACTGTGTGATGCCGTCATGCAAATTTAAACTGATAAATGCTTCAAGTACCCTTTTCCGAAAGCAAAAAAGGTCTTGCCTGTTACTAGCATGGTGTACCTAATTAAGTGGCCAGTATTAAAAAGCCATCTCGCTTTAATATTTTATGATGCATGTGACTTCCCAAGGTGTGTATAAAACCAATGCATGAAAACGTTACTACACGTTTCATACTTTTTTAATACTGGACCAGTATTCAACAGCCCTACACAAACACCCTAGGATTATGATGGGAACTTTCATACAAATGCCTTTGATTTTCCCTTTACGTTACCTCATTACAATTACTTTGGATATGACTGCATTGCCCTTGACTCATCTCAGACACCTTGGGTAAGGTCATTTTCACTGCAGTGTACCCAATTAGACCTGTGCTCACTGTTGTTATGCCAATGCCAAATGGTACAAGGGCATCCAAAATCAGTTAAGCCCCGTAAACTAATTACAATCGTCAAAACTAATCAGCTCAAGGTGTGACAACTCATAACAGTGCAAAGTGGCAGCTTCAGGACAGCTAGCGACAGTACAAATAAACACTCCGCCGAGTCAGTGATGCTAATTTAAACCGATGACTTCACTTTCCACTTCCAACAGTTGCACAACCTTACTTGCATACAGATCCAGCAGAGTGGCTGGATCAAATCTTACAGGTCAAAAACCTTTCAGGGGTCAAGCTGCCAATGTCTTGTAGGAATTAACAGAGCCTCTGAGGTGACAAACTGCTGCTGCTTCTCATGGAGGGACAAGGGCCTAAAGGTCAGAGTGTATCTGACCTGTGTGAATCACCAAAGAGTAAATGTTTTCTTTTCCGTTTTACTCGGAGCCCTCAGGAAAAAGCCCTCGGTTGTATTTTATTCAGTCTTTACTGCTTTCAACGTTCGCACGTTTTACTTGCTTTTTTTTTTTTTATGTATGCTTTCAAAAGCTTTGTAAAAAGGCAACACGGGTGTAAAAAGGCAATAGAGGTAGAAAAAAGCACCATGTTTTAAATGGTAACACTTTAGTCGAAGTAACAATTATTACTCAAAACTAGTAGCTAATTACCTGCCTGCTGTTCAGATTTGGACTGTTTATTGGTATTTATTAAGTATGTTCCGCATGATTTCTATCTACATTCTTTACCTAATACCTTAAGCTAACTACTACTATTAGAAGATTAATCAGGAACCCTCACACACAATTACAATTAATAATAGCGACAATTGACCTTAAAATAAAGTGTGACCTCTTAATTACATAACCTTAAGACACCTTGAATACATAATAAAAAGCTATCCTACTGGCAAATGTGGCTTCATTTTTATTAACAACTTTAACTTATGCATGCGGTTATAGTTACTTTACCTTTGAGAAGCCCATGTAATAAATCCATTGGTGATTACATCACAAAAAACTCTTGCGTGAAAGGTCGGGTCAGTTCATTTGGAAGTACACTAATAATTAACAATTATAGTGTTTCAGGATGACTGTCTGGAATACTAAGCCGAGGAGTGCTCGTTCATTAATATCAAAGGAAAAGTGTAGGGGTGACATTAATCGCTATTTTTGGGATTTTACACCCACTGCCTATACCTCCAGACCTCAACGCCCACACCAGAGGTCACAAACGAATTTAAACGCCCGATGACACACACATGGAGTCATCGACAGTGTGCTTTGTACTCTCGTGTCAAATCTAGTGCAGCCATCCTATATCTTACACTGACTCTCAAATCAAGTGTTCTGCTCTATTTACAAGCCGTTAGCAAAACGTTACATCTTTAGCTCCTTCGTGCAACCTGAAGCAATGCAAGTTCAGTAAACTCATCAACATTCGGTCTCTACGCTGCAGATGTGCTAATTAACTTGACACTTTACTGCAGCCTCCTACGTAGAGTGAGCCCTGTAAAATACCACGAGTAGGAGTAAAAAGACATGTAGAAAAAAAGATGCTTACAAAAACAGTGCACAAAAAAAGTCATACCAAACCTGTGGAGATGTTAAGTTACGTGTCTTTTAGTTGCAATATCTCAATACTTGGTTGGAAAGCTCCAAAAACGTTTTTACTAATTCCAAAACTACACAAACACACCACCAAACCACCATAAACGTACCAGAAAATTAGAAAGATTCACAACTGCATATGCAAATATGTCACCTCAAAAGCTCTGTATGCTCAAAAAGAATCGAATATAATCTAAAAATCTCTACGCAACATGCACTGCTCAGAGAGGACTTTAGATAAATATACAATTGTATTGCACATATCCTTTCACAGCGGTAAGAAAACACCTGATAAGAAAACATTTGATCATGTTCGCACAGGTCCTGCAGTTTGGCACTCCAGTCAAGTCACATTTATATAAAGCACTTAATACAGCAGATTGCTTTAAAGCAAGCAGCTTTACAGTATTACAAATCACATAACAGCTTTTCTGTAATTATTTCATTTTTTTAACTAATGTCCAATGTCTAACCTACAAATGTTTATCCAAACTAAAAGGAGGACATGAACTGAACCTTCACAATTCATACAGTAGTAGGCAGATCTAGCCTCACAGCTGCTCGTTACATCTTCACCGTTACTCAAAGCAAACTGTTCTGGAAAGTTCAAGTTGGCAAGTTGTTTCAAACATAAAAGAATTCAATTTTGCTTTACGTTTACAATTTTGGCATCTTCCCAACCAAGACCAAATCCCCATTCTACCCCCTAGCCGATTATACACCCCTTCCAAGGGAGACTTTTCAGGACCACACTCCAAACCAAAGGGTAAATTTCCCGCAATACACCAGCCACAACGGCAGCATGTCTGCACCCTATATAGCAGCCCCACAACATTCTGACACTTCATGACGCTCCAATACTCAGTCAGAAAAGTCTAGTGGCTAGGAATGAGCTTTTTACAATGTTAATGTTGTTTTTTGGGTGTTTACATACATGTAAATGCACACTACAGTTACAATCTTATTGCCGCATTATATCGTTATGATTAAATGATATATGCCTTCTGTGATTTCCTGAAGGTAAATACTAAGAAAATAACGCAACTGGAAAAATTACAGCAGTCCCGACCGTCTGATCTCAAATGAAGCAAGAGATCGCGATGACGTATGACGACGTGTGCAGGTGATGTAGTGATGTCCCAATTCTTAGGGGTACATTTTGAAGCCCTTCCCCTTCACACTCGCTTTTAAGGGCCATGGGGAAGGGGTAGGGTAACAAAAATACAATTGCGATTGGGCCCCAAGTTACAGAAACTCTAAAGTCAGATCTTCACAAGGAACTCTAAAGGGACGTACGCCAGCTGACAGTCAAATCAACGGTGCTGTTCCAAAAATATACTTGAGGACAAAGTGATCAAAACTGTTCTTTGTTGTGTGTTATGTGTAAACAGCTGAAAGTTACAATTAAGATATAACTGAATGAGCAAAAAGGACAGCTAATAGACTAAATATTCTACAACTAAACAACTAAAATCATTCCCAGATCCTCTGATGGCAATATGCCAAAAAGTGGAAACTTCCACCAATAGTCCCAATCATTTGTGAAATGCTCATTTTACAATCTGAATATTAATCCCTGGTCACTGCTGAACAACATTAATATTTCTGATGAAACAAAGCGTATCAGATGAGTTTGGAATGATGCGTGTCAAAATATTCCAATTATTTCTTTCAAATCGTGTAGCGTTGACCCACATCCCACAGGCCTATACGTTCAATTCTTCTTTGAAGATCAAAAAAACAAAAAAAACTATAACATACAAGTCCCTTTTAAGCGTGGCGTCAGGTTGGGGCGAGAGTACTAAGGACTATTTGGCTCCACTGCGGCATAAAAAGAACAACTTTGCCTTGGGTTATCTGATTACTCTGCTTGCTGCACAAACACACAGGAGTCTTTAAAATGCAGACACATCTCCCACCGCAGAAGCCCTTCGCCTTCGGCGGCTGCAGACAAAGTCTGCAAAGCCTGGCGAACACCTACATCTAACAGAAACCACCAATGTCGGTCGAAAACCACAGCTCAAATGTCACGCCCAGCACCATGTATGTATACTCTGCATTCTCTGTTGAATGATAAAAGGAGAATGATGATCATCGCTGTCTACGGATAGGCCAGACGAGTCAGAGGTCTGTCTGGAAAACTTGTTGACTATTTACACTCAAAGAAGCTAGTGGATGTTCACTTTACTCCAAATGAGATATTTCTTGCAAAATACATATTTTTAAGCTAAAAAAAAAACAAAAAAAATCATCTCTACACGCGTTTCTTAAAAGTGGAACTATTTTTATCTTGATGTTAATGTTTAGGCTACAAATTAATCCTAATCTACATCTACAATTACAAATGTCTTGCTTGATTCTTTAGCTCAAAAAGCAACAAAATACATTTCTCTACACGTTTTACAAGTCATTTTTTTTCTTGACATAAATTATACAGGTTAATAAAACAAATTCATAAATTAATCCTAATCTAAGTTTACACTTTTAGCATTATACTATATTCTTATAGCATTAAATGACAAAAAAAAAAAAGACTTTTAAAGACTGCATTTTGAAGACTGTCTAACACAGAAATACAATAATAAAAAAAAAACACACATTATAATCCAATCAGCCAGTTTATTGTAGTACTCCTCACACATTGTTACTTGTACATATAGTTATCCTTCAGATACCTTTGTTAACACTTGTGTTATTTTTATAAATCCACAAAATGAATATGGAATTTCATGTACAATTTCACAGACTACGGCGTTAGAAGGTTACACGGGTAAAATACCTGTTTAATTTTGTCTGTCATTTCACCTTTGATGTGGAGAACGTTTAGAGGGCGCTAATAACAGAGTTAGTAGCAGACGCCAAGCTTATGTACAGTACATGCGCATGGCGTATTCGTGGGAAGACGGGCATTACATCAAACTGACTAGACTAGCTCATCAAACTGTACATCCTACTTATCTCATTAGAAGAGAAAGACATTGTATAGTGGAAACAAGTTAAATACGGTCCAAATTAAATGACCTTTGACGTTTTAAAGCCTATATCACGATAATGATATACTGTATAACAACAGACCTGCAGTCTTGGGTGTGGTGCGTTTAAATTCAAATGTCTTCAAGGCTTTCTAAATACATATTCGCTTTGGAAATGTTTGGATTTCTACAAACTAAAACTTAAACCTACCAAGACGACTGACTTTGCATGATGACAATAAAGATCTAGTTGTGCATTTGTAAAAAGATACAGATTGTAAATGTCCCTATAAACTTCCACACAAATAATAAAATTGCCCACTATAAATCGTGCTTTTTATATTATGAAAATAATACAACTGTACTTCATATGTTGATCGAACGCAGTAAAATAAAAAGAAAAAACACACACTAAAATTCACTTTAAAGCACCTAGCTGCATCCCGAGACGTACAACACGCATTAATAGATATCGTGGTACAGATTTTAGGGTCAAACGCAACAAATACAGATCACTTCTTGAAAGCACTCGTTTGTACACACAAGTTTATAAAAATCAACAAATCCATTTTTTATAATTCAGAATTGATTCTGTAAAACACTGCTTTCACATCGCTCCAAAAAAGTCTCCGATGAGGAGAGCTGCCCTCTTTTGGAAGTCAAAGGAACTGGATTTCATTCCACGTCTCTCGAATATCCGCAACCGTAGCGTGTGTCAGAATGACAAAGGCATTCCTCTATGAAATCTACCTTATCTGCGGGCTGGGGCGATAACAAGTCGTAATTACGGTTCAGCCCAGGGTGGTGCAGCTAATGTCATTCATGGCTTGAGCGCAGGATTCACATAGCAAATAGAGGTGGTGTTTTTTTCTCTCTGCGGCCTGGCTGAGTAAATAGATGAATGTCCCTGAATAGAGACCAGATATATGAAACCACAGTCTCCCTTTTCATTGCGTGGAAGAACATGGGGTTAGCTGCCAAAGGAACAAAAATACTACCAGCTTGTGGAATGTCTTGGCATTGGCGAATAGAGAAGCAAACTCATTATGAAAGAGAGGGAGAAAGAGAGAGAGGAAGAGGGGGGAAAAAAAAAAATCCCCTCGGGCTCGACGCCAACAGCTTCAAAATCAAACTCTGTTGCGAGAGAAACCTTCAGAGTATCTAAGTTCACCTAACACGTCGGCCGAATCAACATTTTCAATTTCTCCAAATCAACCCGCTCCGTTTCTCGTTCCTTCTCTTCCAAAGCTGAACGACAAGTCGCTAAAAGAAACCTCGCGGAGGCTTCGTCAGATACGCCTAATCTCTGCCATTATGGTTAAGAATCAAACATCATTATCGTTTGGAACCGCAAAACCGTGACACTGGATCTGTCGAGCGGTGATGCTAATAATTACGAACGCCACATAAAAATTCCTCGGTCTTGCAGAAACGCCACAACAACAGGAAGGCCATCAATCAACTCTCCAGGATCTCCACGCTGGACAAGTCTGGGCTTTGTTGCCTTTGTTTACGGACATGTTTGCACTTGTTCAGAGAGACTGTGGCGGAAAGGCTGGCTGATGGAAGGCCAATTACCTTCAGCCTCTCATCCTGTCACAGTCTGAGGTGAACCACATGACCTTTGAAGAGGTTTGTCGCCCGGGGAGGCCATTGTTTCTTTTGGATGCTTCACACCAGAGAAAACTGCAAATGTTTCTTCTAACGGTCCTCAAAGGCCTTCAAAAGAGAGACGTGCGTCATATTTTACGAGCGCAGGCCTAAATCAGGCTTTATCTTACGTCTTCATAATGATGCCAAATTCCCTGCTTCTTCCTTGTTCCTGAGTAAAGTATGCTAAAAATTGAAAGTCTATGAACTGATTGATGTTTCTCGCTCTTCTTCTCTTTGTGGTTCATTCGATTTTGTTCAAAAAAACCGTGTCTGATGCTTAATGACACTAGTTTTATTCCACTTACGAGAACCGATGACATCTTGCAATATTTGTGCCTTTTTCAAATGAACGTACTGATTTTCTGGTGATGATTTCAAAAAATGCATTCATAAGTTAAGAGGGAAAGCAAAGTCTTCATATGGACAGTGACAAATCTACCAAGAATTGTGCCATCAAATGGCATTCAAATTTGACCCACAAATTCAAGAAGTAGCCGAGGACCAAACAATTTCCCTGCACAAATTCCAATATTGCATTTCATTTGAACTGTTACAGCCAAAATATATTTCTATTACAGGTGTCACAATTAAACTCCTATGCAATTTCTAAATTCTATTCATGCGGATGGACGGATGGACGGACAGACGGATAAATACATGGAATGGATAAGATGTCCCTTAAAATATATTCCAAATATTGCTCCTTAATGTCAAAGTTCATTTTCAGGGGTGCCACCCCTTTGTAAACTCTGGCCACCCCAATATGATTTTGCTGTTGATATTAGTGATTTAAATGTACTTGCGTTAATTCACAATATTTCAATAAATGAATAGAAAAATATATAATTAAATAAATAATTAATTAAATAAATAAATAAACAGCAGCCACTAAATTATTGTGGATTGATTGGTGCCATTGATGTAGCTGATTCACTGCCTCTCCCCCACTCTGATCTTCGTTGACAGCCCGCACATGCCTTCAATAGACAACAAAGGCAATTTAATAATTACCTTAAAGTACATCAATAGAAGAAGCTGTATTAATAATATTGTGGCTTAAAAAGGAATATGGATAAATGATATTATTAGGGTTTGTATAGTTATGTGTGTGTGTGTGTGTGTGTGTGTGTGTGTGTGTGTGTATGTGTATATATAAAAGTGTGTGTGTGTGTGTGCCTTTTGTTCAGTTTGTTTGTTTGTTTGTTTGTTTTATTAATTCATTCATCAAGTACGTGAAAAATAACTGAAAAGTTATTACTGAAAAGTAAGCTGCACCGGAAGTCAGGAGATGCACAAATAAGTATTTTTGGTCATTTTTACGACAAACAAGCATACGTTTTAATATATTCATAATGGCGTTCGTGTTGTACCGTCATGCTAAAATAAAACCCAATCCATTTCACTATCTATAATCCCTAATATTAACTCCTGTATAGCAGTCCCACAACATACTTTCACATCCGACACTCGATGACACTCAAATCCCCTGTCAGAAATTTCTAGTGGCTGGGAATGAGCTCTTTTGATAGATGAATATGGCCACGGTTTAAATGCACAGTACAGTTCTGAGCTTATTGCCACATTATATCGTTCTGATAACAGTGCCTTCGGTGATTCCTGAAGATAAATAGCAAAAAAACAACGCAACTGGATTAACTAAAGCAGTCGCGATCGTCCGTCTCATATGAAGCAAGAGATCGCGATGACATATGATGACGTGTGCAGGCGTTGTAATGGTGTCCCATTTCTTAGAGGTACATTTTGGAGCCCTTCCCCTTCATACTCCGTTTCAAGGGCCAAGGGGAAGAGGTAGATGTAGAAAAAAAGAATTGGGATTGGGCCTAAGTGTCAGTTTTTCCCTCCTCACAACCCAATAAAATGTCCAGTGTAAATACGTGGTACAATTCTAATTCACTAATGTACTATGAAGTGTGTCATTTCAAAACTATCATAGACTGTATCGCTTCATTGACAATGTTGCACACTTCAAAATCACTACATGAAATCGGATACACTTTTCATGGCATGCTACTCATTTTGCACACAATTAATGTGAATGCAAGCATATTTGGACACGGAAATCAGCTCAGCTCAGATTACTCACGTGATCTGTGTCAAATAAAACAACATCCATTACAGCTGGCACCTTAAGTAAATCCTACATTTTATCCATCACCTTTACAACTGCAACATTGCAGGAAAAAGGGGATTTGATCAAATGCTCATTTCTCCTCCAGATTTACTGGGTGCAGTTTTATGTCTGCAGATGCAATATGACAACACGTTTCCCTTTTGCTCTCACTGGGTTCACTTAAGGATCTAGAGTGGAAAAATACTGAAGGCGTCCAAAAACTAACAACCTCCTTTTGCAAAAATAAAAAACGATTGTAAAAAAACTAATCGCTCGCTATACTAAAGGGTGTTGCCCCAGCAGAGAGTAGTTGGGTGAAATAAAGGTTACAGATCCCTACAGGGTAAATCCAATTAAACTGTCTTTTACTACGTAGTATGATTTCGCACCTGCGCAGTCACATCTACAATCCCTGACTGAATGTTATATTACACTCGACTCCCTTTCTTAAAAACACTTGGCAAGCGGGAGGAGCAAAACATTTCACATTTGCCCTCTGAACAGAGCTTGAAACCCAAAAATACACCAGCTGAAAAGACTTCACAGGGAGGGCGCTACGCAAACAAACAGAACTGAAGCCATGCGGACTGGGGAGAAAGACTAGAGGGGAGTAAAGATGTCTTGCTTACAAAGAAAAATAAATTGCGCAACATTTCAAAACACAACAGGAGAGGGGCTGTTCGGCTGCTTTCATTTTACAACCACGGGTTTCTCTTAGTCGGCAGGGATGCAGCGATTCTGTGACAAACACGCCACGCGGCTCCCTGAACCCAAACGTCAAAACCAAACCCTCGTCTTCTCTCCATATCTGGATTCTGTTGAGCTGAACAGATGATTTTTGCCTTCAGAGTACAGCTGATTTTGTCTGCACTTGGCTTTATCCCTGTTTTTCAGACCTAAATTAGAGACAGGCAGCAGACTCCGTGCTGAGGGTCCGGCCAAAGCCAGGGGGATATAGGGGACAAGAATATTCCCAAAAAGCATCAGATGAAAGGGTTCCTGTTTATGGAGGGTCTCTTTCAGAAGGCTCAAGAACAGCTTATAAACTCCCACTAATTCAATTAAGCGGCGTTACAGCAGGCTGACTGGGGCCTCACGTGAGGAGAGATACGAGCAAACAGACAAAAACAAAGAAGAGAAGGAATAAACAATGAGTAAAACAGCAGGGTACGAGTGTTTTAATTTTGTGCTTTTCTATGTAAAAAAAAAAAAAAAAAAAGGGGGGGGGGAGGGGGGTATTCGTGGCGTACTACGCTTTTTGCATACAATTCATGCAAATGTTTTGGTGCTTGAGCATCAGTCAACAGTGTCCAATTACCCAAATGAAGCCAAAAGACTAAGTAAATCTTTATAAATTTAAAACATGCCATTTTAGTACATTTCTGCACAAAGCCATCATGTGAATTCAAAGGTTTTACAAATATTGCGCATGTCTTATGCACTGCATTCATGGTGTTTTATAATGTTTTGAGTCTGACAAACCCTGTTCATCGTTTACTTTCATTATACTGGATGGAACAACATAAGCATCAACTTAAACGCGTCCTTTTGTGTTACATACAAAAAAGTTGTTCAGTTTGAAACGTGTTGATTAACTAATACTATGAGTCAAAATCTTATAATATAGAAAGAAAAGCTAAATAAATATTTCACGACAGCGTCTCCACCCACGTTTTCTATGTAAAAAGGTATACAGCTGACTGAAATCAAACCTTGAGAGCATTTCAGTTGGCCTACATAAATTTTCAACTATTGAACGGCAAACAATCATTTGTACGGTTCATTTTAAAAACATCTTCTAGTTCTTGTTTTCTAGCCCTCTTAAAGTTGCTGATGAAAACCAAAGCTTTTTATGACTGCGAGTTCAATAGGTGCATTTCAGATGAAAGGCACATTTCAAAAAAAATAAAAGATGGGAAAAAACCAAAGCTGTGTGAGAAAAGTGCGTAGGTGTTTAGTGTGTAGGTTTGCTGAGGCACATCACTGTCACTAAGCCAATAAAATGATTTAATGTAGGTACACAGCCTGGGGTAGTGCTTTTTGACTGTTACTTCACCTCAAGTCTCCAAGATGCTTCATATTAAACTTTGACTTTTAGAAATCTGTTTGCCGTTGACTCCCCCTAAATAAAGCGTATGCTGTACTTTCAGTGTGACACTTTGACTGCTATGACTTAATCACCAACAAAACAATAATAAAAACAACTTCAAAAATGGTTGTGATGCGCAGAGATGCGAACCTTCATTTGTTGCTATTGCTACAAAAAGTTGCCCAAGCGATTCCCACTACTGTTATGTTGTGTATGAGAAACACCAGAGATGTTAAAAATCAATTAAACTTGTTTGAACTGTGAACCAAGCAGGTTTTTTTTTTGAAGAAAAGTTATTTAAAAAGATGACCACAAAACAGCACAACAGTGACATACAGTGAGGGGCAATTCAGTCCTTCTGTATAAATCACAAATCTGTCTGTGATATAGGCTAGTTTAAACCCAAATAAATCAGAGCTGTCGTTCTCTAAAACGCTGATGCCGAAAGCAACAATGATCCATTTAGAAAGAATTTCAATCCACAGATCGTCACTGATTTACTGTCATAACAAAAGCGGTATCCTGGTATTGTGACAGATATATGCCATTTTCATATAGAGTTTTATGGTGCAATTAATATATTACATATCAAAGAAAAAAATTGTTTACAGTATTTTTGTTATTAAACCTTATTGGTTTTGCTTTTTTATTAAAACTAGATGAATAAACACTTCATGAATAAACACTGGTGCTATACATGTGGTTATCATCATCATCATCAACTACAAATGTATAGCTTTTGTATATCTGTATATTTCTAAAGAGACAACTTTATAATATTTGAATTTTAAGTCTGATGCCCTGATTTTTAATATTCACATTTTCGATGAAAAATAAGAGCTTAAAAAGTTTCCAGACATAACCTTTGCAAACATGAGTGACTGCTCCGTTATACGTGCCAGAGATCACATCTCATAATATCTAGAAGCAAATAACACTTATTATGCTGACATGTGGCAACTGGAACAGAAACTGGGCAAAGGACCAAATTGTTTCCTCTAGTGGGTAAATTCCTCACAGGGTAGTCATAAAATGCTTATCACTTGACTAGTACATTAACTGCATATAGATGTTATAAAAGTGATAAAACCCAAATTATCCCACAATCACGCACACGACACACCGAGGCAAAGAGTACTGCACTTTCCTGACTCCAAATAAACAACAAATTAAACTCTGAAATGTCCAAATATTCTAAAGATTTCAGATCAGAGGGACCCTAAGCTGTCACTGTCGATCATGAAGTGTTGTTTTTGAAGGACGTCCATGAAAACAATCAACTTTCCAGGGTGTAATACGTTGTAATTCCTGTGCAAATACCAGTTGATTCCTTTTAAACGTACTCTGATACAGAAATGATGTCTTTCAGATGTTTTGAAATAAATCTTAATGTCCTTGGCTGAAGTTTGCCGGTTTGTTTGCTTGTTGTAGTGCAAGCGCACCATTTCATGGAACTTTACAAAACTGTATTTATGGCAATGCAGAAGTGCATATTGCAAATGCTTAACACTCCTAGACTTTTCAAAGAAGTGGCATAGTACATTCAAAACAGGGTTAGCGCTTATTAATAGAAGTGCTTCGTATCCTAATCATTACAGTTTACGACGCACATTAAATATTTGCTGCCGGTTATCATGACACTCTTCCATCTGGTCCAAGGTTGCAGACAGAGAGGAGACTCTAAATGATTTTATGATTATACTTGGAGCACACACACCTGCATTAAACCAGCCAAATAACAGACAGTAAACCTTAGGAGTCATGCGACGCTGACTGGAAGAGTCTGACTTTTCCCTAAACTGGGGGAAGTGCAATAGCAGATACAGGCTCAATCTGCGTGCAAGCAGACCGCAGGAGACCAGAGGCCCAGATAAGATTACTGCTCTTGTGAGCGGTGCAGGGCAAATGGGGGCAAGTCTCTGCATCGAGCCAAATGTTGTGAGGTTAACCATACATTAAGTGCTGAGGCTTTATCTGCTGTTTTACCGCTGAAACCTATATAAAGCTCCGTTTTAAAATCTAGTTGAGCGGCCATGCTGTCTACATAGACCACCTTTTGCAATTCTTAGTCCTTTCACACTTTAAGAACTTTGTTTTCCAACTTTTCTCATAGAGATTAAAACAATTCTATAAGGTCTGTAGCAGTTCTCTTGGTTCATTTGGTTCAGATCAAACGTTGTCTTTTTTGCTATTTCTTCTGATTGCACTTACATTTATTACTTTGGACACTTTTATCTCCACATCGTCCATTCTAAGTGAGGATAAAACAAGCCATATATATATATTTTAATTTTTTAAATATTTCTTAATTTACAGATTTTACCCTCTGAGCATAAGACAGGAGAGAGTGTATCAGTGGAGCATGCTAACAATACATGAAGCACACTAACAATTGCACTGTATTTCCAGAAACGTAATGTTAAAAAGAAAGTGTCTGGTGCATATGGACAAGAGGAGTGTGTGATTTGTTTAAGACCAAACCTATGGATTTTATGTTTTATATTTAGCGAGAGAACTTTAACTATTTTTGATACTTATTAGCAAACTATTCAAAAGACCTTCTAAAATGTCAAAATCAATCAATCATAACGGCACACAGAATTACTCCACAATAACGTTTCCAACTGTAACAAAGAACTATAAAGATCATCATTTACACTACAACAGGAAAACAAATGTACGCTCGCCGTGCTGTTATAGTCACGACATCATGTCCACATGTCTTTGGCCAGTCTTGTTTTCACACTTTAGTTAAACTGCACTAGACTTTTTGTTATGTGCACCAAATTTCAGATAGCAGCGTTTCCACTAATTACTTTCAAACCTTCATCGACTCATCACACCTCAAAGTAGCAATGTAAATAACTTTATATTATTGTCATTCATTACTGGTTTGTCTTTCAGAAAACAGACATTATTTAATGCCATCACCACAAAGAATGACTCCTAATCAGAAGGAGGTCGGTATGACAGGATTGGATAGTCGAATTCACAATTTTAAATGTGGATATACACAGTAATATATATTCTTACATTTAGAGGCACTAAATTCAAATTCAATTTCTTTATTCGTGGAGGTCAGAGGGTCTAGAGACTTCGTCTAGAGATGTTCTGGTAAACCATCAAATTATATTTGCTCTTTCTTATTAACCTGGCAAGTCGTGTCTTTAATTATGACTAAATACAGGAACGGTCCTATGTGATTTCCTAATTGTGAGTCATTAATGGTCCAACCCTAAAACCAAAAAAAGTCCCATGAAGTGGGTGGCGAGCATGACAAGTTCACATTCAAAAGTGACATAATGCTCTGGGATTTGGTGACAGATCAAACTTCCCTTTTCACAGAGCCTTGATTGACCTTGCGGAAGACCTTTATTGGTGTCCATTTTTCAAGAGTGCCATTACAGAAGGGTGGAGAAAAGAGTGGTTGGAAAAAAATATGAGAAAATGGGAACGGCTGAACGTGTTTGTTGACTGGTCATCACAATGCCATGGAAACCACTCTAGATGTGTCGTTCAGAGAAGAGAACTACAATAGTTCATACTGTGACTCAAAGCCTAAAAGATGAAGGCTCAAAATCTTCAGATATCGTCTACTCTTACATCGTTACAAGGGCATCTGACGTCAAAAGAAAAAGAAAAAATGTGGAGTAGCTATACAAATCGTATACTGAATGGCCATATGACATCATATGCGTCACAGAACATGAAGAAACGTCAACGTCTAGTGTGACTGGAGCTCATTACATTATATTACAGTTCATCTGAAATCTCCCTAAAATTTGTTCACGAGATTCTTGTTCAGCTCACTGACTACGTTTACATTGCACAAAATGGCTTATTCCAAGGTTTCCGTTGGAGACCGATTTTGTGTGGTCATGTTCACCCAAAAATAAAAACGTCCTCATTCTTTAGCCATCCTCATGTGGTTTTAAACCTTTATGAGTTGCTTTGTTCTACTAAACACAAAAGAAGATACTTTGAAGAATGCTGACTCCCATCGACCTCGATAGTAGGAAAAACATAACTATACAACTAAATTGGTCCTAGCGACCAGCATTTTCAAAATATCTTCTTTTGTGTTCAAGAGAACAAGTGAAGGGTAAGGCAAGGCAAGTTTATTTATATAGCACATTTCATGCGCAGTGGCAATTCAAAGTGCTTTACATAAACAAGAATAAAAAAGGCAAATAAGAAAAAATAAAAACAGATACTAAAAAAAACAGATAAAAATCTGTTAAAACAGGTTGTAAAAGAACGGAAAAGAAGAGAAAAACATAATAGTGCAATTTGTCGGACGTAGCACAGTGCTCATTCAGTAAAGGCACAGCTAAACAGATGTGTTTTCAGACTGGATTTGAATGTGCCTAATGTTGGAGCACATCTGATCATTTCTGAAAGCTGATTCCAGCAGCGAGGGGCGTAGTAGCTGAAAGCCGATTCACCCTGCTTTGACTGAACTCTTGGAATTTCTAGTTTATATGATCCTAGAGATCTGAGTGTAAGTAAATGATTTTTGAGCCAACTATCTCTTTAACACACAAGTGGCTTTCCTTCAAATTTTTTTAATTGTGCCTACAATCTATAGTTACTGATATGAATGAGCTGAATGTGTATGAAGGTTAAAATTAGGCCGCAAACAGTGCAAAACCACTTTGATGTGTTGAACCGCATAAAACTCTTTAGCAATAAGGTATTTCTGGTTTGCAAGAATCAGGTCACAAAACCTTTTTTCTCTCATGAATTTAACTGCGATATGCAGCTCATTTAAAAACCCACTACAGCACGCAAACAGTAGAATGTTTTTGATTTGATGATGAAAGTTTAAACAAATAAAATTCCTTTATTTACTTTAGAATTTATATCAAAATGTTAAATAAATAAAAACACAATAAATGTGCACATTTTTTTTTTTTTTACTGCTAAGTAATACGTCATTCTCAGATTATACACATTTATGTTTTTTGTGAGGTTTGTAAAATTAAGGACTTATAACGAATACAAAACGATAAGGTAAAATATGTAAATCTTAATTTTTGAGATCGGATAAAATATGATTTTACGACTGTATAATCAAATAATGATTTCGGTACAAACCAGGAATGTGAAAAAAGACTAGATTTGGAATTTATGACGAGAGATGAAAAAAATAATAAAGCTTGCTAAGGCACTGGCTAAAAGTAGAAGCGCAGCTCTTAAAAGTAACACACGCCATAAGTGCCAAAAATAGCTGACTGCTAATTCAGAAGTACAGCTCGCCACAGCAATTACACCGCTCCAACTCGATGGAACCCTTAAAATGCTGCCTGTTTTCAGATGTTATCGCAGGACAGATTTATTCTCTATTAATGATAATGATACCCTAGCCACTCTATTTTCAGCCAGTCTTGGTTATTTTCAGACATATTTAGCACTGGCAAATCAGAGTGTTTTACTTCCACAGAACAGTTGAGGCCTCAAATCTGAGCTGAAACCACAGACCACACTATGGCACTACGTAATGCCTGATTAAAGAGGGGGGAAAGTGTAGGCCGAGCGTGCAGCAGGCAATCCCTTCGTTCCGTACCCAAGATGAAGCAAGCGGCCCGTCAGCATTACTTTACCCCAGATGATCTCAGCTCACTCGGCTAACAGGGCCGGACGCCAGGTTTTCAGAGTATGTGTAAAAAAAGAGAAAATTCAACAGTTATCTAATTCTGTCAGGAAGCTTCAGGGGCCTTTTGGATATTTGTTCATATCTGGAACATGCGGCTAATTTTACAAATACTTATGCGTCACGTCTCCAATCAAAAGCGAAACACAAGTCTAGCTGTTTTGCTATCATAACCACAGCAAACAGCTGATAACAACTGATGCTTAAAACTTAATTATGTACATGCTGTAAAAACTGAAACACGATTAGATAAGAAATTATAAAAAAAAAAACATGCTTGCAACGAATGATTTCTGATTTTAGCTTTCAGTTCTGCTATAAAGCATCTTTATCAGAACAACAAAATGAAACTAATGATTAATAGACAGACAAGAGAAACTTGAAGCACCTGACAGATTCAAGTTCATTACGTGAAGAAACATCACTGATTTCCTGATAGAAAAAAAATCTCTTCCTAACCATATAATGGAACTTTAAATGCAATTGAGCGATTGGGCTGTACCCTTGGCACGGCCTGATCTCTAGGCGTTGCCTTCTGCTGTTTTGGCTTCGCTAATTGAATGACTTGCTCTACTGGACTTTCCAGTCTGGTGACATGTTAAAATGAGGTTTTTCTTCTGCTTCAGATGCCTTTATCTGTCATTACAGACTGTCTGAAGGTGTTGTGGTATTTTCCACACCCTGCTTTACCTCTTAATTCCTCATTCCTCAAAATCAATTGAAAACGTTAGAGGTGAGGCTCACAGTCTCCAGATGCTGAGACATCCTTCCCTAAAATGCGCAGTAAAATGATCAGGTAGAATAAGTAGCATGAACTGCACAGATGGTTCTTTATAATAATTAACCAGCTATGATGAAACAAGAAAACTTTTGACATGTAATTCAGACACGTACTTCACAAACCTTTTGTTCCCTAAAGAATCTTTTCGCTCTTCGAAGAACATTTTTTTCATAGTGTGATGAAAATTTGAATCATCTCAATCATCTTTCGTATAATGAAAAGCTTCCATAATGTTCTTAAATGAACCATTGATGCCAATAAAAACCTTCATTTTTAAGAGTACATGAGCAAAGACTGTACAAATTAAACCATCAAAATGCTCAAATGACTTTCATGCACCTATTGTGTCTTTTAAATAAAGGAATATTTGCAGCGGACATTCAATAATTTCGATTAATGAAGATTAAAACAAAATCATATCCTTTACCGTTTTAAATAACAACTTTTATTGTCAAGTTTGTTTAATTGCCTTGTATAAATTGGCACAGTCTGTCAACAGTAATGTAGGTAATCATTCTGTTACGATACTAATCAAAAGCTGGATTTGTCAAAACCTGAACTGCAATTAAAGTTAATGTGATCGACGCATTTTAATCTTCATAATACTATAATAGTCGAAATTATACAAACATATTAAGCTCGTTTCACCTACTTACGGAACATTGACTGTAATAATCATTCGTCTAGAACATATTAAGCCCTGACATATACATCCTTAAAAAACAAAAAAGGGCCGAGAAATAATAATTACATTTATCAAAAGCCTTTGATTAATTTGACAACTGCTTTCAACACTTCTATATAATGATATATAGAAATAATGATATTTCTTAAGGATCAAATCAGCCTACCAAATGAGTGATTATTGAAGAATCACGTCACACCGAAGACTGAATAAATTAGATTCGAAAATATACCAAACAGAAAGCGGCCATTTTAAACCGATTCACAGGTTTTTGGTTAAATAATGCATCTTTGGTAAGCATTATCTCAAAAACAACTGTCATACGTCTGCATTCATTCTTAAAATCACGTGCTATTATTCTTCAAGGATTTGTCAGTACACATGTATCTTTCCACGCACACTTAAACTAAGGATTGCTTGACAAGAATCGCATCTGAAGCAATTATCATGACATAAATCACATTTTCTGCCACACTGAGTTAATGATTCGCAGCTATGCAAAATAAAATAAACGCGAGCATGCCTCGGACGCAGTTAGGCCATAAATTCATGGGTAATTTTCTACTGGCAGCTGACAGCTTGCATCTATTAAAACCTGGAACGGTGCCTATATGCCAACTAGGTTCCACAATGAACAATGAAAAGTCAGGGATGAACGTGACTTTGCCCGGTGCAGATCAGAAAGCTGCTGTTTCTCGATAACGTGGGTGAGCTCGGAGTCTGGACAGTGACATATGGCAGGGTGTGAGTGAGAAACTGCGTGAATATTCAGAAAGCTGCTTTAGTCACCTGCTAATGGGCACAGACTGCCCATGTGAGTCAATCAAAAGCTGATGATAAAGCATATATACACAACAATAGTCTGCCTTTGGAAATGTGTGAGGTTTGAGCGTTATTACAATATTATAAGTCCAGGAATGATAATAAAATCTACCAATACAATTTTCATAGTTTACACTATAATAATTTTCATCAATATGAATTGGTGTGTAAATGATACATAAATGCTCTATAAATATGCTCAGTATGAATGTTTATTAATTTTAGCATGACTTTGTACATGGTAACCTGGCCAGTGTTTACATCTCTGTTGTTCTACAGATCTGTTCTACGAGGGTTATTCTGTTAAAGTTTTGCTAACATTGACACAGTTTTGTACAGATAATATCACGTATACCAATTGTTAGGTTAGCGAATGTAGTCCCCTCAGCAATAGACAACAAATATTTTTATTCCCAATGTAAGCACAGGCGATTCAGTGTTGCCAAATATTGAAAAAAATAATTGAAAAAACAAAAGAAATACCCAAAAATAGGTACCAAAATTATTTCAATCTTGTATTTTGAAAACTGGATACATCACCAACCTCAACTTTCATCTTCCCACTTTATTAATGGCCTAATAACTAATGCTGTCAAATGAAGTATTAAAAACCAGTCTAACGGCGTGGCGCTTATGCGTAACTAGATCTGGCAACATAACGGAGAGGAGGCTACTTCCTCAACTTTACGAGCTTCACTGCAAGTCAGCTGCATGAATTTACACAGCGACATGATATTAAATAATAGTGCATAGATACAACTTCAAATTTTATTTTGGAATCAGGGTCTGGACCTTGGTGACCTCATCACTGGCTGTGGGCCTTATACACAACACATTTTCAAATCTTACACACCCATCCGAATGGTGACTTTATACACACACACACACACACACACACACCTAAGCACAAACAGAACTGTGCAAATTATACACAAAGGCCCTCCCTGAAATGTAACCAAACCCAACCAAGTGGACAGCAAGGCTACTCGGGTTTCCAAACAATTATAGGGAAAGAGATGAACTCATCTCCCTGTAAATATACTGTGGCAGTGCAAACTCCTCCATCCTTTGAGTGTCCGGGATGACAGAAACTGTGCTTGGGAGGTGATGTCATCCTTATTTGGAGTCCCAAGCAAAACAGTAAAGGTAAACAGTCAAGTCGTGTTAAACAGGTCCAAAAGTCAAAGGCCTGTGACTGATGCAATGCGTATCAAAGTTGGAGGAGGAAGCAGGAAGTGAATCAGCTGATGCCATTCCACACCCGTCAAGGGAAAATACAGAGTAATACTGGTTTCCTTAAAGACCACAATCAGAAGACCAAAAAGGAGCATGTGGCTTTTTAGTCCACGTCTGTCAGTTTTGACGACTGCCTGATAATTACTTAATACTGGCAAGTTGCAAATGAAACTTTTAGGTCATTACATTTTTTTATTCAATCATTTAATAAATCAATATAAAAAAAAATTGTTACAAATAATTTCTACAAAGACTTAAAGCAGCACACATATTTATATTGGTAAAAACAAAATACCTATTCAGCAAATGGTAAAATGTGAACACTTAATCAGCAAATTAAAATGATTTCTAAACAATCATGTGACACGGACTATAGTATTAATGACGGAAATTTTGCATTACTGTAATAAACTGCATTTCAAAATATATTAAATTAACAAACATGTTATTCAAGTTAATATTTCACACCGATAATCCTTGAATATTATTTTTTTAATCAAATAACTGCACCTGCATTGAGCAAAAACTTCTTTTAAATGTTAAAAAATATAACTTCTGGATGTTTAGTGTACAAACATACACGTGTATAGCTTAAAAAAGTAACAAGTTAACAGGCTTTAACTAGTCTCATCACTGTAAATGTTAACGTTTTCTCAGGATTCATCTTGGCACGTTGCTACTTGCCACATCGTTCTACAAATTTGTTTTAAAGGTTGTGGAAGTTCACTGAAATTAAATTGCTCATAATCTGAGACGCACGCACAATAAATGATCGCATAACCTATGGACAATTTCGAGGTTTCCTCTACAGAAGAAGCCTTTGTCTGTTTCCATCAACGTTTGCGATTGTTTTGTAACACAGTCTGTAAAAATAAAGCCCGTTTTACTCTCTTTTTTCCCTTTTCATGCGCTGCTCAGCACAGTTAATTGTTGTTGGAGTATGAGGCAGCGTCATCCTGCACAGGCGGTGGTTAGGCTTTGTGGTCAAGTCAGAGACAGAAGGCTCCAGTTTGCAGTCCTGTAGAGACAAAGCTACTGGATTCAGACGTTTATTTAAAAATGGACAGCCCTGTGAAGGGCCTCACTACTGTCTAATGGCAACAAATCTCAGTTCCTAGATCATCCTAGAAGCATCTTTGATGTAATTATGAGACCTCTTAAACCTTTTTAGCAACCGTTTCTCCTCCCGTACATGCACGCACAGAGGAAATTGCTGTGGAATTAGCTTCTTTCCACTGTGAAATACATCGCATCTACTCAAGTGCGTGAGAAGAGTGAAAATTCACCAATGCAAAGTAAAGTAGCAAGCCCACACGTACACTTCACACAGGAAGTTCAAAGACAACCCCAACAGGAAACGAAAAAGATAACTCTACCTGATGGCTAGAGACCGTGAACAGCATTCACGGTCTTATCCATACACACCCATTGATTACGCCCATTTCTACTTCCAACTTAGAAATAGTGAAGAGAAATGCAATTCTTTGACGTTTTAACTTCTCTGTGAGCCTAGGTATGGCTTCAAAGATGAGCTTTCCCACTTATGGTGCAAGAGAGTCTGTGCTGAATGAAGGGAAAGAACGTCACCAGCACATATAGTACATGCAACTTCTGCTTCTTCATCAGTGTCTTCAGACTAGCAATGAGTGATTCATATGATTGCAGCTGAAATGACCTTAAACTCACAACTCCATGCAGAGCCATTCTAAAGATCATATTACAACAAATATGCTAAAAAAAAAAAAGAGCATTGCAAGCTCATTTTTTAAGTGAACAATGAAACCAAAAATGGGAGCTGTGCTTATTATGAGACTGCTAAAAATAGTTTTTTTGTTTTAAATTATGAAAAATAATATGCATAAAGGGAAAATGCAGAGGACACTAGCGATATCATAGGTGCTCATGAATTGCAAGGTTTCCGCTACATTCATTCATCCGTGGCGGGCCGCCACGCCAAAATTCATCCCGCCACGGCTACATTACAACTTCTCATTAAACATTTAGTCGTGTTTTGTATAGCGGATTATAATCGCACTAAAACATATTAGAGGTAAACAGCGCAAACTTTTCTGCAACCGTAGTAGTGCTGTGCGCTATTTGTTCAACCCTTTAAGGTGACATGCTGGCTCTCTGACAGACTGACTGACAGGTGCGTGAGTCTAGCAAACACCGCGTAGCTTTCAGTTTAAGATGAACACAGTTTCCATAAGTATATTTTATTGATAAATGTCAATGGCTCTGCATACAATGACTTTATCTTGCTGGAGTTTCACTTTACTTCAGGACGCGTTAATGTCGGAAAACGCACAAAAACACACTAAATCGCGCTTCAGCAGCGCTTACTGGAGAGCGCACGAGAAGATCTGCACTTGAACGTGTAAATTTGAGTGCGCGCAAGAAGTTCTGTGCACGAAGAGGAAATCGACGCGCAAGCAAAGAGATTCGCATGCTCGTATTACATGAATGCTATCTCGCCTTGCAATAATGCGTGTAATATTGGTCTTTGAAATAGTTGGCAGATCTGTGTAAAAAAAGTCCTGCCGCCACTGCTGGAAAAAATCCTAGAGGAAACACTGAATTGGTTACTTTTTATGCGGCTTTTTTCCTGTCTGGTTTGGTGTAAATCACATGCATGACCTCAAACATCTACCAATCACAATCTTATAAGTTAATAGTTTGTTAATGCACTCAAAAATCCCCTTTATGATGTAAAAAAAAAAAAAAAAAAAAAAAAAAAAAAGCCACATGGAAATCGAGATATCTGAATTGTGAGAGACATTGACTCACTGACCACAACATCTGCCACCTATGGCATCTCCTCATGATTGATATTTTAAATTTGCTCTTCTTGGAGTTCCCCTTTTCCCAGAGCATTCATGCATTTTACTGGATTGAGAGTTGCAATTGTCTAATAAAAAAAATAAGGCAAGGTGCAACCTCAGTTTTGCTGACTATCATGTTATAAACCGCAGTGGCTCACGTGTTTTATGGCAATGCAATTTTTCTTACATTTAGAACTTTTTTTCTGCTGCAATGAAAATAAAAGATTGCAGATCATCTTACAGTCATCTGAAAAGCAGAATGTGGTGGCCTTAAGCCAGAGAAAAGTATGTTTATGGGCCAATTGGTAGGACTGTGACTTCAACTATCAGGCCAAACTATCAACAATTTCTAAATTTGTCTCAATGTTTTGAGTAGCAATTAAGTAGCGATTTCAATATAGGAATTAATTTTGTCAATAGACCATTGGTACAACGCAAGTGCCTTGGTTATTTTGTAAAACACTTTTCTACTAGCATCAGTGGTGGAAAGAGTACTGAAATGTCATGCTCAAGTAAAAGTACCATTACTTGACAAATTTTGTGCTAACTGTACAGTTAAAAATATATTTTCAAAATACAACCCAAAGTATGAGTAAAAAATATGAGTGAAAAATATTCCACCTTATACCCTGCAAAAAAAAATTTCTTTTAAGGGTATTTAAGTGCAAATTCAATTATTTGTCATTAAAAAAAAGCTGACAGAAACAGGTTGATGCACTTAGCCTATGACCAGGCTGACACCAGGTATATACTGTATAGTTGAATATATTTTTGCTCTTTCTGGGCAGAATTTTGGCCAAAAATATGTGGATTTGAGTAGAATAATTTTGGGAGTATTGTAACATAAATGTTAAATATTTATTATTTTTTTTATTTCATTTAAGGTTTACAATGCATTTCCAATTAGAACCCCTTGTTTGGCAAACAAAACGAATCTTCGAAAATATATCTACTAAAGACAGCAAAATATTACTTTATAAACTATATTGTAAACAAATCTTTTAAAATTTGCATATTATATAATGATATCAATTAAATGAATATAATAAATTAACAAATATTTATTTACACACATTTACATAAGTAAACAGATTGAACGATGGCCTAAAAAAATATTGATTTCTGTGCACAAAGATCCCATTTGGGCCTAGATATGACCTTCGAACCCTGCGATTAACAAGCGTGTCCAGCAGTTGGCACAGCTCACCAAGCTCATGCAGCACTGATATGTAACTGAAAGCGTTTGGCGATTTCACTCATCATGCAGTAGGCATCTTTCATCTTCCCATTATGGACTTGCAGTCTAAACGGTCTCTCAATTGTTGCGTGTAACAATTTTGGATCTTTTTGGACACTTTTAATGCACTTTGTAACACTTTTATACTGTACATATGTTTATATGTGATTTGATGAGAATCACAAGACTAAAATAATGCAGTAAAAGTAGAGATAAAGCACTAAAAATGTATTCAAGTGCACATTTTTTACAACTAATTAGTAAAGTACAATTCCTGACAAAAACGACTTACAGGAATTTGAGTATTTGTAATTGTTAAATTTCACAACTAAAATTCTATCAATAATAATGAAGATCACTAAAAATAAATCAATCTTCAACTTTAATCTCCAGCTTTGTTCTCCACTATGTATATAAAAGACTTGACCGAATCTTCAGTCTTCTGTTTTTGCACTCCCGATCGCTTTCACCTCCGGTAACGTGACAACACATTTGAAAAATGTACATAAACTTTGATCAAACTGTGCTGTTCTCATGCAGTTTTGTTTTTTCACACTCATAACCTTTTCATTCAGGTTTAAACTGGAATAAAAACCGCTGAAGCATAAGGCCTTGAGTCTGCCAAAAGTCCCTCCATGCATTTGCCTCGGAGCAGTTGATTTAGGCTGTGAAAAAATAGCGCACAGGCCTAAATCAACTGGCTTTTATTTATGATCGTCCATAAAGACGCATTGTTGGGGATGCGGGGTCTGAGTCAGGCACCACGGCTGTGAGCGGGACACGCTATGAGGCTAATTCGGTGCTGAGTTTGTCCTCTGATTAGGTCACGGATACTGCAGGGGTTAATGTGTAACTCTCGTGGCCTACTGCGCTTGCCAAGTCCAGCAAACACGAGCAGGAGTGGGAGGGAGATACGGCTGGCTCCTAATCAAATATGCTATCAAATCGTGCAATTTCTCGACCTTGTTAACGTACGTTTGGCCAGAAATGGACCCATATGGGCACAGAGGGAGAGTGCTGATGAAGTCACAGAAAACTAGTGCATGTACTTTTTAATCGACACACAAGCTTGTAAATGAACAGAACAGAAAAAAAAAAAAAAAAAAAAAAAAAAAAGGTTGAGTACTTCATGTGTGCGTTCCACTTACACGCACGCACACACACAGCACTATGCTTATTGTAAACTTTATCCCAGTTCTATTGCTCAATGGTCTGTTGGTTTTTTTTCTACATTATACGCATAATTCATCTGAACGTCAGTGTTTGGGCTGTCAAGCTAAAGCTTGTGTTTAATTTCCTGGAGGCAGGATGAGCTTCTTCCTCATACAGGTTTAGCTAGACTTCTTTAAGCAATCTACTCTTCAAAAATAATTAGCATTTTATCTTTTATGACAATTGCAAATTTCACCCAAACCCCCAAAAATGTATGTTTTTGTGGAGTCATAATTTCAGTGTGCAGGCATCTTTTGTTTAGGTATAACAAGTACTATGTTTCAATTTATTTAAATACATTTTCAATTTATGCTTTATTTTGGTCAAATTTGTTCTTTTGAAATTAGGGGAAACTGCTTCATATAATGTTTGCTTTAGAAATTGTTCTTTTTGTTCACAGGGTTTATGGGATTCATCTATTTATTCAATCCAATTTTCCCACTGTCCTTGTGTTTTGTGTATGTATTTTCCAAAGTATAATAACGTAGCACGACTGTTTTTCAAGTAAAGCGAATCTACTGGTAAATATTTCATATTTAATGTCAGGATCCAGATTAAATTATCTGCACAAGATTGGTAACACAATCTTTACTGTCGCTGGGTTAAACAGTCAGCGTCTTGTTTTTGCTCAAGTCATTCATAGACTGGCTTCAGAAAATTGGATTCCAGCAGATGAGATGGCATGCAGACATCAGTTTCATGAGAGGAGAATATTAAAGCCATAAGATCACCTCAGGGCCCTCACACTCCACCTCTTTAAGAGGGACGGCAGGGATTGTTTGTATTCCACCTCGCACGCTCTTTCTCTTCATCTCCATCCGTCTCCTCCTATAGTCCAGTTCAGGTTATGAAGTCATCCAAAAGTGTTGAATACACATTCCAATGCTGGGCCAAGGAGGATGTAATCAATGTGCAGGCATGTAACTCAAGTGCCAGTGAGATTAAGGGAGAGTTTGCTGCTGCGGCTCTAGAGTACAATGAGCTTCCTGAATGGCCTACTGCATACCTCAAAGTCTGCGGATATTTGTCCATGTCCTGGGACAGCAGTTATAAATCCATCAACTCACTTCAAATTTATTTATGCTGCAGACTACATGTGAATATGACCAGCCCTATAGAAACTAGTACATAAGATGATGATTCTTTTCCTAGCATTAAGATATATTTTGAGAATGAATCAATGACTATTAGCGAGGGTTTGGCGCACAGCTATAGTTTCATAGCAGTGGGCTAAGCAACAAGGTTTAGCCATTGTGGGATGATGGCTGACGATTTAAGACCTCAAATGTAATTAAAGCAAAATCACACCTGCGATATGCGTTTTCATTTCAGTTGTTCAACGTTGATGTTCAATAAATAATCATAGATAGTAGATGGTGTGTGTTTCCTTCAGTTATTTAAAAATCAAGTAATGCACCCTTCATTCAGAAATCTCTCACTTGTAATATGTGATCAGATTTTATGTACAAAACCTGTCAGTGAACTATGAGGCCAAAAAAATTGAATAAATAAATAATCGTTCATTAATTTTAATCGAGTTACAGTTTTCAATTAATCGAGATTTTGATTTTAGGCCTAAGAGAGACTACATAATTCACCTTCAAAACCCATCAGCAAATGCCAACTTTGTCAGTGATGTTGCTTGTTCAAATTATTTTTAAAATTTAACTAACTTGATCAATTTGTGTCTGATCTACCTCAATAATTATGTTGACTTGACTTACTGGGTAGTGGATGTGTAAGCTTCCATCATGCTTTGCATTAAGTGGAAAAATGCTGAAAATTAGGGCCACGTTAGATGTTTTAAATAAAGACAAAAGATAAATTTGTTAATTCTTTTCATATTTTGTAGATCTATTCTCAAATAAGATTTTGGGTTCTGAGGTTACTATCATAAGCAGAAGAGTAATGCTCATGCTTATAGAGCAGGTTGCTTTATTAAAATGTGAGATTTTACACGTCGCTTATGTGTAAAGTTAAAGTGACTAAATAAGAAACGACACTGGCGCATGTCAATCTGTGTCTCATATGTTACGTGTTCAATAAGTGCAAAAGAGATGGCAAAAGCAGAATGTTTTGACAGTCAAGCTGAAGTGAATGATATATAAGTGTACATGACAGCTTTGGTCATCTAAACATGCCTTTTTTCATATAGATCAAGAGCTGTTAGATGTTCGGTTTCTTTCAAAGATGCCAGAAATATCTGATCGTCATTGGCCATGCCTGTCTTTGACTTCAAAAGGATTTAGAGGCTTAAACGGTGTTAAAAATGTCCTTCTGAGGTCACGGGATAACATCAGCATGATGTCACAAAAGCATTCGATAAAAATTCCACTGCGCAATCCTCAGAGACAACTATGTTTGGTGTCAGAGGACAAGTGTGTATGAACTACACAAATGTTAAATGGAAATAAACTACTGAGAATGTTTATTGTAACAGGACAGCAGGACATGGATTAATGCAGCAAGGGTAAAGGCAGGAAAATTAGCCAAAGAAAAAAAAATATATATATATATTTTTTTTTACAGTCAAAGCCCTCAGAAGGCAATGTAGAAAACCTCTCAGTACTTCTTACAGCATTTACATTTACTGCATATAAACCACAGTTCAGGCAAAGATATAGGCCTTTATGAGCCTCTTGGCTTGCTCAGAGATGTTTCAGACTAAATTTATCCTCACCAAAAGCCATCAGCTACACAATGTCATCCCCTCCACGCAACATGCAAATTATTTGTTAAATCAAAAAAGGGTTTCATAATCTTTACACTACTTCTGAGCAAAAGTAACACAGCAAGAAATTTGTGACGCCTAGATGCCTTTTATTTTAGACATAGCAAACTATTTCTCTACGTCCCTATAAGAGATGTCGCGATCAGGTTTTTTTGCCCTCGAGTCTGAGTCATTTGATTTTGAGTATCTACTGATACCGAAACCCGATGCGATACTTCTATAATACATAAAAAAGGAATTAAGAAGTGCGAAGAAACAGATCCTTATGTTCCTTATGTTTTACTTAATTCACCATTCAACATCTCTGTTAACAAATGGAGCAATTCTGTGAGATAGCTTGAACAATCAAGTAATAAATGACATAAATTCTTCACTTTTGGACTTGTATAGTGAAACAATAAATATAAAAAAACCCAAAAACGAATAGCACCTCAATTTAAAATACCCGACAGGCAATTCCAAGTTTACATATCTCACAGTTTGCTATGGCAATGTTGTCATCATCAACTTTATAATACCTCCAGACTACAGACATACTCGTGCTTTGCGCTTCAAACTACTTTCGTGTTCTACTTTGCCAGCATTTAACCAATAACCTCTCTGCAACAAAGTGATGGAAGAGGAAGAGGTCCAACTCTGTGCCACCGCATAACTATAGATGAGTTTAAAAATAATGAGAATATATATATATACATACATATATATTAGAGTCCTGATCGGGAGATAACGTCCAATTCTGATAGAGTCTGAAATCGCATGATGGGGCCTGATTTCCAATCACATGATCGGATCTGGACATCCTTAGTCCCCATTTCAAATTAATGTTTTATGAACTTAGGAAATTGAACAATTTAAGGTTTCACGAAAAATCAAACTTTATCAAAACTTTAAATAACAGGAGTTCAGTGTACTGAAAAATGTGGTAAAAACTAAAAAATGTGGTAAAAACGACTCATTAAAATTCAAATATAAAAATCTGTACTGTATGC
Source organism: Danio kyathit (assembly GCA_903798195.1). Lineage (NCBI taxonomy): Eukaryota > Metazoa > Chordata > Actinopteri > Cypriniformes > Danionidae > Danio > Danio kyathit. The sequence goes on along the minus strand of LR812522.1, from coordinate 22,398,493 downwards.
GTGACTGCTCACATTCAAATCAACAACGCCCATGCTACACTAGAAACTCTTTTATGATTTATACACACACATTCATGTTTTTATCAGTGTGCGTGCAACATCCAAAATGCCCAAAATCAAAGTTTAAATCTATTCTTGAATGCAATGCCTAAAAATGCAATCAACGACCAATGAACAACCATGTGTCCACCCTCAATGTTTGTCTTTTTCAGTAACTGGTTGTACTTGAATGTACATCACAATGCAGAATCTGTCACTACTTCTGTACTGGTTGTCTTTTGCAATTACAACGGACAGAAACTTAGCCTTACAAACTATGCCTTGTGCTATCTATTGCAAGCACAAAAATGAAATAAAAACAGGCCGACAGCCCTGCACATCATTTGAAGAGATCTGAACATCACAAAAGAGAAGCTGAAGTTCAGCTTTAACAAGTGCGCTGATCGTTTCAATCTTGACACTTTGAGTAACACATTTCAGCACAGACCGTTTTATGAACTTGTCAAGCAAGTCATCTGAAGTCTATACAACCGCTTCAGTGAAATATTGATGGAAACCTACAATAAATAATATGTAAAACGCACTTCATTTAACCATGTATGTTCCATGCACGTTAGTATTAACAACAACCCGTTAACCCATACAAGTACATCAATGCTTAGTTAATCACTGCTAGATAGTACTTAAATGTATAGATGCACTATAACAAGGTAACACTTTATTGTAAGGTATCCTTGTTACAGTGTAACTAACTATCCATTTAACTACAGAGTAATATTAATTAATTGCATGTGCTTATATGTGGTTAGGGTTAGAATGCGAGTTAGGTTTAGTTGCATAATTGTCCATAATTCATTGCAGTAACTTAAGTAAGTACATAGAGTGCGTAACTAAAATACCTTAAAATAAAGTGTTACCATAAAATGCAACCTTTAAATAGACATGATAAACTAAATGACTGTTTATTGCATCAGAAAAAACCCAACTTGGACAATCTGAACTTGATTTGAACAGCTTATGTTAAAAAAGTTCCTTCCCCATGTACAACCAAGAGAACAGCGATATCGAATGCTTGAACGTGGCATCGCAGTGACCTCCAAAGCTCTGGCATGTGCCCTTCTCTCAGACATCCTGAGCATCGCAAAGCTGTGCAAGCGTGTGTTTGCACTTAAGCTCTCCTCTTATTTCATTCACCCTCAGCCACATTTGTTTTTTATGTTGGGGGACATGGTCAAAGACTTCTCTGATCCGACTGCCTTGATCCTCGTACACTAGAGACAGTGCCGTGCTCGTTTGAACCAGCCCAGAGACGACTTCAAAGCGGGACATTAATGACTAACAGCAAAGGGAAGTATGTCCTCTTTCCATGTATTGTGATCTTTCGGGTTGAGAAATGCCCAACAGTAGTGGAGGAATGAGAGGGAGGGGGAAAGACAGAAAAATTACAGAATTTTTTATTTTTATTTTTTTATAAAGAGATGAAGAGGCGGGCTACATCTGTAGCGCATTTGTGTCTCCACACCCATTGTCAGACAGACTAACAAACACTCATATACAGAACACACACAAATAAATTGTGAAAACAAGCAATGACTCACTTTCTCACTCAAGCAGGGTCCAGAATTAATACTCGCCAAGTGCGAGACTTGAGCAAAAATTGGCATTGGGGAGTAAACAAAACAAAACAAACTGCCAGTTGGCTTTAGCTAGTGTAACTTTATAAGGAACTGCAACATAATACATGGATTAAATCCACTATAAGAAAAATAATATGTTCCTCGCTGATGCGAGTGTCTGGAACGACTCAAATCAAAGACATACAAATCGCCTACTAAAGAAAACATCTGCAGTGCGTCCTCCAACAGCCTTTTTTCCTCACTAGTGGAAAATTTACCATCAGAAATGTATTTAGGATGCCTAAAGTGTTTTTTCTCCTCCAAAACTCCATGTGGAGACCCATATGTGGAATAATGAGCTCATTAAACCACCAAAACAAAAATACGAGAAACAAAATCACACAGCATCTTTACGATTTTTGTGAAGTCCGGTTTAACAAGGGAATGATCCTAGCCTGTATATATAGCTACATGGCTACAATGCGTTTTAAAGGAATAGAAATGATACTTGTATTAATACTAGTATTTATTCATTCATTCATTTTCTTTTCGGCTTAGTCCCTTTATTAATCTGGGGTCGCCATAGCGGAATGAACCGCCAACTTATCCAGCATATTATTCCAGCTGCAATCCATCACTAGGAAACATCCATACACACTCATTCACATTCATACACTACAGACAATTTAGCTTACCCAATTCACCTATAGCGCATGTCTTTGGACTGTGGGGGAAACCGGAGCACCCGAAGGAGAACATCAGAACGGCGACCTTCTTGCTGTGGGCAATAGTGCTACCCACTGCGCCACCTACTAGTATTCACATTATTAAAATAGTCCGAGATGAAATCTTACATTTTGGTGTCTAATTTAATACTTAAAAAAAAAAAATTTGATTTGCAAAAATTCAGACAAAAACATCTTTCCATCGTTATTTAAAGAAATTTGTTTATATTTTTATTTTGACATATACTTACTAATGAATACAAAATATATTTAAATGTTATTATATTTCAAATGATTAACCCTCTTGCTGAAAAATATGTAAAAAACACAATAAAAATAAAAACCTAAATGAGTAAATAGATATTTAAATGTAAATATTTTATTTATTTATTTCAAATATACAAGTATACATTTTAAAATTACAATTAACTAATGTGTTGAAACTGCAATGTGATCTTTAAATAGAGACTTTTAATATGACATCAAATCATTCGTGTTTTAAACTTGTCTAACTAGACATTACAGCGTATGACCTACTACGGTTACACTAAATTACATTTTAGTGGGTGTTTTCTGTATTTATGGTACAAAAAGAAGAGAGATCATAATGTATATTGATGTAAAATACTGAGAAGGCATTTCTCCCCCATTCTTCCTTTTTGATCTTTCTCTGCAGTATCCATATGCATCCACAAGCCCATATGTTTAAGTGTAAAGTTAAAATGCAATAAAAAATACATTTAAAAATAGTGCTGGTTAAAAATTTATCACGATTAAATCACATCCAAAATAAACATTTGCTTTGGCGTAATATAGGTGCGTGCACTGTACCAGTGTACCTTTACTCAAACTTTCTTTAGAAGTTACTGGTTTAAAACTGGAGATCGTATTAAATATTACTGTTCTTAGACAAAGTACTTTAGTTTTTCTAAGTCTCTTCTGATGAAGGTGTCTGCTAAACGTATACATGTAACACCAACATTTCACACTTTCATTGACACCTCGGGATACGTACAAAACAGAGAGACATACGGTGTGAAAGAAAGAAGCAAGACAGAGACAAAGATGGTGAGAAACTTGAGCTGCTTACTTTCTTCTGCAGACAGATCTGATGCTGACTCAGTGTGAGTGATTCACGCTCCACTGGGGCTCAGTGCACACCAAAACCACTGCCTGACAGGCACGTCCACACTCATACACGTAAACCAGTGGCATCACGCAATATTTTGTTGAACGATTTAAATATTATTTGATTTCTTATTGTGAAATGTTTATTTGATGTTTATTTTGAATTTAAATGCAGACACGGTCTACCTTGCTTTTATGGAGAAGATGCCCCAATTAGATGCATCTAATAAGCTTAATAAATGATTGAGTTTGTAGATTAAGCAGTCATTTTAAGCTGCAGTAGTCCGTCAGCAAGGACTTCAGATCATAATACGAAGATATAGCATCTGTGACTAGAAAATCTGCAAAACTAAAAACAGATACGCACACTTATAAAGGGAAAAGACCCACTGTCTGAGGGCTGCTAAACTGCACCATAAAATCACAGTGGCCATCAAACTGAATTGTGGGATACCGCTGCTGTCCTATCCTGGCTCTCACACACACGCTCCCATATGCCTGACAGAACATCCTTTAGGAAGAAACTGAAGATTTTTGAGAGCGTTGTGGTCAAATAATCGATATTTTTCTTGGAACCAGGTGTAACCTTACAGTGTATTTTCCCAGTTTTAACAGAATTTGCAAGATTCTGAGCCATTTTACGGTGACTAAACCCTTCTGACAGCAGGTTGTCTAGATGAAGGATGAATTGATCACCAGTTCAGTACTAAACAAGGATCAGTATAACAATGTTTAAGAGAACTTGGATTGAAGTGCCTTGATTATTTTGTAAAACAATGTACTACTAGCATGGTAGAGCCATGCTAAATGTGAATTCCTTAACATTTTTAACGAGTGGATTACATTATTTCTGAGGTGAGGGGGTGAGGGAAGGTTTATTCATCAATGGTTTTTTGAACCTCAAACTGTGAACAGAGACTATTACTGTGAACTTTCAGTATTACCTCATAAATGAACATGACTCGATCGATAATTTGGAAAAGGGAACAGTAAAATGTATCTTGTACCTCTAGAATACGGCATTCTCAATTGCATTTCACTTTATTTTCAGAGGATTTATGTGAAAATAAATTTGACTGTGCAACGCCTACATTTTTAAGGCACAGCCTAGCAGTGCATAACTTAATCCATGCCCAAATTAAGCCGATTTGGTACAGAGAAGTCATTTTGATGGCTTGACCAAGATCCCTCCATATTAAAGTAGGATCCACCCAATGTACATCAGTAAAGACTTACAGCTTGACGGGATTGTGAAATTGAGCCCATGCAGGTAAGTGTGTCAGCACGGCGCAGGCCTTGAGCTATAGCATGCCCTATTTCTGTCTCATTCGTCAAAAAACGCTGCAGGAGCCCTGGGCCGACGGCGCTGAAGCACTCGGGAGCGCGGTCAAAAACAATACGAAGAGGAGAGTGTGATGCTGACATAACATACAGATCCTATGCTGAATTTATAGAGGGAGAGGCCCCTCTAGTGCTTTTTATTATTCCTTTTAAACATCAAAATATCATAATGAGGGCCAAGAAGTGACTCTTTTTTTGCTGTGAGCAAAATGTGCAAATATTAAGAAAAGTGGCGTGTTGAGAGAGAGACAGAGCGAAAAAGAGTGAAACTAATCGGAAACATGAAAGAGCAGCATAGTAACAAAAATAAAATAAACCACACAATTAGGGCTAAGCCTTTGGTTTCCTCTCGCTTATAAACAGAAAAAAAGGCAAGAGAACGGACATAATTACTCAATTCCTTCTCTTCAAAGTTTACATGGCACGTTAAAGCCTTTTCCACCTCTTTATTTTTTGAGACCTCTTGAATTACTCTTTCAGTACTAATATCAAGAAAGCCAAGCAGAAGCACAGAGAGAGGGAGAGAGAGATCTGGGTTGTCTCTCCCTCCCTTGGAGGAAAAATTACGCTTCAGCATTAAACTAAGCCATGGATAATATCATTCTACATCTGATTCATAAATATGGAGCCTATAAAATCACTCTGCCGATGTGATATAAAAATGTGAGGAGTAAAAGCTCCATGGAATGTCTAGGAGAAAGATTTCTGAAATCCAACTGAGGTGAAACGTTTTGTGCTCCAGTTTGCATGAAGACCCAGCCTGATGCAACAAATGACTCACACTCTGAGGCTTGTTAATGCACATTTTTCCTTTTCCGTACATGCTCTGTACATGTTAGGATAAATCTTAGGGCATGGAAAAGCATGACCAGTGACACACTAAATGGATCCTTTCTTTAATCCGATGTGAGTCAGAATTTGGCAAGAGGCCACAGAGGCGGCTAGACGGCCCTGGTATGACAGTTTAACAGTGGTAAAGGGACCATGGGGCCGTCTCACCCACAAAACATTACATCTGCCTACCTCTTGGCCCCACAGTGCCACTCTCGTACGCTGTAATTTTCCTATACTGGCCTCTGGGGACATCTTTTCATGGGTGGGCTACTTGTCTCTCTCTCTCTTTCCAAAAACTTTTCTTCTTTTTTCTGTCTTGTCTCGCCTTGGAATTTTTATGTGGGATTATGGGCCATTGACATCTTCCCAATGAGATAAGCATACACAGTAGGCTATTATAAAATAAACAGAAATCGCAAAAAACACTGACACTCTATAAGGGCTTTATTTTCATCCCAATATTTGTTCTACTTTAGCCATTGGTTAAGCCCTCTGTGTATGTCCAACTTTGTCAAGTCAAACATCTACTATTGCAAATACTAATGGTTGTGCATCCTTCAATTGAATTCTTGCTTTAAAATTTTAGTTTAAAAAAAATGACTGAATTTGAATTGAGGTAGCAAACTGGGTAGAAAAATTAACTTTTGAACTAGAACAACAAAATCTGTCAAGACTCAATTTGAATGATAAAATCTGTTTAAAAGCTGTTGATGTTTGAAAGTCTATACACAAAGTAATAGAATGATACACATGAACGGTACAATCTACACAGATCATTTAAAGAGCCCTAATTTTGCATTATAAAAGGTCAATTTCTTGTTTTGGGGGTCTCAAACAACAGCTGATATGCATGCAAGATCAAAAAACGCTTTTCGTCGTCTTATAATATGCATTTATTTTTACCTAATTATCCCAACAATTCCCATATGATTTGTTCAGTGATTCACTTGTTCCCAAACACCGACTAACGCGAAGCTAATCTGCGCTGATTGAACCAATGACCCAGTCTATTGTGATCGGTCGACTGGGTTCAGCACGAGACAGAGAGAAATGCCCACCACGGCTATGATGTAGCAGAGAGTGTGTGAGAGCCCAATTAAAGGGATGCAATAAAGCAATGCAGTTAAACACCAGCATATTACTCTACTCTTAATGCTAATCCCAATAATAACAACGACATGCATTCAGTATTAATCCACACAGTGGCAAAACGATTTTGAAAATTGACCGTGCGTGTGTTGGAACATCTGACAGTGGCCATAGCAAAGACAAACAGCAGAAGATCACGAGCTCAAAAACGCATTTAAATCAGTAAAGGAAGAAGCACGAGTCACGTTTTCAATGTGGTTTTGGACACAATATGTTAATAGCCCCATACAGATTTAACCTGAGAGATGCAGTACAAGCACTGATCTATAATAGATAAGTGATTACAAGCCGTGCGGGGCGATTACAACTTATAACACACAATTAAACATATATTTAGCAAACTACACAAAACAAGGCAACAATTTTAATTACACCTACATGTTATGATCCGAGGGAAGAAGAAACTGGTCCATATGAACTGTAACAGGTACTGACAATGTCTCTGTCAATGTCTGACAAAGTCCCATACATAATAGTCTCTGCTCCTCCTTCCTTTAATAGCAAACGGTTGGCGAATCCCACGTTGCAGCATAGGTTATATTATAAAAAAAAAAAAAAAAAAAAAAAATCAGAAAAATGACAGGAACAAACACGGCACCGACCGGGTTGGCTATACTGTGAGGTTGTTGTGAAAATGAACTTTAACCCTTTAATCCCCACAGCCAAATCTCAATCTGTTAGTGATCGTCATCCTCATGTCATGATCAGTCCTGTGATCCCCCGCGCTCCGCTAGTGTGTGAAGGGAAAGCACGTTCACATTTTTACCGAATCTGGAATTACATATTTGGCAATGTACCGTATCAACGTCGACGCGTTCAAGCAAAAGATCCAAACCCAACTCGATTCATTTATTCGACTACGAGTTGACTATTTCGTTATAAAAATCAATAGTTTTGAATACGGCGCACTCTCAGATTTAAACCTCAGCTGGATGTTTTCATTCACTTAGAGCTGTGTTACCCACTGCATGGAAGATCGTTTCAAAAACCCATAATAGGGGCTCTTTAAAACAATTAACCTTCTGCTGACACAAAACTCAACCCATGAATTTTGTACAATGCTGATAACCCTGTACCATCACTGTAAAGTCTGCTTGTGCTGGATCATCTACTAAATATTAGTATTTAGAAACCATAAGTTAATGGCTGTGTCCGAAACCGCATACTTCCATACTATACAGTACGCTAAAATCAGTATGCGAGCCGAGTAGTATGTCCGAATTCATAGAATTCGAAAATCAGTATGCGAGAAGTACCCGGATGACTTACTACTTCCGGCGAGATTCTGAAGTGCGCATCCCATGCACGCTGCGCTATCCCATGATGCTCCGCGAGAGAATTCATGAATGGAAGTAAATCGACGCAACTGACGCAGGTAGGTCACGTGACCATGACAAAATGACGGATGTAGTACGTCCGAATTCCATTCATACTTCTTACATTCATACTGTATAGAACGTACTTTTCTAACGGCCGAGTGGTAAGTTTAAATTCAAATGCAGTACCTACGGAGTAGTAGGCGGTTTCGGACGCAGCCAATGCCTAGTCATTTAGCTTCTTTTAAATTGTTGTTGCCATAGAAACATTGACAGTTAGAATCAGTTGATTGCCTCATTTAAAAGAACAACTTACATGAAGACACTAACAATTCACTCATCCTGTGATCATCTTTAGAAGCATTGTCTGTAAGTTTATTATCTGTTTGTATTTATATTTTATCTCAGATATTAATGTTATGTACATAGATAACTGTAGTTCTTTGTACGTACATATATTTTTACATAGTTTCACTCGGTTTCAACATACTCAATGTGGCATGAAATAAAGCAGCATTCTCCCACAATCTCACATGTTGGAAAGAGTTTATCGATCTGTCTAACTTTGGGAAGAGAGACACCGTAGTGAGGGTAGAACAGTGAAAAGACCTACTCAACAGTGATTACATCAGTGAAAAGACACACTCAACAGAGATTACAACAACAGTGAACGATCTGCTCTTCTCCTGAACGGATCTACATTAAGAATGCTATCAAAGGAAAATGTGATACCTGTGATCAGGTCAAAGTATTCATATTCACACTCCTCTAAATCATCCAAATCAGCACATTCAAAAAGATCAAACAGCCAGTTTTGCTGCAATAGAGGCACGAGCTAAAGCTGAAGCCGCACGTACAAGAGCAGCATATGCACAACGGGAAACTGAAATCAAGGTAAAGAAAGCACAACTTCAAGAAGAAAAAAACACGATTGGAAGCAACATTAGAGGCACTCCAGCAGGAAAAGGAAGCAGAAGCTGCCTTAGCTGAAGCTACAGCCTATGAAGCCATAGTTAATGCAGTTGACACAGAAGATTAATCTGAAAATGAATGTAAACAACTAAGATCAACTTTCAGCTCACTGAAAAGAACTGAAGAATATGTTAATGATCAGAATCATTATGAATCAAAGATTGTGACACCACTGCTTAATTCAGATGACAGAGAAAATGCTCTTCCATTTCAGAGAACTTCCTGAATGTTCTCAAAGAACACCACAACATGTCTTTAAGCAATGAGCCAATGTTTCAGTCACAAAACCCAAATGACAGCTTTCAACCAGTCAGAAACCCTAAAACAGCAGCAAGATATCAAAGTACAATACCTCATTATTCTCATCTATCTGAATGTCATAATTCAAACAGGTTTTACTCACCTAATATGAGAAATGAGAGACATGTTACCAAGCCTGAAAACCCAGAGATTATAAATTTAGCCAAGTTTCTAGCACGAAGAGACTTACTTACTGCTGGACTTACAAAGTTTGATGACAAGCCAGCGAATTACTGGGCATGGAAATCAACCTTTTCAAATGTGATTGAAGACCTCGACTTGAAGCCTTGTGAAGAACTTGACTTGCTTACCAATACTTACCATACTCGACGAATAAGGTCAGTTCATATTCATCGCCCTGATGTTAGAACAATGCTATGGCTCCGCTGAAGCAAGAGAATCTGCTCTCTTAAATTAAATCAGCTGCTTTTCTAAACTCTCTAACAGAGAACCACAACGTCTCAGAGAGCTAGCAGATTTGCTGTTACAGATAGAGTCTGCAAAAGCAGATGGATGCCTACCTGGTTTGCCTTACCTGGACAATGCACGTGGAATCACTCCTATTGTTGAAAAGTTGCTTTTTTCCCTCCAAGAGAAATGGACGCAACAAGGATCTAGATATAAGCAACAACACAATGTCAGTTTTCCTCCCTTTTCATTTTTTTCTACCTTCATTAGAAATGAAGCGCATATGAGAAATGACCCCAGTTTTACAATCTCTGTGCAAAACGCATTAACTACAGAGCCAAAATGTCACATGTTATGGTGCATAAGACAGAAGTAGACCATCCAACTCCTACAGCAAAGTCTATGTTGATAGAATATCTCTGTCCAATTCACAAGAAGCCACATCCTCTTCACAAATGTAGAGGACTTAGGGAAAGACCATTGGATGAACGTAAATCTTTCCTCAAAGAAAACTTGATCCGTTTCCAATGTTGCTCTTCAACATCACACCAAGCAAAGAACCGTACAGCAACAATTCAGTGCTCAGAGTGTGACAGTGAAAAACACGTAGCAGCTCTTCATCCTGGCCCAGCACTCTGGACCAAAAGAGAACCCTTTCCCCCTTCCTTACTGCATGGCAGGGAGGACGATAAAAACCATGATGCAACTGTTGCCACATCCAGTTGCACAAAGGTCTGTGGGAATAGTGTCGGAGGAAGATCATGTTCCAAGATCTGCTTAGTTAATATATATTGCAAAGATAATAGTAGGAGGAGATGTTTGTTTGAATGGTGCCCACAAACCAGTTGAAGTAAATGCTTTCAAAACAAACATTTTCATGGACGGACACCACAACCAAATGAGACCCGAGCGAGGGCAGAACACTGCTTAAAACACCTTAACAGCATTGTGATGCCTTAGCAACCCCTCACAACATCCTTGCAATGAGTAAAGCACCACTGTCACTAATTTCTGCATAATACTAAAATCTAAGCATTTTCCAAAACACACAGACTAGAGCGTGCAGCTGTAGGGCCAGATATTTTATTATCCGACTTGGGATTCAAACCAACATCCATCTGATCCCTTGAGTGGAGCCCCCATGTTACTAAAGATGATCATTTCCATTACAGGGCTCTTAGCATGCCAATCAAGCCACAAGCACTGCTGTGGATGACTGAGATTCATCCCTCATTTCAAACAGAGCTGAACAAAACGCACTTTTTATCTCTCTGCATGAGCAAAGAAAAAAACACACATAAGCATAAGGGCTCATGTTTGACAAGAGTGCATGACAGGAACCAGGTGTCTGTGCGATCTTATGCCAACCGAGAGTTGGGTGCAACAAACACAAGCTGTTGGCCCGTGATAATGATGACAAATGGTGATTTTTGTTTTTAATCTGTGAGGGACAGAACTTTTTTTTCCCCCTCTCAGAGACTGGCCAATGATAGACATGCAAAGTTGGATGGGGAAACTCCACATATCTTCAGACGTAACTCCACCCCTGGGCCAACTCCGGCTCCGCAGACTGAGTTGGTCTGAGGGCCAGAGAGTCAACACTGCCCCCTCCTGCTGTCTGGACGAAACTAGTATCACAACAAGTTCAGACATGCCCTGAGTGGGTGTATTTATTTTTAGTGCAATGCAAACCCATAGTGGAGAACTAAATAAAAATAAGTATAGCGTGCCTTTTGCTTGGAATAGAGCCTGGTCGTTTTCTGTTAATAAGTAATTACCTCCTTTTGTTGCGCTTGCATGCAAAATTATTTAATAGTACCTTTAATGCACGACAAAGTCTTAGGCAAACAGAGGCCCCTCAAAAAGACTTAACAGAGAAAAATGGTTAAATGCAAAGTACATAAATATTATAAGAAACTGCAGCCAAGCAGGTGTAACGGAGAAAGAAAACATATCCTTCACTCTCAGCATTGTCAACAAGCACCTTGAGAACATCTTTCTTTTGAAACTTTTAAAGGATGGAAAATCATCATGCTGGTCTGAATATGTTCTACCTTATTTACTGCTTTTGTTTTAAATGTGTTCCCAAGTAAAAAGAAATTTGCGGTTGATCGGCCACTGGCAAGACACCACGCCAATATTACTGCCAGACTTCAAAGTGTATCTGCGTGACAAACCACAACACGCCAAGAGACCTTTTTTTTCAGCAAGGAATATCACAAGTTCCAGATTTAATCTCACCACCTCTACAAATTTTTAATGTCTTGATGAAAGCCATGGGTTTTTTTTATTTTGGATTTAACCCTTTTGGCTCCTCGCAAACTCAGCTGAGCTATACTGTCAGATACACTGGAGCATTTAAAATAAAAATTAGAGGAACTTTTTCATATTGGGCAATGAGCTGCCACTTTCTGAAATGTAAGCATTTGCTCCAAAATGAAAGCACAATTTGATTTTCTTCTAGAGAGCTACATTGAGTCAATATTCAACAACATAAAACCCCCTCCCCTTTGTGTGGAGGGACTATACGAGATCCTCCCCTTGTGCTACTGTTTCTCCCTCGTTCTCCTTCATACTCAGTGGAGAGCTGTAATGCAGGGTGTTGTTGTTCCAGCCGAGGCCAATCAAAGTGCCTCAGACAATGGAAAGGTTGTGGAAGACTGGGATTTGGTTTATGGACTAATGCGTGCTGGGTCAATCGCCTCAAGTTCCTTTTAACGAGTACAGTCATTCAGCTGTTTCAATCCTGAATCCATTGAATTTCTATACAATGGAAGACTTGACTCACAAAATGCAGGGTCAAATTATGGGTAGGAAATCCAGCTAACGGTGTATAGAAGACCTGATCAAAAAACCTTACTAACCCGTGTAAGATTTTTCAACATTATTGTAAATAATAATGTTTTATGAAGTGTAAACGCTCTCTCACAAGCTAGGTTTTCATCTAATAATGCCAATTAGATTTGTGTGCAAAACTTGCGATTAAAGCCCTGTTTCCATTTAATCAATCAATAGAACAACATCGGCACTTTCAAATAAACTGGTGCCAAATATCAAAAAGAAAAATGGAATTTTCTGCAGTAGGAGAAGCCACTGTGGGCCTTTTTTTCCCCAAAATAAATTACTTGCACCTGAGAAGACATGAGCCTACTCAGTTGTGCGCATAAGTTTTTTAATGCACATTTTCAAAAATGATGCACATCTTGGCATTACCATAATATGCCATATTTAAAATGTGCAATAAAATAGTTGGATAGAAACACCTACTACTTTACGGTTTCCCATAAACATCACAGAAAAAAAATACAAATTTATTAATATACTACATAAGACACAGTTGGTGTGCACTACAGCAGCTTCTGCTGAAGATTTTATGAGCATCAAGCATAGCTTGTAATGTGATCTTCTATTGTCCAACCCAGCAGCCTGAAAGCACTCTGAAGTTCTGGTGTGGAATGGTTTACCGCAAGGCCTCAGGACAGATGCTTCAGCACTTCTACCATCTTTCCCAAATTCAATCTCCCATCTCCATTTACTATCATGCTCTTAGCAAAACCTCAAATTCATTTTTTTATTGGAGTGTTGAGACTGTCAATATTGAGTTCACAATATATTACAGTCAACATTTTATTCTGCAATCCATTATTCAAACAAATGCTAGTGCTTTGTGAATTTTAGTACCCGTTTCCATTGTCATCTTTATAAACAGGTTTTGCATTCGAATAGAAGATATCTATATATTTTCTTCTACGCTACTGCTTCCTACAGCATTCAACGCATTAAAATGTCTGTAATTTTTACAATAAAGAACTGTAAAAATGCCACAATAAAAATCTGTAACCAGGTTAACTTTCCTTAATATATACGGTTAATAACAGTAAATTGACTTTTTATAGAATTCCCCGCATAACATTTCACTTTTATTTTTTTGACATAACTATAATTCTTTTTGAATTTTCTCATCAGTGATGTAAATTAATGTTTAATGTTAAATCTACTGTTAATAAATGTTTAATGCATTACTTTAGTGTCATGTGTGTTACCATGATGGTGTTTATTAGCGTTTCCACATTTACTTGTGGAAAGGCTGCATGTGATGAGCTTTGGTTTCTCATCCCCACATAGTTATAGTTGTTTTTGTCTGTGTAACAAAGGTATGATATGAATAGAGGTAGATTTTAGTACTTAAGAACATTGGTGTATAAATGAATAAAATGCAGTAGTTTTCCATAAATATTGAAATTAATTTTACAGTTTCTGGAAACCACAGCGGACAGATTCTTCTAACAGAGCACATTAGTCTGGAGACACAAAAAAAAGGATCAAGACTGTAAGGCCCACCACCAAAATCTATCAAGCTTCTTTATTCTAGGATACCTGAAAATGTTGCTTAAACTTGATCATGTCTATGATGTGCGGTAGCATGTGGTAGGATGGATGAAGTTTGATCTCTCAGGTTGCTAGACTCACTAAAGTTTTCAACCTCATTCAAGAATTTTACCTTCTACTTCAATGATGTTTGTTAATATACGTTCTACTAGAAAAATGGCTTGACTCAATAAGGAAATGAGTAGGATTGTCTTGGGCATGCAGCCAGTAAGCTCAGGGTGTCTTTTCTCTCATATCCTGTTTTGATGGACTGGTGAACAAATGATGGATACATGGATATGAATGAAGTTGGATCACTCAGGTAGCTAAATCCACAAACACTTGTCAAACTACTATCTTCAATGATAACTTCATACTTTTGTCAAGATGGATGATTTAATAAGTGAAAAACAAGGCTGTCTCTGAGATGTTTTAAACAAGCGCTGAGTTTCATCTCCCTCCCATCCTGTTTTGATAGATGCATGAATGAAGCTGTATAACTCTGAATCCCTATATATCAAAAATACTAGAAGATACGAGTAAGATTCCAGTGAGGTGAGAAAGTGGGGCCCATATTCATATCACAATTCTAAACATTCCGATATTTGGAAATAGGAGATCTTTTGAAGCTTAATCAATGCGCTTAGCATGTCTCGGCAGCAGGGATTTAAGATAAAAAAGATGGTTTGCTTCTGAAGCCAGGAAAACTTTGGATGAAGTCTGAAAGCAGATCATCAGGCCTACTGAGCAAAAAATTATGTTCATTCCCACCCAGTAGATATTGTTTTCCCCATGCAAACATTCCAGAATTCTCATGCAGTGGAATCGACTACAGGATTTTCAAGTCAATAAATTACAGATCTTGAACGACAGTCCCGGACTGATGAAGTCTCGCTCCAGCTGGGTTGCCTGGCCTTCACAATCACTCATAATGGCTGCATTTATGATAGATGGCAGAGAGCATGTGCACACAGAGCGGAGAAAACAGCCACTGACCATATGCTTGTAAGTTAAAGGCAGGGTGGACATGGTCCTTGCAATGATGCATGCTCTCTTCCTCCTCTTCCCCTCCAAACAGCCTCTAAATGGTGCATGAGGCTTCCCATAAACCAGAACCTCATCTCAGCTACCAGATGGCAGAGACAGGACCATTGAAATGGATGCATTAATTCCAGCTTTTCTTTGTCTTGCAGGCAGCTGCACAAACATGAAGCATGCAGAAATGCATTCTATGCTCGAGTTAGTAAATTATGTTTTTTGGCATGGTAAATAACAGCACTCCTATACGGCACAGCATATGCTACTTGTTCTGGTAGAAAGCACATATACCTCTTCATCCTTCAAAGGGAACAGGCCAAAAAGAACAAAACTAATTGACGTGTTACAAGAAAACATATCACCAACCTAACTCCAAAGAGACAGTCAATAAATGCCTTTTTGATCAAAACAGTATATTTTTAAATCACCTATTATTATAATAATAATATTATTTGGCTAAATTTAAGAAGAAAAGGCATTTAAAAAAAATAAGTGGTAAACCACTACTGATATTATCACTGCAAATCACACGCACATTTATTTCCAATATCTACTCAGTAACACTAGAGGGTTGACAAGCAGGTTGAGTTTCCATGACAGAGAAATCTAGGCAGCAGGCTCTGTTTCTGTTTACAAGTTGGCTCAAGAAGTTTAAATCCCTGTCAAACAAAGTGTTCTTTTTTCTGTCTTTTAATGCTGGTTTTGCAGAAAATTAATTATAGTATCCACCTCGACAGGGTACGGCGAGGGCATTCTTCCCCACATCACTTTCCATAACAACACTCGGGGCTCTAGAGAATACTTTGAGCTGGAGGAGTTTTCGTTTGGCACAAATTCATTTGAGAAAAAAAGTTGGAGCATTTCCAAAGACAATATTTGTCAGAGAAGCCTCAATTCAAACCTAACGGTGTTCATTAAACTGTGAGCTGCTGTACAGCTTTTTTCGTATTCTCATCTGTATGTACTTTGAATACAGATTCAGTCTGAATTTAAGAGACGTCCCTTTTTCCCCCTTTCTCTGCAGTTTTCCTTTTAAGTCAGTCATAAACTACTGATCAAAGGCGCTGCGTTCTAATCAGACACAACAGATGTGAAGTCAGATGATCGTGGGAGTGTTACATTTTGGTTTTGATTCAGACGTTTTGACGACTACTGATATGGAATCAATGGGTGATATGGGGCATGGAAGTTCAGAGAGAGAAAGTTCAAAGAAATGTTTACAGAAACATTAGCTTAGCTTTTTTTTTTAATCTCCAAATAAAATGTTATAGGTGCTGGCATGAACTTAAATAGACCTCGTAATCTCCCCACGATGGATCTTCAGCTGCCTAGCAAACAATTGAGAACAAGTTTTATTGTTCTGTTGACAAATGCTTTAATTAAAATGGGTGTTGGAGGAGGGTTAACGCTGCACTAAATAACCGATCCAAAGCTGACCTCCCCAGCCTAAAACTTTTGCCCCAGGGGGGAAAGAATCAAACCTGCTCTGCAAACAGGAACCTTCAACCCACAGCTCAGAGGGTCAGAGTGGATTCAAAGACATCCGATTGGGTGATAAGTAACCATGGAAACATTTGGATAACCACAGAGACCGCTCAGATACTTGAGCAGGCTGTTAACACCATATTCAAACATTTAATGCCCCTTCTAAACGGAGACTCAAGAGCCTCTTTTCCAGTCACAGAGTTGGAGCACTTCCAGCCAAAGACTTTCTGACTCGCAGCACCTGCATAGCTCAGCTGGGGGGAGGAACAGACATGGTTGCATGCTCAAAACTATATCTAGGTCAACAATACCTCACCAACCACACTTCCCCAAACAAACACGATTGCTCAGGAAACACCTCTTCTCATACCAAAACATACTGTATGAAGCCTACTGTTCTCAATGTACTTTGCGTCTGCTGCAAGTTAGCCACAAGTGTGCATGGGTGTGTCCTGCTCTGAGCCGGTAAGTTTACCTTTAAGGGTACACATGTCTGTCGAGTGCACGTACAGCATGAGCAAAAGCCTGTATGTAATACCTTTTCAGCAACTTACAAAGTCATCTTGCAGTTTTTCCACCAACGCTAAGCACATATTAAGGAAAACTAACATGTCCACAAAGAGAATCGTGCTCTGTTTATCTTGGAAGAGGTTACAAGGTCATCACTCACATTTTCACTATGAGCTGCCAGTCACTATCTTTACTCTAACCACAAGTCTAGAGTTTACAACAAAAG
The DNA here is from genome assembly GCA_903798195.1 of Danio kyathit. Lineage (NCBI taxonomy): Eukaryota > Metazoa > Chordata > Actinopteri > Cypriniformes > Danionidae > Danio > Danio kyathit. The sequence continues at coordinate 22,381,077 of LR812522.1, read as the reverse complement.
CCTTGCCGTCTAGAGAAGAAGATTGCAAATCTGCTGAACTTAAAAATATAAAGCCTTCCTATTAAATGTTCCTAATTAGTTTTAATACTTAACTTAACCACCAGGTTTTACTATTTTTTTTTATACTATTGTTTGTCATTTTAAAGAGTATGCACTTTGAAACTAAAATAATTAAGTCATCATGTGCTCATCTTCAGGTTCCTTTTCATCTGTTGAACTAAATAAATAAATAAATAAATATACACACACACACATACATACACACACACACATATATCTACACACATATATACATACACACACAAAGTTCAGTCTTGCATCCTTTCCTTGTAAGTTCAGACTTCGCAAGTTTAATACGAAAAACAAACTCCCGAGGACACATCAGGTAAATCTTCAAAAGGAACAGTGAAGACTACTTTATAACCTCATTCACATCACCCTGACTACTGTTTCACTATCTTAACAACAAAATGAAAACATGACATAGGAACTGTCAATTTTAATTTTGATAACTTAACAGACACCATAAATGTTGAAGCATCTTGTAGTTACAAATTTATTTATTATTTTTTTTTTCATATTTACATTTGACTCGTTTGCTAATTATCAGTTTAAATAATCAATCAACGTACAATTAGTTTATACATTATAGGAAATAAAGGCAAGCAATTAGTCGAATGTGCAGAATCAGTGTACATGGATACATAAATTAATATATTAGCTTATCTTTGTGCTCAGCCAAAACATGTTACCTGGGAACAAGTAATAGGTTCAAAAGACTAAAGTCAGGGAATATGTCGTTAGATATAGACAACAAGATGAATTAAATATCACATTAAACAAATATAGTGAGATTAGATACAGCGGTATACCCATGACGAACTGCATCACATGATTTCTGTCCTCAAAGAACATGCTGACTGCCTGGAGCTCAGACGTCCGCATACGCTGCAGCGCATGCTAGAGTGTGTGTGCGGTCACGTGATGTGCATTTTCAGCAGTGTAGTGTGGACGAAGAGCTGTTCAGAAACGCTAGGTGAAATGCCAATGTGGACGTGGATCGTTTTCATTTGAAGACACCATTTTAAAACTAAAATGTATTCGTGTAAACGAGGCCTAAGTGAACCAAGAGTAAATGCATTATTATTATTTTACTTTTTTAGACCCATCCTAAAAGTACACCCTTGTAGCTTTCAAAACGCTCTGAATTGAAACAGCATGTGGATAAGTAACTCTGCTTTTTTTGCAAACTATCTTTTAACAAAGCTGATGAAAGCTGCTTTGTTTATTTAAAGCTACAGTATAGCAGATATCTTTTATGTTTCATGCAGTGCATTAAAGCTTCACTTGAGCATTTCATTGGCCCTTGTTCAGCAAACACAAACCAGACACAGAGTGAGGTGAAACAGGAACTTCAATTTGACCCATTTCACAGAGTTCATTTCCTGTTTTGCCCACTCGTAGAGAGACGCGTGAAACGAGACACCAAAACACCGTTAATGAAAGCGGCCACAAAGAGCGGATGTCATATAATAAATGCCATATAATAAATGGCAATAATAAGAGTTAGTTTGAAACAATAGCCATTTTAATGCAGCAAGGTTTAGAGCACGTAAATCCTGTGCAAAAAAAAAAAAAAAAAAAAAAAAAAAGAGTTTGAAGATCAAAGCAGCATTAAATGGCAGACTCCTATACGTTCTTGTTTAAAGTTTTGCCAGTGTGCACATGCTAAATGAGCTGAGGTGCTCCTCTGGCTGAAAAAAAAAGCATCATCTTAAATACCCCCTCACACCTAAGATTTCCATCACCACTCCACCTACTGTGCTGCATTAGTGGGATTAAATGTTCTGTGCTGCATTAATAGAAAAAGAATGGGAGAAATAGAAATAGAAGAAAAAAAAATATAATGTTCTAGGACATTGCCTCTCACAATGCAGTTTATTTTTAAGTCCACTCAGATAGAAACGGATACATACAATGTGTTCTTTCATAAGAAACCCCAAGTAATTGTCAGGATGTCCATGTAATAAACACGTTTTAAAATGGTTTTGACTGCTACACTCTCATAAATAAAAGGTACAAATCGGTCACTGGGGATGGTACCTTTTCAAAGGTTACAAATTTGCACCTTAATGGTCCATATTGCCAACATAAAAGGTACATGTTAGTACCTACACATTTCAAAAGATACACTTAATACAGCTTTGGTAATAATATGTATTGCCACATAGCTGTATAAGAGGTCGCTCAGAACACTCCGTTCTGGAAAGCCGATGTCCTGCAAATTTTAGTTCCATCCCTAATTAAACACACCAGAACAAGCTAAGCAAGGTCTTATTATGTACACTTGAAACTTCCAGGTAAGTGTTGAGGCAAGTTGGAGCTAAACTCTGCAGGACACCGGCTCTCCAGGACAAAGTTTGGTGACCCCTGCCCTAAACCATGACATATAATTCCTCCTCCACCTTTCTCTGACTTCTTTGCACAATTTGAGTTTGATCTATATAAAGTTTGTTGACATTAAACTTCCTTTCAGTACTAAAGTGCACTTTGGACCACTTCTCAGTCCACACAACATGCTCCTCAGCAAAAGCTAGTGTAGGCCTTTGATTCTTTCTGCTAATGAGAGGTTTGGTCATTGTTGGTTTTCAGTCCAAATTCTCTTAAACATTGAGACACTATGTCAAGATTCACACCATATTCCATACCATTTTCTGCACTGAAATACAATACCAATTGCAGTGTTGAACCGATTGTCACTCAGACTTATCTGCATTATCCTGTGGAAGTGTTTGCTAATGCTTCATCATAAAAGTCTAGATTTACTTGACATGATAACTAACAGTGAAGAAACATCTTGCAAACACAGCAAATTCTACACACACATATACACGCACACACCAGCATCGAGCCTGTGACAGCACATCATCACTTTCATTCAGGTACTCAAGGGAAAAACATTTTTGACTACATTGTTGTCGTATAAACATAACCTTAGTGAAACTGTAAAGTTTAGCTGTCCGTTAAAAAGGCTTTGTCCGATTAAAACAAATAACTGAGAGAAATTTTAACTTGTTTGTGCTTCAGAACATATGTAACTTTAAATATGATTTAAAATTACTCTTCTACTCCTCCAACTTGAAGCAGTTCACTAAATTTGATCTTTAATCTCCATTTTAATCCATACCATTCTCTCTTTTTATTCAATGTCACGGTTACTTTGGTTAAATTTTCTTTCTTCCTTTTTGCATTCAACATACTACTAGAAGTTAGGAGGCGTAACTCATAGCTTTATCTCCTCTCGTTAGAGTAAATGTCATAACAGGGGTGGGATGTTTTAGGCAGCACGTTGAGAGCTCTCTGTCTGCACAGAACAGCTCAGTGATTTGCAGGAATATTCAGAGGATAGGCCTTTATGTTTCCTGCACCACTTGCTCAAAGCCAATTCAGTCCAGCGTGGCCAATTCAATTGAAAACCCAGACAGAATCTGTTCCAAGCAGGCCGAGAGCCATTCTAAGAGAAAACAGAATAATTAGAACGATTAAAGAGCTCTGATTCTGCACAGGCACTGTGGGAAGGTTCGTTTGGGGGAAGGGTGTTTTTCGAGTTAAGGGATTCCTTTAGTAACTATGACTAAGTCTGTCCTGCTTCACCAGCCTGTAAGGGCCCATTATGTATGCCCAGTGAAATGTGTTTAGCAGATAGCCCAGATTTAGATGTCACGAGACTTCTGTCTTTTTCATTTGAAGAGCGAGAGACAATTGTGTGAAAACACTTTTGTCAAATACAGGATTAGCAATGTTTGTGGCTCATATTCTGTTGGCAAAACTCTGTGGCCATGCATCTGCAGTTAGTTCTAAATAAATATACCCTCTGCAAAAAAAAAAAAAAAAAAAAAAAAAATGAAAAAATAAGAAAGCACTGCAAGGCAAAAGCGCTTACTGTAAGGCTTTAAATAAAAATGCAAAAATGTTAAATGCTGCGCAAAATGCTACTGGGTAATTACTTATACTTGTTGTATGGTGGTTCTTTGTTAAGTGTAGAGAAAACTGTAAAAGAACTAACCACAAGCTACATGTAATTGTACGCTATTTTTAAAACAATATTAAATGAACAGTTTTTGTGCATAGAAAACTGTAAAAGAGCTAACCCAAATTTAACATTAAATGCATTATTTTTTAGTAAAATCTTAATTTGTATTTTAAAAAGTAAAAATTTCCACAATTAAGTGCATTAAACTTCACATTTCATGTTTAAATTAGGTTTTTTTATGTGTATTATCTGACATGTATAGCTTGTTAAATCTTTTATTGTTGTCTTTTTCAATTTATCTGCAAAACAACAGAAGAGGAAGCTCAAACAGGACTGAAACTAAATAGATATGCCAGAGTTTAAATTTCCAAAAGCAAGAACAACAAAAAAAATGCCTGTGAAGCATAACCTACTGACAGTAGTTATGTTTCCATGCAAAAATGCTAATTAACTTTATGCACAAAACTGGAATATCGCATAAAAGACAACAAGTCAAAGAGAACAAAATCGTCACTTCCTGATTAACTGGGGCCAAATAAAAATTGAAATTGCTGCGATAAGAGAAGCTGCGTGAATATTTTTCTTTTTTAATAAATGATTTGCGCCTCAGAAGAAAATGGTGACATGCAACGATCGCGTGGGGGCATTTGAAGGTGTGAGACGAAGCACAGATGCTCTTGACAGTTCTGGAGGCAATTAATAATACAATAACACAAATTCTGAAATGGTTAAAGTGTTTTAGAATGACCAAAACAACATTTCAGATGTTTTACAATATGCTCAGCCTGCTGATTTGTTCATTCAAACACCTTTTTATCATCACATGATCTCTTATAACAAAATCACATGACCTTTAATGCACATACTGGAATTTGTTCAATAAAAGTGTTTCCATCGAAGTTTATGCGCATCTTTTCTTATCGAATAAAAAGTTTATCCTACTCAGTTATGCGCATATGTTTTTTTATGCACATTTTCAAAATGTATGCACAACTTGGCGTTTCCATCAACTATTTTTTATGTGCATATCCAAAATGTAGCTAATGTGTGATAAAATACAGTCACAGCATTTAAATTGACATTCTTTTACAGTTTAGACATAATAACATTTAAATTAACTCAACTTGAGGAAAAAACTTTCTGTGATGAGTTGAGAGTCTTATAATATATATTTAAGGTACAAAACGCATGTTATGCTTGATCCATTTTAATCAAACTAAGTTTTTGTAAATATGTAAAAATATTTTACTATTTTAAAATCCAAAAACTTTTCATTTTCTGTTTTGAATAAAAAAGGTCTGAGAGCTTTGGCCTCTATTGTTAGTCAGAGGGTGTGAAGGGAAATCTATTTTTTAAAGAGGTATGGGTGTCTTCTGTAGGTGTGTCTCCCACAGCTGTGTGGGTTAATGACTGTCTACAGGTCAAAGGTCAGATTTGGCAGGCCCACTAACAGACAAGATAGTGCTTTGTCCACAGATGGCCAACTGCAGACACACACAGTGTCCTGCAAGAGAAACGTGCTACCTCTCTCTGTACTCCAGCTGGCACGTCCCTTCTCACAAAACATTAAGCACAATTCTTTCTCTGCATACAGTTGCAGAAAATTAACATACAAGTAAATGAAAGCAGTAGTGTGTGCACTTTCTTATAACATCTTTGTATGTTGAAAAAGTGTCCATTGATAATGGTGTATGCCAAATCTCCCCCAGTCATTCCAACAACACTTACTGTCTTTAACAAAAGGAATTTGTAGCAGTAGCCTGTGCCAAATAAAAATCCCTCCGATTCTTAAATAAACACAAAATTCAGAGGCTCACAAACTCAGCATACATTTTAGTTATTCACATCAGACAGTCATGTGTAGCATAAGCGCTCCCTTGTGGCAAAACTCACAAAAGTAGTGGAGTTTGGCTGTATTTGATCAAATCTGCACTTTTGGATTCCCTTTATTTTCGTTAACAGCCAGTAACAATATGTTTCGCTGGCATTGCACAGAAGCAGCAGTTTCTACAGAAACGGCTGTCTTTAAATGGTGGACCCATCAGGCTGTGTGAGGTTCTGTGGAAATGCCATGAGCTTCAAGTCACGTTTTGGAGAGGGTACCTGTTAGCTGTTATTAGCGTTAAAATGCACAGCTGGATTTAAATGGCAGTAAAACAGCAGCAACAGGTGTGAGGGCTGATGAGGTCTGCTTCCACGCCAGTCACACAACACACACCCGGCCATAAAGTCGCTACCTCACACCAAGGTGCACGCGCTCACTTCCGAGATCGCAGCTTAGTTACTGCGCAATCACCAGGCCTGCAGCTGGCAACAAAGCGGTTCCTTTAGACCATAGACTAAACAAACAGACTACTAGACAAATACCAGTGTCAAAAGACTGCTCTGGATGTGACTGGGCTTCCTCAGTGGAAACTGAACCCAGCGGGGAAAGGCCTGACAGAGCTGGAAATGAGTGAAGGAGATGGCGTGTTTGTACAAGTGTTTGGACCTGGCCGGCAGCCGGACATTTTTCTGAATGAAAGAGGCGACTTTTAAAAATCACACCTCCCTCCATGGGCCTCCGATGCGCAGCTTCTCAAAACCACAAAACGTTCCAATAGCGTGATGCTTCTCCCTTTAGGAATGCCTCCAAAAAACACACTGCACAGGTGCATCTGCTCTGAAGTTCGCAAATAAATGATTTTGCTCTTGATTGTTACAAAGTTTGAAGACTGTTAGTGTTCCAGAGCAGTGGAAATATACATGAGTTGTCCACATCTTTGTGTAATAAATCCACAAAGACAAGTACAATCTAGCGTGAATGTATAAATCATGCTAAATTTCCAACTGCAAAAAAATGGGATGGAAGATTTTGTCTACTTTGACATTGTCCAAAAAATGTATTTTGCTTCTTAAAGGTGTACAACACTCTTTAAAATAAAGGCTTCAAAAGAAACTATTGAAAATGTGAACTAACCATAACAGAAACTCTTTTAGGGTTTAGAAAGAAATCTTTTTCCACTACAAAGAGCTACAAAGTTTCCATTGATAAAAAAACTAAGATGAAAATCCAATATTTCATAGTCCAATATTTTTATTCTACAAAAAAAAAAAAAAAATGTGACCTAAAACAACTGTATTTATGATTTTTAAACAAACTATTAAGTTTAAAAGGTAAATGTTATTCATATCGATCCAATGGCAGTCGATTTGAACTACAACATAAAAGTCCTACCCACATTTTGAGAATAATACAAGGAATAATTTTCATTTTGGACAAAAAAAAAAAAAGTCAAACATGTCTAGAATGACCTAACGTTAAGTAAATGATGCTAATATTTATTTACGGCTGAGCTATTCTTTAAATATTTGAGTGAAAGAAACAGTCTGGGTTTACAAACAGAACAATTTCCTACATCTGTTTTCACAGCTAACGTAGCATTTTTCCAGAATGTGATTATAACTGCATTTCTAAAACAAATGAGGCTGGCTGCTTCTGAGCTCTTCCACCATATTTATCAATGATATTTGAAAGAAATGGCCGTAACCTGATCGCTCCCTGGTTTAAGTCACAAACACTCACCACCTGCTGAGGCTGGGGAGAGGGGCGGCTGGAAGCTCGGTGCAAATCAATCAGCAGGCTAGTTCAGCCGAGGACACTGGCAAACGCTCCTCGGGAGTTTGCGTGTCGAGAGGCCTGGCGTGAACTGTGGAACCAAAGCTCCCTGCCAGCTCTCTCCACAGCTAAAGCTGATTTAGACTGAGGGCCTAGAACAGGATTAGGTTTCATCCTCTGTCATGCATTTTCATAGTGATGTTTTGAGTCCTGCGGCCCTCTTTGATTCAGCCAAAAAAGCCAGATTTTTTTTTAGTCTGAAACTATGTAACGTAAGATGAAGAGCACAGCAGGATGAAATCCAGTGCTCTCCATTTCAGTCTTTCTCTCCAAACATTAAGAAAAACAAACCTAACGTTCGCTAAACTGACCTTGGTGTTATTTAGTATGGCTAATGTTCTCCTTCACATTTCCAATTTGTTATTCCTTTGCAAGACACTTGAGATTATAAATGGACAACCAAAAGAGGCATTGAGATTAACCGGGAACAAAAAAAATTTGAAAAAGTATCCGAGTCCAAGTTTTAAACCGGAGTCCCAACGAGCCTTTCAAAGATTTTACGGCGAATGCAAACTATTATGAAATGTGTTAAATAAAATAAATGCAATAAAAAAAAAAGAAACCGTGCAAAAGCCTTCTTGCTCCCTGCTGCCTAGTAAACCTCTAATGCTAACTTCCAATGTTCTGACCGAACAGAGAACCTAAACAAACACTCCCAGACTGATTTAATTTGATTAACCTAGGTATTTGACTGATGGGTCAATGAAAAAAAAAACCACAGTCCAAAATAAGGAAAGAAAAATGTTAATATTTTGTTATAATGTTTCATACCATTCACCATTCATTAATTGAGCTCAAGATAAATTAAAATTCAAGTAAAGTAAGAAAAGATTGAATTCAAAGGTAATTTAGTTACTAAAAGGTTATGTGGTAGACATAAGATTTATAAATATGTTTTATAAGGTAAAAAAAAAAAAAAAAAAAAGTACCTTAAAAAAAAAAGCAAGATTAAAAACCAAAATATATTTTGGCTGTTTGACTTGTTTATTTGATAGACAATGTCATATTTTTTAAACTACTTCATACATTTTTGCTAACAAATGAGAATAATACGATCCATGATCATGTCAAAAAGCTTTCAGATTGTACTATCTTATGTCATTGACCCATCTATTACAACCCCATGATCTTTAAAATCACACCAGGTGAAAAGAATGTGTCAGCAGTTACTTTAAGAGTGACGAAGTGTTTGACTGGCCGAGTTCAACAGGTAAACAAGGCCCTGCACACAAGGAAATCTAAACACTATTAAATGTCCATTATCTAAAACAGCCAAAATGTCCTTCACTGTTCAAAACAGCTATAAGCCTGTCCACTTCTGCATAAAAATGGACCATTGCCAGTGTTAGTCAATACAAACTTATCTTCTTGACCTAGACTTTACTTGTCCTGACACAAGAGCTGGATTTCCAATTACAAACTGGAATTCTCCTGGTAGGAATATGTGATTTTGATGGATGTACATGGTCTGTTCCCTTGAGGGGTTAGGAAAAAAAGGACAAAAACAGTCTTTTTGGACAGGCTATGAGGAGTCGATTTGCAGTTCATCTTTGTGTCATGTCACTACCAATCTGACAACAGCTACTCATGACCGACATGGTTAGCTGGAAACACCTGTGGTCTCCATTCAATATATCATCAATACGTTTGACTGATGCATTTTTCTCCAGTAATACATGTCAGAAAGTACAGTAGGCATTCTGTTACCAGAACAGAAAATAAAACAAAGAACAGAGCAGAACAGACAAGTAAAATTGTTTAAAGGTAGGTTCAGAATTGGCAGGTTTGCTTCAAATAAAAGAAACTTTTTAAAATTCAACCATAAAAAGAACTGAATGCTCAATTGTTTTTTATTAGTTTGTTTGTTTCATATTTGCTTTTGCAGTTTAATACAGGTGTGAGAAATGGGTCTCCTCGCAGCAGAACCTAATTTGTGCATGAATAAGAAATGCTCATCTGTTTTTACTCCCCTACACATTTTTTAAAGCTTTTCAACTGATAAAAACACCATTAGATGAACACACATAAACACAAGCCAATTTATGAGTATCAAATTTTCTTGTTGAGATTAATCGTTTTTATTAAGAACCTTTAATGCGTTATCACGATATTGACCTAAGCTGTAAAAAATTTACTTTATAGGTATAATAAAACAAAGTGTTTCTTTATTGTCATTAAACGTTCATCGTAAAATAATGTTTCATCCTAATTAAATTGCAAAAAGATTATAAAACAATACATAACACTTAACAATGAAGTCTCATTAGTAAATATTAGTTAACGGTTTAAAATTAGCACTACACTTAGTAACTGTTAATATTACACTGTAAAAATTATATGATCAATTAGTCATGACAGCATGTTTTTAGCTCATTGTAACCTATTAAACTAAATTAATCATGTTTTAACTTAATTTTATAAAGTTAGAAAAGCTGTTTAAACTCAGGTTTAACCTAATACAAGTTCAATGGACTCATAAGGTTAATTTGATTCAGCTTAAAAATTTAAGGCAACCAGGATTTTTTTACAGTCCAGTTTAAAAAAAAATAAAAAATACAACATAATTTTATTAGCTAACCTAATTGAATAAAATGAATATAAATTGCAATCAGATTAATTCTAGATCAATTAATTTAAAGATTTATTAAGCATTAACGCTAACAAGAAAGTAACGTCCCCTAAGATTAATAAGAGCTTTTGTAGTTTTCATCTTTACTATTGCTCATTTTCCTATTGGACTCTTATTGCACAGTGCTATCATACAATAGAAAACCCCAATAAATATTCACCAAATTTTCAGCATGTAGTAAGCCAGATTAACCAACACCATCTCACGGCAATTCATAACTTTATGATTTAGTGGCTAATTAGTATGAATTCGTACGATCTTATTCGTGCAATTTAGTATGATTTGCTCATCCCCCAATGACAGTTGGGTTTATGGGTGGGGTTGGGTGCCACACCTCCTTTTTAAAAATCGTACATTTTCATATGACTGAACTCGTACGAACTTGTACGAATTAGCCACTAAACTGACAAAATGTAAAATAGTTGTTTCCTTGTGAGATCAGCCTGGATTAACATGTTAAAATGTTCACATTTGCACTATTAAGTCTTTAAGCATTTGCCACTGTTTTGAACACTGTAAATACTATGTGAATATTCTTTAAAAAGACTCTTTTTAAAGTTTTAAAAAATAAATAATTATTCACAGTATTTTGAAGCTATCCATGATATCGGTATTGTGCATGCTCATCATCACAACACACTGAATATCAGCATACATCACAGAATTCTTTATTTTTTTTGCAAGTTTAAATTCAGTCCTAAAGTGACACTGTAAATGCTCAACAAACAAACCAGGACCAAATTTATAATTTTTGTATTAGTATTAGTTCCAACCAAATGAACCAAGAGAACCAAACTATAAGAGTGAACACACCCTTAGAGACAAACATTTAAAACTGACAAGTGGGGGAAAAAAAGGAGTTGGCTCAAAAATCCTGAGGTAATTTTGAAAGTCTAGGATTCAGAATTAAATTTAAGGCTAGAAGTAAACAGAATGCTTTCCATTTTGAAAAGAATTAAAAACAAAGAAATGCCGAGACTTGAAATGAAAAACACATTAACAGCTGAACAGATGTTGCTCTTTGGATCAGTCTGAAGAAAATAATCATCAAGAGTTTTCTAAAACCCGTCCAGCTCGTGTGGCTGTCATTAAAACAAAAGAGGGACAAAACAAATACCAAACCATGTTATTCAAAATCAAATCACCTGCTAGCCAAACATAAATTACAGCCTGAATGTGCGATCCAACCAAAGCATTCACCAACTGTAAAGCTTCAAGTCTTTGTTCCAAAACCTAGCATTTCCTGATATCAAAGCAAAGCAAAGATGTAGGCAGGGGTTAAATGAAAGAGCAGCTCTTGTTTAAGCTCCCCCCATTATCAGCTCTCCATCCGCCTCGTTTGCACTTGAATCTTTTTGCCACGCGCTCGCGGTTCATCCCTGCCAACTTTTTTTTTTTTTTTTTTATGCGTTCCTCCTCCTTTTTCTCCTCGCCTCAAACCTGTCAGATCCTATAAGCGAAAACATATTGAACGCTCACTATTTTCTTTCTTGCTTTTTTCCCCCCGTCTTTCACGGGACTGATGGATTTTCAATCTCCGAAACGTTTGTCTGCATGACATCACCCTTGGGTTTTAACTGCATTATTTCACCAGATACTGTACAGAGGAGAGAAACACTTTCATTACCTTCATAATTCACTTTGGAAAATGTTCCTCAGACGTCTAGCTGCTTATTACTACAGGAGCAAAAACGCATCATTTTCACAGTGGCATGCACTTAATTAACTGTAAATAACAGAATGTGATTACAAAACACTGTGGTGGATGAAATTCCTGGACGCTGGCCTTGACAGAAATGCAGTGCATGCACATCAAATTCTACAGGTCACAGTTCCTTCTTAAGCGGTCATTTGTAAGCACACACAAAACGCATGTTTAGCTCGACATGCACTAGCGTAACTGTACACTATTTGAGCTTTTGAGCAGGTACAAAGCCCATCCTGTAGATTCTATTTCAAACGTTTGGTGTCAGAAAATAAAACAAAAAAAGATGCACTGAATTCAAGCAAAAATGACAGTATACACATTCATAGTACGAAAAAAAATCCTATTTAAAAATAATAGGAGTTCTTTTTAAGTCTCTGTTCATCAAAGAACCCTGAAAGAAGGTTTCATTTTCTTCATTTCTTTATGTTAGATAAATACATACTAAATAGTATATTTTAAAGAAGTTGAGAATATATATTAAATTTTAATTAAATGTTTTAACTAAACATTTTTTGAGATTATACACACACACACACACACACACACACACACACACACAATTGTGGCCATAGTTGAGTTAGTATTTGAAAGCTCTATGACCAAAGCATACTTTGTTTTTCTTCATTTACGCCAATACAGTAAAATTCAGTTTAAAAGTAAGCTCCATTTACCTCCATTCCTATGGTACTGCACTCCTGTACAGAAAGTTTAATTTGGAGTTACAAAAAAAAAAAAAAAAAAAAAAAAAAAAAAAAAAAAAAAAACGCATGTGTTTCTTGACACAGAAATACCAATGTCTCCTTCGTTTTGTTTGTTAGGATTATTTTCGTAAATGGATGTTGGACCACATGATATAAAATTGATTTATGTCAATCTAAAAGTAGTTTAAAAAGCTATTCTCCAACACTGGAAAACCAAACATTCATTAAACAATGAGTATAGACTGAATGTAATATTAGAACATATGTTAAATTGTGGTCACCTATATTTTATGGGATTGGAGAAGTAATTAATTAATAATATCCAATAATTTCTCTCTCTCTATTGAATTTTCTAATATTTAACCTAGCATATTATGTATTAAAGAATATGTGAATTGTAAAATTGGTACTTATGTTTTATGTGCTTGTATGTGTATGTTATTTGTGTTGCAATAAAAAAAAAATCTATAATAATAATAATAATAATAATAATAAATGTTGCATTTGATGGCATGTACACAACTAGAAAAATATATCCAGTGTCTGTAGATTTTCTCTTCAGAAGTTATAAGCAATAAAAATGTCTTCATATTTGATTAAAACAAAGTTGTGCAAATAGTTTAATCCCCTTACAAACTGGTCTCTTTTTATTTTCTTTAGTCTCTTCTGTGAAACAACAGAATTCAAGGTTGACACCTTGTGGACATACTAAGTTGTGAAAAACATCTAATTAAAGTGAATGTGTGAACAAATGAAATTATCATTGCACTTACAAAATGTGATCATTATTTTAACCAAGAAATCTGTACATAAGCAGAACTGCATTTAAATGTAAAAACTAATATATAATTATGATTTTATAATGTAGATGAAGGTAAAGCGAGCAAAATAAAGAAAAACTACAGCACCTACCAGATTGCATGGGTGTGTAAGTGACTTTACTTTTTTCCACCAGCCCAAGAATGCACAATGACGACAATTAAAGAGATGCTGTGACTTCATATGCAGTTCTGGAAACCAAATATCAGAGAAAAGCACTGTTATACCTTCAAACTTCACAGAAATACAAAAAATTATTTTTACAAAAGGTATTTAAGTTTGAATAAATCAGAGATTTTAGAGTCTGTAACTGTGCCAAAGGTCACTCAGCTACAAAAAGCACTGTAAACAGTTCTAGTGAATAATTACGGTTTTATCAGTTTTCCAAACCACATCTGATTGGCTCGTGGATGTGGGATGGCAGCAGACACAACACACAGCAGACTCAAGGTAAGCATGTCTCACCCTGGCATGTGCGACGGGTAATTAGATGGAAGACAAACAGCATGCTGAGAGACGTGGCAGGTCTGAAAGAGCCAAGCGACGCCTGCTGATGACAGACAGCCTCACGCTCTTTAAAGCACCGATGTCCCAGGACGTCTAGCGCAGCACGGGCCACTTGAAAAGAAGCAAAAAGCAAACATAAACACAAAAGTTAATAAGCCTGGATAAGGGCTGCTAATCTAACATTTAAAAGGTAACGAGTGACTAATGGAGCTGATAAAGTGCTGCTTTAAATAGGATTTGGTCCTAGTTACGTTACTTGTGTAGCTTTTAACCCCTGGGGCAAAAATGACACCAGACGTAACCGCCAAATCATTGACAAGCAAACATGGGAAAACAATGCATTAACAACAGTTGACATCAACTTTCAAAGGCTTATCTGTCATCATCGGGTGCCATGTAGTCTGGTGGTGTGTCACAAATATTTGTAACTTCCCAGATACATTCAGTTGTCGAATTTGTTGAAATAACCTGACCAATCTTTCTGCATCCCAGAAGTCACGGCGGCATCATGATATTAGCATGTGGGTCAAAAATCATTTTATTCAAGTCTTTTACAATAATTGAGAAGATGAGAGATGCAGATGTGAATTATAAAAGGCTGCAATTGTCACTCACTGAGCTTTATAATGTTGCAGGGATTGTAAAGCAATTAGAGAGGCTGGAGTGCTTTCACAGGTCTGTGGCATTCATGTAGTATAATGAATCACTGTTGGGATACAGATGAGCCGTAAGCTTTACAGCGGTAAATTAAAGTTACAGTGTGCAAACCAACATTTATACCTCATCACTGTTTGAATAAACAGGAAGTTGCTCACCCCTGACTTACACCACTGGTTGAGCCTGAACTTCAAAGGGGGATATGAGAAGCTGCAGTCTGTATTTTAAACTTTAAAAGGAATAATAATAAATAAAATGGTAACAAATAGAGCTTGGATTGCTTGACAAAACTAGCAATTATTGCCATTTTATACTAATAATCAATAATATATATATATATATATATATATATATATATATATATATATATATATATATATATATATATATATATATATATATATATATATATATATATTATTATTATTATTATTATTATAATAATAAATAACTTAAAAAAAAAAAATTGTAAATAAGAGAAATTTACAGACCATATAATTGCACCGCGTAATAGTATATTTATATACTCAATGTGTTAATTAAATCTGAAGTAAATTAACATAATAAATGGGCAAAAAAAATACTTAAAACACACAAACAACTTCTGAAACCAGCTGAAAAACACTAAATCTGCACTGAGATATGAAACAAAAAAAACAACATATATAAATCATGGCAAAGGAATAAACTAATACACTTCTAAAATATATATAACAACTCTAATGTGACCCACATGAGTTTTAGGTCACAAGAAGATTAAATTAAATAAATATCTGTTATTTATTACTTAATTGTGTGTATTCCTATGCGCATGCATATATTTTCATTATTATTTTATTCATTAATTATTACTAGGCCCACACGAAATCTGCGCGCACAGAATTCCGCAGATTTTTAGCCCATCATTGATTGTTTATTTACTTGTGTGTAAATTAATATTTATTCAGTTTTTAAATTAATTTCAGTAATATTGACTAATATGAAAATGTTAATATAATTTATTCACAATACAGTTTGTAAAGTAATATTTTCTGTCTTTTAGTAAATATATTATATAGAAGACTTGCTTTGTTTACTAAATAAAGTGGACCTAATTGGATTTGCATTGTAAACATTAAATACAAGTTAAAAAGGCATTACTTTTTAGTTCAAATATTAAGGTTTTAGTTATGATACTCCCAAAATCATTCCGCATAAATCCGCATAAAAAAAAAATTATGCGCAGAAACAGCAAAAAATGTCCGCAGATTCCATCTGGCCCTACTTACTACTGTATTAACATTTTATCTTTAAAAAGAACACAAAGTTGCATTTTTTTTAAACACTGCTGGCAGTTGAAGGAAAGTGTTGCCGCGACAACCACAGCGTGTCTTCAGTCAACAATGAGGACAGCACAGCTGAAGACCAACTTACTGTTCCTCTGTTTTTTATTCATTTTAAAGACCTCCAGAGTGAGGTCTGCAACAGATTTTTGGGGACTCGTCCAGGATTGTCTCCTAATATCCATGGGAAGCTGATCCAGTGATTCGTGATCTTTGGCACCACAGAAGTGTGGATGCGCTGCTGCGAGTTTGTACTCAAGAGAACGTTGGTGTGATTTCGCTTTCAGCTTACTGCAACTGGGAAGAGAGTAACTTTGCTGACTGGCTACTACAACTGTGAACTGAGGGATTGTAAAGAAAATGTATCATGTCAGATACAGTAAGGAAGAGTCTGGTGTGGAACATCAGAAATAGTCTACTCACCTTGTCTGCTGATGAACTGTATCAAATTGCCAAAAGCAAAGAGTTTCAGTGTCAGAAAGGGTCCTGTCTGAACTAGATGCCATCGATCAAGAGGGTTGCTTCAAATACCATCAATGCTTTTATGTACTGTACATAATTACTAGAGTCAAAAGATAAAGGCATGACTGAACTGTTGATTTAGCAAGAAACTGTAAACTCTATTTAACAAGTCCTAGCTATTGCTGCACCTGTTTATCAGCGTAATCTTGTTTAAACTAATGGTAAAATTGATGCACACATTGTACCCACAACACATACCTCTATTACTACGGACCACACCACAAATACAAACACTGTTTATCTAGCATCATCTACAGCTGCAACTGACACAGAAATTTGAAATTACACTATCAAACAAACTCAAGACACTAACCCAAATATAGTACACCCCAGTTATGAAGAACTGACCAAGAACAGTCTTCATTACCTCACATTACCCACACAACAACCTACAATGACACAAAATTGAAACCACACAGCCTAACCATAAATAAATAAAAAATTTACACAGTTGATGACAGAGAAAGTAATTTCCCTTAGAGACCTTTCCTTCCTTCAGCACAGAGAATTCAAAATACATGGAGGACAAATTGGCGATTACACATTCAGATATTACATACCCTAATGTATGTAGACAAATCGAAGATGGAATCAAACAGAATTACAGGCAGAATTAATTAGAGGCATTTTTCAAATAATAAAACCAGGGACCTTCAAAGACATGCTGATGAATAAGGAAGATATGACGATTGAGGAGCTAAAAGGAGGAGTCACACCTAGGAGACAAAAGCAGTACAGAGTTATTCCAGGAACTCAGGCAGAAAATTCTCCTTGCCGCAAAACAGAACAACTCTGATATCAGATACAACTCAGCAATTGTTCAAGATATGTTCCTATATACCATATACCAAGGTTTGGGACACAAACATAAATACCTTCGTAGTGAATTAAAATAAAACCCTTGTTGTCCAACCGTTCCATTACAGATGAAACTGTGACACTCTGAATGATTAGTCACATGTGTATATATATGTATATTTGTTCTTTATAATTATATATATATATATATATATATATATATATATATATATATATATATATATATATATATATATATATATATATATATATATATATATATATATATATATATATATATAAAATAATTATTGTATATAAGGAATCCTGTTGTTACATCTAATGTTGTATTTATTTGTATTACCTTGAGTGGAGAAAATGAGTGGAACAGTTTGTTTTCTTTTAAAAATTTAAACCGCAGCACCGCCAGCTCAACGCCGGGCGTGCTACAGATTATGGGGGCTCGTCCGGGATCTAGCACCACCTACTGGTATCTAGATGCATATGAACCACAGAATGGCCAAGTGATGGGTTATCGGTGTAAGGATCACAAGAAGGGCAGCTTAGCAGCGGCAGAAGAACCAAAGCACGGCAGTGAGGGGGTTTTCTGGCGAGGAGAGGTGGCACAGCATGATCTGAGCAAAGAGTGAACCCATCAACAGCGAAATCTTTGAGGAGATGGCTTCTGGGGAGAGAAAACAACCGTTTGGGAAATCAAGAAAAGACTCCAACTCACTCAACATGAACTGATTAGCCTGATGTATCATCTGGAGCCAGCTGCAGACATGGGAAAATGCAGGCTGGACATGACTGACGAAGAGTGCTGCTTTGAGTACATTGTCGAGTTTATGACCAGTGAATTACTTCTTGAGTTAGAGGATGGAGGTCTCTCTCAATTATGATCGTTGAAGGATAATGTTGATGCAATAATTGAGAAACGTAATGTAACAAATGTTTTGTATGACACTGGGTTAATAACACCACAACAACATTACACTTACACCTACCTCTGACACACAAACACAACAGTTGGAATACCATCAGATGATGGATCGTTACGAAGAATTTGGTCAAAAATTAGCACAATATAAGAGTAATGCCAATCCAGTGAGATCAGATTATTCACAAACTGACAATAGTTTACCTGTGAGTGTAGCTGAGCAGCCCAGAAGTATGAAAGGGGAAAGTATGATCTCCCTCCGTGAACTTCAGCTTCTTCCATTCTAACATAGAGTTCAAGATTCAGGGGGGGCAGATTGGAGACAGTACAGCTGATACAAGCTACACAAGCCTAACTAAACAAATAGACGAAGGGCTAGCAGTAAACCACAGCGAAAATGACATCATCAGAGGTGTCCTGGGAATCATTAAGCCAGGAAACTTCAAGGACATGTTCGTGAACAAGGATGGACTAACAATATCACAGTTAAAGAGTTTTCTGCAGTCACATCTGAATGAGAGAAGTAGCTCAGAGCTCTTTCAGGAGTTCATGTGTGGCAAATAGAATGACAATGAGACAGTCCAATCAACCTATATAGAAATTGTTGGGGTGAAACAAAAACTAATCTTCCCATCCAAACAAGCTGGGACAGACCTAAAATATGATGAACAAACAATTCAAAACGTATTTCTGAGAACGATTTATCAGGGCATGGGTGCAAAGTACAACCAGTGTCGCACCGAACTGAAACCCCTGCTTGCACATTGGCTGGTGACAGATGAAACACTCCTCTACCAAGTGACCCAAATAGCCAATGAAGAGACTGAACGACAACAGTGGTTGGGACAAGCATCACGTTTAAGAGCTCAAAATGACCTCAGTGCCCAGTGCGAGTCCAGCCAAGGTAGAGAAGTAGAATACACCAAACAAAGTGATCAAACTGACACAATTCGTCAGCTAAATGCATATATTGAGGCTCTCACAAAAACTGTAGAATCACTTACACTCACCGCCGACATGTATGTCCCAAATGTAGTAGCAAAAATATTACGTCTTGCAGCCATTGCTTCGTATGTTGTGAGGAAGGACACCGTGCAGTGTGCTGTACAAATAAAGGAAGGATGTCAGGAAACGACCCACGGACACTGGTGGGGGACGAGCAGTGATCAAACAAATTCAGGAAGTGGCAGGGTCAGAAAGATTTGCAAGTTTCCATCCACGATCATGCCCAAGACAACGTCCCTGTGATAGAGACAGCTTATTGGAAAGAAAGCAATTCTTGAATGTAATACTAATGGCTTGATTACGCTTGGAAAAATAGATACTTACCAGATCAAGACCTTCGACCCCTTTCTGAGATAGTGGGTGGGGGTGACTTGAGCGTCTCAGCTGTTAATAGGAATCCTCTCCCTTTTGAGGGATGGACAGAGCTGACAGTGAACCTGCCAGGAAATGATGATCCAAATTTAACTATTAAAAAGTACCATTTCTCATAGGTAGGATGTCATTAGAGAGGCCATTACTGGGGTTTAATGTAATTGAAGAGTTAATACAGGGAAAGAGGGACACGGAACAGGGCTTGCATGCATTTGCAGAACTTCTAAAGGCAGCTCTTGATCTTAGAGAACATTACCCCACAAGTCATGAGGCTGTTGTTATAGTTGGCCCAAAAGACATAATAGTACCACCTGGACAGCTGACTCATGTTAAGTGTAAAGTCCCAGCTGACCTGGATCTCTCAGAGTCAATGGTGTTGTTTGAATCTGATGACGAGAGTACACCACTGACCCAATTGGACATTGGAGAAGGGCTGATGAAGGTAGAAGGGAATGATCGACCCCATGTCAAGGTCCCTTTGAGCAATCTTACAGCCAGTGAAGTCACAATCCGTCATTACACACCTCTTGGAGGGATCCAACCCATAATTCACATAATTTAACAAGAAACAGAGAGTGGAGTGGACATACCAGTGAGTCAGACAAAAGGGATAGTAAGTCAAGAAGGGAAGGAAAACAATCTGTGGCACCCACCTGTCGATACAAGTCATTTAGAGGAAGAACAGCAGAGACTAGTGAGAGAAATGCTCTATGAGGAGTCAAATGCCTTCCCACAGGGAGATGATGATATAGGGTGTATTTCAAGCTTACAAATATCAATCAATTTGAAGGACAACATCCCTGTTCATCAAGCATACACCTCCATTCCAAAACCCCTGTACAAAGAGGGTCACGACACCTTACCGCATTCACAACTCCCTGGGGGTTATATGAATGGGTGCGCATACCGTTTGGACTGGCAAATGGACCAGAAGCTTTTCAAAGGAGTATGGAGGATATGCTTGACTCGTTAAGAGATGAACTGTGCATTCCATATCTGGATGACATACTCTGCCATGGTGAAACTTTTGAAAATCATGTACAGGGATTGAGGAAAGTCCTCAAAGCACTACAGATGCATGGAGTAAAGCTGAGGCCAGCGAAATGTGAACTCTTTAAGAGAGAGGTCCGATATCTGAGGAGACTAGTTTCAATGGATAGTGTCCATATTGACCCAAGTGACCTAGATGCAGTACTCTCTCTGAAAGAAAAGAAACCCAACACAGTTGGTGGGCTGCGGCGTTTACTAAGCTTCCTCAGTTACTACCGCACATACATTCAGGATTTCTCACGGATTGCTAAGCCAATGTATGAGCTCCTCTAGTCACTGGGATCATTAACCACATCAACCACTGCAGAACAGACCAAGTCCAGCAAGGGTGGAAGTGGGCCAGAGTAGAGTGGACAAGAGAACATTAAGATGTGTCAGAGAAACTTAATCGAGGCTCTAACCAGCCCACCAGTACTGACTTACCCTAATTTTGAACTCCCATTCGTACTCCATACAGATGCATCTGAACAAGCACTAGGAGCTGTGCTATATCAGCAGCAAAATGGCAGGCTCAGAGTCATTGGCTATGGCTCCAGGACACTGACCCCAGCTGAGAGAAGATATAGACTCCACTCTGGAAAACTAGAGTTCTTGGCACTTAAGTGGGCGATCTGTGAGAAGTTCCGTGACTACCTTTTCTATGCACCCCACTTCACAGTGTTCACTGACAACTACCCCCTGACATATGTCTTAAGTATAGCCAAACTCAATGCTGTTGGACATAGATGGGTTTGGAGAACTAGAAGACTTCAAATTTGACATACGATACAGACCAGGCAAGACAAATGCAGATGCAGATGTGCTCTCTCGCTGGCCCCTGGACATTAATAAATATGTGACTGCCTGTAAAGAAGTACTGCCAGAGGAGGTGGTCCGAGCCACCTAGGAGGGTAGTCAGATAGACAGGAATAATGATGTTGCATGGGTAGCGGCCCTAAATGCTCGTCAGGAGGGTACTGGATGGCAGGAAGGAGAAAGTGCCATGAAAATGGATCACAATGAGTTGCGGACATCTCAGGAGGATCCCAGTATTGGAAAAATGATAAAACTAAAGGAAAGTGGCAGAGAGTTGACATCTGAAATGAGAAAATCTGCTAAGGGAAGCACCAAGAGATTAATGTATGAGTGGGAAGATTTGCTCTATACGATGGAATACTCTATCGGAAAACCAAGGAAAGATGTCAACTTGTACTTCCTGTCCTGCTAAGTTTAGGCAGCTAGACTTGAGACAAATGCACGATGACATGGGTCATGTTGGAATCGAAAAAGTTCTTGACCTAGCAAGGAGATGATTTTATTGGCCATTTATGAAAAAGGAGATCGAGCACTAGGTCACCCAACAGTGCCAATGCATCAAACAGAAAAAGCCAGTGGTGCAAGTTAAAGCCCCAATGGGAAGTATCACTTCAAGTTGCCCATTCGACCTGGTGTCCATTGTCTACTTGCACCTAGAACGAAGTTGTGGGGGATATGAATATATCCTGGTTGTAGTAAACCACTTCACCAGATTTGCCCAGGGATATTCGACAAAGGACAAGTCTGGACGAACAGCTGCTGGAAGAATATTCAATCATTATATCCCAAGATTTGGCTACCCTGGTAAACTACATCATAACCAGGGGCGTGAGTTTGAGAACCAGCTCTTTAGAGCATTACAGCGGCTGACGGGTACCCTACCCAAGAACAATACCCTACCACCCCCAAGCCAATCCTGCAAAACGCTTTAATCGAACACTGCTACAAATGCTGAGAACCTTGGAAGAGAAAGAAAAAGACAGATGGAAAGAGCACCTCTCAAAAGTAGTACATGCATACAACTGCACCAAACATGAAGCGACAGGGTTCTCTACATTCTTCTTGTTGTACGGACATCACCCGCGTTTGCCAGTCGATCTCTTGTTTGATCTGAAGATGGAGGATGATCAGTACTCACCTCGAGATTATGCAGAGAAATGAGCACTAAGAATGGCTGCTGCATATAAACTTGCATCGGACAACAGAACACAGGCAAGCACAAGAAATAAGAAATATTATGATCAACACCTGCAAGGGGTCGATTTACAGCCAGGAGACAGAGTTCTTTTTCGAAACCTAAGTGAACGAAGAGGGCCTGGCAAATTAAGGTCATACTGGGAAAGAACAGTACATGTGGTGAGAGAAAGAGTAGAAGATGGTCCGGTCTATAAAGTGTATCCTGAATCTAGCAGAGGCCATGTTCCAGCAAAGATACGTACCTTGCATCGAAACCTTCTTCATCTGGTTAATGACCTACCTGTAGAATTGCCAACTTCAGAAACTGAAAGATTCTTAACTTATTCCTCCTTGGGTCAACCCAGTTATGAATGGCCAACTGAGATGGGTGCAGTACAAGTGATGACAGTTCAGGGACTGCCATTTAATCCCCATGCGCAGGGACCAGTTCATATGACAAGTGCCTATGCCCCACCTCTACTTCCCTACCAAATAGGGTTCTAATCCTGTTGTTACATCTAATGTTGTATTTATTTGAATTACCTTGAGTGGAGAAAATGAGTGGGACAGTTTGTTGTCTGAGGTTGCTAGGGTAACGATGAGCTGCTGGACTGTGAACAGCAACGAAACTTTGACTCTCTCATATTTCTATCTTTTAGGTGGGAAAATTCTGTCACAATGTCATTGAAATATGAAGATAACATGTTATTTAAGTGTCTTAAGATCACGGGGGTAATGTGCAGTAAAATAGTTACTTTGTAGCGAAGATTGTATCTGTTTGCTGGCAATGCATCAAAACAGCCGCCAGCGGGTTCCTTTTTTGGTTAGTCATTTGCCAATTGAGAGACCATTACTTGGATTCAATGTCGTGGAAGAACTAATTCAAGGGTAACCGGAGTGCTTGATATTGATTTTTTGGAGCAATATCTGTATCAACTGAGAAAGTCCAAACTTTTTTTTTTTTTTTGTGTGTGCGCAAATTGTGTGCAGGCTTCTGAGCCCAATATATGGTGGGAACGAGTGAAAGTAAAACGAGGGGGCGTCATCATCCCAGCTAGACAAGCTGCATGGGTGAAGTGCAAAATTGGGTGAGTTCCGTTTGGCCTGTCTAATGCACCTGCAGCATTGCATTCCAGCACAATTTGGAGGTAATGCTGGACTCTCTCAGGGATGAATGTTGTATACCATATTTAGACGATGTGTTATGCCAAGTGTTTTGAAGAACATGTGGAAGGTATTTGAATAGTCCTTCAAGCTCTTCAACATTATGGGGTCAAGCTAAGACCAGAGAAATGTGAACTTTTTCCTCATGAGGCCCGATATGTTGGTTGCCTCGTATCAGACAGAGGTGTGAGAATAGGTGCCAAAGACCTTGAAGCAGTTCTATCAGTAAAAAGCCAAATTCCACAGACAAATTGGTGATGTAAGGAAGCTTCTTGGATTTCTAAGTTACTATCGTTCTTTTATCCAACATTTTTCATGCATAGCTAAGCCACTCTATAAACTACTACAAACAAAAGCTCAAGCGGCAGCAGTTCAGTCAAGGCAAAGAAAAGTCAAAAGGCCCACAACTGTCCTCGCGGACTCCTGTGAACATCAGAGAACACTTGAAACACTGATTGACATGTTAATTAAACCACCAGTTTTGGCTTACCCAGACTTCAACTTACCATTCACACTTTACACTGATGCATCAGAGAAAGGTCTTGGGGTTATCCTGTACCAACATCAAGATGGGAGGTTGAGAGTCATCGGATATGCCTCTCGAACACTTTCACCAGCTGAACAAAATTACCAACTACACAGTGGCAAACTTGAATTTCTTGCATTGAATCTGTATTATGCCCCACATTTCACTATCTATACAGACAATAATCCTTTGACCTATTGTAGGAGACATATTTCATAGTTTATTGTTCTAGGTAATTTTTCTATTTTTTTGTGTTATATAATGTGTTCTTGCTGATTTGCATGTCATATACTTTGAGTTACATTTCTACTGCGCATGTGTAGTATGCTTCATATAGTACACACGTTTTTGGGACATACGTGAGTTTTTAGTGTGATGTGCAGGAGTTGGAGAGCACAAGCTTTTGACCGTAAAAGTGAAATATTGGAGTTGTAGTTCATCAGGCTGGAACAAACGAGTTGTATAAGAGTGGATTTTGACGACATTGGCACATGTGGATATCTGATGTAAAAATAAATAAAGATGCACTAAATTGGATGGACTCTCGTGTCGTGATCCAGTGTAAGAGCACTAATACGCATCAGGACTTGTGAAATGGTCATAATGGTTACATGTAAAGTCAAAAGCTTTCCCCGTCGATAGAAGATAAGTGATTTAGGAGCGCATTTTCACTTTCACTGCACGTTGTCAACTTATTGGATGAACGAGCGCACGAGGATAGAAGAGTGCATCAGGACAGGTGCATATCGCGGACACAGCATCACGTCCCGCAGAGCACAAATTCACGCATGATTGAAGCTATGAATGAGGAAAAAAAGATCACATTTTAAAGCACACAAGGTGTACATGACACTGAAAGTACATGCAATAGTGAATGGATTTGCATGCATCAAGTTTATAAATGGTGGACGACGCGGCTATTACCGATGTTGAGTGCAGGAGGGCGCTCCAAGATAAGAGTTTGGAAGAGAAGCTTCACAAGATCAACACAAGAAGAGGCAAGTTGAGACAATTAACTGCAAAATCCAAGGAAATTGAATCGCTTGTGGAACATGCTTGTAATTTTGGTGACATTGAAACAAAGCAGTTTAAAGGTTTATAAAAGACTCAAGAATTTGTTGAAACCAATACTTCAGTGCTGTTGTACTCAATGAAGTGTGAGAGAACAAGAAATTTGGCTTCATCCTAAAGTTTTGTGCTGCAAAAAGTTTATAGAAAAGGTGAGGTTGTGGATTGAGGAAACTACGAACAACATTAAAATGTCTCAAAGTTGTGACAAAGAAGTGTCACTATTAGACAGTGTGTCAATGGTGTCATCCAAGACACATGCTTTTAATAAGTCTGGAAGTGCAGTGACATCTATATCTAAAAAGTCCTCAAGGTCTACAGCATCATCAGCGCGTCTTCAGGAAGAAGCGAACAGAGCAGCATTGTTAGCTAAAGCAGCAGCATTGAAAGAACAACAAGCATTGGAACTGAAGGAAGTACAGTTAAAGGCTGAAATGAAAAAGCTGGAAATAAAAACTGCTCTTGCAATTTCTGATGCTAAATTAAACATGTCAAGATAGTGAAGAACAATGTTGCAACTCAAAGTGTTGCTACTAAATTACGTGACACCGATCTTCCCAAATCGCAGCATAGCCTGCAGAATGAGTATAGTGCATTATCAAAGTCTATGAAATTGTTAGAACATCCTGAGACAATTCAAACAAGTGAACCTCCAAGTGTCAGACCTAAAAAAATCAAGTATGATACATGAATGTTTTAACCATGGTGAGACACACCACAATATTGACACAATACAGCTTCAACAAGTCATGCAAAGCCAGACAGGCATAACAGAAATGCTTGTAAAGCGTCAATGTCAGTTATTCTTACCTCGGCGTGATGTTCCTTTGTTTCATGGAGATCCACTTGAATTCAGGTCTTTTATTAAAGCATTTGAACAAGCTGCTGAGCTGATTGTGATGCTGATAAATTATACTTTCTGGAACAGTACACTATAAGAGAGCCTAGAGATCTTGTGAAGACCTGCCAGCATATGCCTGAACATCGTGGCTATGCAGAAGCAATGAAACTGTTACATGAGAGGTTTGGAAATGAGCTGAAAATTGCGACAGCTTTAATGCAAAAGGCATTCAAATGGCCTGAAATAAAGTCAGAAGATGGATAGTCTTTTGGTGCTTACTCGCTGTTCTTAGTGACTTGCCGCAATGTTATGGAAGACATTGATTACATGGGTGAGCTAGACAATGCTACCAACATGGGGAAAGATGGAGGGCGCATGCTTATAAGAAAAATCATACATTGGATGAATGTTACAAATTCAGTGCAAAGTTATATAAAGACAAATTGGATTTTTTTGAGAAAGAATGGATACTGCTTCGGATGCTTAATGAAAAGACACTTAAGCAAGGACTGCACAAAGCGAATCACTTGTAAGTTGTGCTCAAAGAAACGTCCATGCATGTTACTCATTGATGCACATGACACAACTAAATGAGAAGGTAGTAACAAAAGAGGATGAAACTGAAACATTTAAAACTGTACCAGCTACATTGAGTCATGAAACAAGTGCCTGTACTGGGGCCGGAGACAATTGAGTTCTTGCCATAGTACCTGTTAAAATAAAGTCCAAAAAGAGTGACAGGACAGTGGAAGTGTATGCATTTATGGACCCAGGAAGTTCTGCCACTTTCTGCACCGAGTCATAAGCAAGACAATTAAATGTCCGAGGCAAAAAAAATTGACATGTTGTTAAACAACATGAACTCAAAGAAATGAGTAGAAAGCTATCTGCTCACTGACTTAGAGATTAGAGGTCTGGAAGAAAACAACTTTGTTGAACTTTCCAAAGTGTTTACACAAAAGAGCATTCCAGTGTTAATGGAAAACATCCCACAACAACATATCGATAAGTGGCCATACCTCAGCGAAGTAATATTGCCTCAGATTAATACTGAAATTGAAACACTCAAAGGCAATAAGGATTACAAGCTTCTAGAGCCTTGGCAAGTAATCAACAGTAAGCACAATGGGCCATATGCAGTAAAATCTGCTCTTGGATGGATTCTGAATGGACCTCTCAGAGAACCTGTTGAGAAAATCATGTATGACAATAAGCAAACAAGTGCTTCAGTCAACAGAATTTCCATTGCAAGTATGGAACAGATGCTATACAACAGTACAATCAAAATTTCCCTGAACGGAATTGTGATGATAAAGCAGAGTTGTCACAAGATGATCATTAGTTTTTGGATTCTGTTTCTAAATCCATGGAGTTTTTTTTTTTTTAATAGTCATTATTACATCGGCCTTCCTTTTAAGAAAACAGTTGTTCAAATGCCCAACAACCGAAACGCAGCCATCCAGCGTGTTAAATCTTAAAAGAAAATTCAAGAAAAAATGCATTTTTCATGAGGAGTATTCAAATTTCAAGAATGACATGTTCAACAAAGGTCATGCAGTCAAGGTCACTACACCTCCCCTGAGCCAGCAGGAGGGTCAAGTGTGGTATATACCTCACCATGGGGTATACCATCTGCAAAAGAAAAAGCTAAGAGTAGTTTTTGACTGTGCAGCCAGCTTTCAGGGAGTATCATTAAACAATAAGCTCCTGCAAGGACCAGACAGGTCGAATTCCCTCCTTGGAGTGCTTATACGTTTCAGGTAAGAATCAGTGGCTATGATGGCAGATGTTGAGGCCATGTATTATCAAGTGAAACTTCCTTTTGTGCTTTCTGTGTTGGCCGAATGGAGATGTGAGTCAGGACTTGGTTGAGTACAAAATGCTGGTCCACCTATTTGGTGCAAAATCATCTCCAAGTGTTGCTAACTATGCCTTTAGGAAAAACAGCAGGAAAAAAAAAAAAAAAAAAGTCAACAGTACTTTAAAACTTCTATGTAGATGACTGCTTGAAGTCAGTTTTGAGTCATGATCAAGCCATCGCCTTACACAAATATCTCACAGATCTTTGTGCTAGTGGAGGGTTTCACCAATAGGAAAGTAACAGTCATGCTTTATTGACTTCTATTCCTGAAAGTGAAAGAGCTAAAGTAAGAGACTTGGATTTAAGTCAGGATTCACTTCCTGTCGAGCGAGCTCTAGGGATGCTGTGGTGTGTTAACTCAGACACGTTCAAGTTCAGAGTCAATGTGAAAAAACAACCTGTCACCAGAAGAGGAATCCTGTCAATTGCAAGCTCAATCTATGACCCGTTGGGTTTTTCTCTCACCCGTTATATTGCCAGCAAAGATTTTGATGCAACAATTGTGCAAAGAGAAGTTGACATGGGATGATAACATCCCTGAACAGTTTGCAAAAAGATAGAAAACTTGGTTACAAGACTTGCATCAGTTGTCTGAATTCAGTGTGGTCAGATGCATAAAACCAACTGACTTCAGAGTTGTCTCTTACCTCAAGTTGACAAATGCAGATGGACTCTGGAAATGGAATTACTGGACTCTGTATTTTGGACTGACAGTACAACTGTTTTGAGGTATATTGAAACTAAAAACGTTTGTTTCAAAACCTTTGTTTCCAATAGAATTGCCATCATAAGAGATTCAACCAAATTACAACAGTGGATGTATATCAGTATTTCACAGAATCCAGCTGATCCTGCATCCAGGGGACTTTGCTGTGAAAAATTTATAAAAAGCACAAACTGGATTGATGGTCCCTCCTTTCTCAAAGATTCAGAAAGTAATTGGCCTGAGAACATTTATGACCTGTCAGTAAAAGATGATGACATTGAGGTTAAACACTCTGGCTCAGTTAATCTGGTGAGTGCTAAAGAAAGCACAGATGCTGTATGTAAACTGATCAGTTATTACTCTGACAGGTACTAGCTAAAAAGAGCTGTAGCCTGGATTCTTTGGGTCAAAGACATGCTTATGCAAAAAGCAAAAAAGGTTAAAACAGGCGAATCTGATCTCAGCAAAAACTTGCAAGTCTCTATCAACACAGGACTTAACAAGAGCAGAAATTGAGATCAAATTCATTCAGTGTCGAGAATTCAAGGAAGAAATGTCCACTTTGCAGAAAGGTAACTCATGTGTAAAAAGGAACAGTTGCCTTACCTGAGTTGATCCAATACTGCAGGATGGAGTGCTAAGAGTTGGAGGACGTCTTGGTAGATCTGCAATGCCTGAGCATGCAAAGCACCCAGTCATTATACCTAAAGAATCACATGTCACCACTTTAATCTTAAGAGACATTCAGG
Organism: Danio kyathit; assembly: GCA_903798195.1. Classification (NCBI taxonomy): domain Eukaryota; kingdom Metazoa; phylum Chordata; class Actinopteri; order Cypriniformes; family Danionidae; genus Danio; species Danio kyathit. The sequence continues at coordinate 22,351,470 of LR812522.1, read as the reverse complement.
AGAAAGTTGGACAATGTGGAAGAAATTATATGATTTTTAAAATTGCGACAAATTTTGGATTACATCTGTTGATTCTTTACAACTCAATTGTAAGAAAGTTTCTGTCCAGGTGCGTGACATGCAGAAAAATCAGAGCAAAGGCTGGCGAGCAAAAGATGTCAGAACTACCACGTGACAGAGTAACACCAGATCAGCCACCTTTCACAAATGTAGGTGTGGACTATTTGACATAAAACAAGGTAGAAGCAATGTAAAGAGATATGGTGCATTGTTTACCTGTTTGACAACAAGAGCTATCCATATTGAGGTTACACATTCATTAGACACAGACTCTTGTCTAAATGCCATTAGACGCTTTGTTAGCAGAAGAGGGCAGGTGTCAATCATGAGAAGTGACAATGGCACTAACTTTATGGGTGCCGAGATGGAACTTCGTAGATTCATACAACAGTGGAATCAATCAAAATTTGAATGTACTCTTTATGCAAAAAAGACATACAGTGGATATTCAACCCACCGTCTGGATCTCACTTCGATGGAGTATGGGAAAGGCAGATATGTTAGAAAAATCTTGAAATCTGTACTGAAAGACAAAAGGTTAACCGGATGAAAGTTTGCATACGTTGCGGTGTGAGGTGGAAGCAATAATAAACGACTGACCACTTACCACAGCTACAGATGATCCCGCTGATTTGGAACCTTTGACAACCAAACTTGCCTCCTGGACTTTTCAAAAAAAAAAAAGAGGACATATATGCATGTCGCAAGTGGAGGCAAATTCAGTACATTACTGGCTTGTTCTAAAAGCTGTGGGTGCGTGAGTATTTGCCTTTATTTCAGGAGCATCAAAAATGGTTTCAAGCCAGAAAAGACCTTTCAGTTGGAGATGTGGTTCTAATTGTTGATGAATCGTCTCCAAGAAATTCATGGGATTTTGGAAGAATCACAAAACTGCTCCCTGATAAAAAAGGACTTGAGACGCGTGTTGGTTAAGACTAAAAACAATACCCTGGAAAGGCCAATAGACAAGCTATGACTTATGTGAAATGGACTGTTAAGCAGGTCACTTAAGTATCTGACAATTTCTTTGGATGCAAGATGTGGACACTTTAACACAATTAGTGGACATTTAAGAAGCTTAAAGGGAGGCTTAAAATGAACATTGAAAAGAAACGGCTCAATTACCTAAAAAAAAAAAAAAAAAAAAAAAAAAAAAAAAGCATAGTAATTGTCAGTCTGCCTGCCTGTCAACTAGGGGCTGAAAATGTAGGAGCCATATTTCATAGTTTATTGTTCAGGTAATTTTCATATTTTGTTGTGTTATTTAATGTGTTCTTGCTGATTTGAATATCATATGCGCAGTAGAAAAGTAACGCAAAGTATGTGTAGTACGCTTCACATAGTACACACGTTTTTGTGACACACGTGAGTTTTTAGTGATATGTGCAGGAGTTGGAGAGCACAAGCTTTTGACCGCAAAAGTGAAATATTGGAACACTCAAGAACATCTCCTTACCAACCTTAAAGTAACCCAGCTGAGAGATTCAACCAGACCCACCTTCAAATGCTTCGGACATAAGGCGACAAAGAAAAAAGCAAGGTAGAAAGATCATCTCCCACATATCATACATGCATATAACTGCACCCGCCATGAGTCTACAGGATATTCCCCATTCTATCTGTTGTATGGACTACAACCCTACCTTCCCATTGATTTGATATTTGGATTGGTTTAAGAGGGCGAAGAAGTGACTCACAAGGGTTATGCTGGCCAGTGGGCTAAAAGGATGTCTGAGGCCTACCAAATAGCAAATGAGAATAGTAGACAAGCAAGTACACAAGGCAAAACTCAGTATGATATGAAGGTGAAAGGTGTGGTTCTAAAACCAGGAGACAGAGTTCTCGTCAGAATCCTCAGAGAGCAAGGAGGCCCAGGAAAACTTAGGTCATACTGGGAGAAGAGTATTTATGTGGTAAAGGAGCAAGTTTCAGATAACCCTGTGTATGTAGTAAGCCCTGAATGTGGAAATAAGAAGGGAATGAGAACTCTACACCGAAATATGCTGTTATTGGTAGATGACTTACCTGTGGAGACATCATCCCATCCAAGGGAAGTAGCAAAGCAGAGACAAAACAGACAAAACAACAGAGAGACTAAGAACAATGAAACTAACTACTGCAGAGATACAACTGATTCAGATGAGGATAACCATGAGAGATACTGGTTGAGGTTCACCTTAAGTTAAACTGAACAGAAAATGGAGAACACCTATCAACAGAAGCCTGCGTTAGTGCAGGAGACTCATCTTAACACAGCACCTGCAAGAAGAGACAAAATAACAGAGAGAGTATCATTGAGAACAAGAGATAACCTGGAGGAAAGTCAAACACCAGATGAACTCATCACTGATTCAATCCCATTATCAGAGAGATGCAGATAAAGAAAATGGATGCATACAAATTGATGAAGCCACAGGTCACCAATCAGAAGAAAATTATCCTAAATTGAGACAATCTACCAGAGAGAGGAGACAGACAAAAATTCACATATGAAACACTAGGTCAACCAACATTACAGCCACACACAACAGTTAACACAGTAGGTTTTTATGAACAACCAGCTAAATCACATAATAAGCTATATATGCCATACTACCATTCACAGACCCCAACATACTTACCTCCATGTTACATACCTCAGTCTGGACCTTCCACGCCATACCATATATTCCCACCATTATCCTACCCTGTATATGCTTTTTGAGACCACAACTGTTTAAGAAATTTGGGAAGTAGCATCTTCTTTGGCCGGGAGAGTGTGGCCCACATGAGTTTTAGGTCACAGGAAGATTAAATAAATATATACATGTTATTTATTACTTAATTGTGTGTATTCCTATGTGTATGCATACATTTTCATTATTTTATTCATTACTTATTACTGTTTTAATATTGTATCTTTAAGAAGAACAGAGTTGAATTTTTTTTAAACACTGCTGGCAGTTGAAAGAAAGTGTTGCCGCGACAACCACAGCGTGCCTTCAGTCAACAAAGAGGACAGCTAATCTGAAGACCAACTCTCTGTTTCTCTCTGTTTTTTATTCATTTTAAAGACCCCCAGAGTGTGGTCTGCAACACTAATATATAAATATATATTAGATAAATAAATATTAAATATAAATGTATATTATAATAATATATCAATTTCCCACCCAATTGGGCGTGGGTACAAAAATGGCACAGGCGGGTTGACAAAATTTGGGCGGGTTTGAAATTAAAATTTTATATGCAACTTGTATAACAAAACATAACTGTGTGCTCCTACTCCATTTAGTTAGTAGTGACCAGTGCATAGCGCAAACCGCGTAGGTCCACTTCCAAGAAGAGATAAAGAAAAATTGTATTAAAATCTGACTCCCCAGACAAATCTGCAAACAAAAATAAGTGCAGTGTGTGGGTGAGAGGGGCAGTGTTTTGATGTGATCCGATTATGTTGTGGTTCTGTGACTGCTGGTGTTGGTTGCTGTATGCTTCAAAAAATATCACAGTTAAAGTAACTTGGTATATTTTTATTTAAATGAATTAAAATTAAATAAAATATTAATTAATATTTTGAGCAGTTTTTTTTGTGCGTTTGGCTGGGATTTGGACAGCTTTTGGGCTGGAAAAATTTATATCTGGCAACACTCTGCTGGTCACCTTATGGAAACTGAAAAAAAAAAACAAAAGAAAAAAAAAGGAAGTGCATTTTTTCAGATCTATTTGCCTATTAACAGCTCTAAAAGCTCATTGTTGCCACCAATCTTAAAAAGGGATGGTGTATGCATCTAGCCTGACATCTTCAGACCACACGGATCTCACATTTATGAGTGTGGTTTTAGCTGCAGACCACACTTACTCAGAGGGACCTACTGGACCTCTTCACCTATACCCAGGTGGGCTGGGTAAGGGGAGACATTTCATCACTTTAAAAGAGGAGAAGGGGCACATTTTTATCAGCAGATCTGCGATCCAATGACAAGCAGCAGAGCGAGTTGGCTTGAGCCCTGGCAAAGCTCTTCACACACAGGGCTAATATTCCCTGGGGCTCCACTCTCCATGTGTGGTCCCTCTGTGTTTCTCTCAGGGCTGTGTGCCTCCATGCACATGGACAATATGACAACACTGACAGCCAGAGATGAGCCAAGACAAGAAAAACAATCAAGTCAGGGCTGTGAACTCAGCTGCGTGAGCTTGATTTTCACTGCCCTCCACTCCCTATCTGAAAGCGCCTCACAAACACGCACATGCACACAGGATCTTCCTTTTTTCCACACTCTGTTCGCTAACGTAGCTTAATGGAGCGATGGTAAAGATCCAGATAAAACATGCCCTCCCTTCTTTTACGTCCTCCATATGCTTTGATTTCACTGCTCTGAAAGGAGGGAAAATGATTCATGCCGTTGGCGTGCGCAGTGGAGCTGCAGCTGGACGCTGCACCTGCAACTCCCAAATCTGGGAAAACAAGCTCCCGGGAGCAGGCGGAGAAAAACGGGCCTTTACACACTTACACACACACTTACACACATGCAGAATCCCTCGTCATCATTCAAGGGCAAATTGATTTTTTTGGTACACCTAAGAGCAGCTTAAGGCAAGACACCGCAGGCAAAAAAAAAAATGTTTATGCACCTGTCAGTTTTGAAATCTTAGCCTTTTTTGGCTTTTCAGAGTGTTTTTTTTTTCAGTCTAATATAAAAAAAAAACATCTTAAATAAACATTTAAGTTTTTCTTTTATCTCACTTCATCCATTTGTATATTTTTATTACAACACATTTTTAAAAACTGTTTTTTTCAAAATTAGTTATAAATCTCTTCAGCAAATGCTCGACAGCACTAACACACCAAACCTTTCCTTTTCATTCATGTATATGCAGTAGTTAACATTTGAAATGGATCAAAAATGCTGTATAAACTTTTACTGATGCAATAAAATAATTTTAATTGATTGCATAAAATGTTGCATGTTTATATCCCCTATAAAAAGCTTTGACTTGAATATGTCAAAAAATAAAACAAGAATTTTGAACCTGATCCAATACTCTGATTTTGTGCTAGAAATGTATGCAAATTAGTGCTTATTTATTGAAACAATTCCTTGTTTAGATATTCAAACGTAACATTTAAAAAAAAACTCATAATAGAAAAAATATTTGTAATTCTTAATGCAAATCAATCAACTATTAGTTAATCTTTTTTTTTATATATATATTTAACCTTCCATTAAAACAGATGTAAACAAGAACCACCTTTGATTCAAGCCAGTCAAAAATGTGACTTCCCCAAAAATAAATATATATCTTTTTTATTTTAAGAACGGATTTACTGTTGACTTTGTAACAAGTCACCATAAAGCTGAAACGTTACTAGTGTTTATTAACTCAACTGGAATGTCAAAGCAGCACTAGATCAAAAGGCCACTCTAATAGAGTTCTTTACTGTCTTTTTTGTTGTTGCCTGGTCCACAGGAGAGCCTGTAACTCATAACAGCGTCCTGTGGGACCACTGGCCCCATAAGCGAATTCTCCACAGCCACACGCACATGCAGACATTCCACACCAGAGCCCTGCACATGCACAAACATACCACGAATAATAATCCCATCATTTCTTAATCCTCAGAGACTCAAGCATCGAGATAAATAGTGTACGGCAGAATCAGCAGATTTAGTTTCACACTAAATTTTAGAAGAAAATTTACACAATGTTCCAAAATATGGCAAATTAAGCACACAAGAACATATTCTTTGACCTTCTTGAAAAGCCTCAAGTTTACTCTTTTGTGTAAGGTGACAACATATTTGAGCCAAAAAATCTGAAATACATAAGGACTGCATTCTTTTTATCATTTAGATTTTAAAAGTGCTGCAAAAAGATTATAACTTAACATTTAAATAAATAAATAAATTACTAAATATATAATGTGTTACCAATGTATGCAATTCTAAATAATACTTAATAAAAACAAAAATAATAAATATTGGTTAAAATAATTGCTATAAATTATGTGCATTTTAAACATTTGAATAACGTTTTTTTATTATTATTATTATTATTATTATTATTATTATTATTATAACAACAACAACAACAACAACAACAACAATACTAATATCAATAATAATAAAAAATATTGCTGTAGTTTATTATTATTATTATTCAATTGCACATATTTAATATTTTAAATTAAATTCTTTTAATCAATATTTAGTCTGTTTATTTTTATGAAGCACTATTCAGAATTGCATACATTATTATAAATATTATCATTAATGTATGCAACCTTACCAACCCCCTTACAACAAACCCAACATAAACGTTAAATCAATTTTTAATATTTAGGAATGTTATTCTGGTTTCTATAATAAATTTCAAATGACATTTGCTTTACATATTTAACCCATGTTTAATGAAATTTAATTGCCATAAATATGATATATATTTCTTTTCAGTAAATAATAAAAACAACTATAATAATAATAATAATAATAATAATAATAATAACAACATTAGAGTGTATGCTCTTGTTTGTAAATTTACCAAATTCATTAAAAACAGACATTATATCCTTGCAAAGTAATGTAGCCATGCGTCTCTGATGGTCAAAAACTAAATCAAATCCATAACACTTAATTTGACTTGATACAGATACTTAAATTAGCAATATTAACATGCCAAGCTACACCACAGCAAAAACACACAGACACACACACACACACACACTCTCTCTCTCTCTCTCTCTCACGCAATCTTTTGCAGCCCCTCTATTCACACGCAAACAGCTGGGTGAGGAATGTGGGGAAAACATGCTGCCAGTTGTGTTTTGAACACAGCACTGACTCCGCTGGTCACCCACTGCCACTTTATCACGCTACTGATAACTGCACAGATAGACTGTAAAGTGGGATTATGGAGTGCTGCTGTATGTTTGCATTGCTATGACCTTTGTTCAATGGTGAAAGAGATTACTGTACCTTATATGATGAATATGGCTCAGCTATAGGCCTATTTGTACATATGGTTCCAGCCTGGATAAATAAGAAAAAAAAAAATGTCATTATCAATGACAAAAACATAAGTTACAGCAAGACAACACATATTTTGGGCTTTTAAGGCATATAATGTATTTTTAAACAATTTTTAAACATATTTTACATTGAAATTTTTTTTTTTACAAAATAAAACGTACGTAATTATTAATGTATTTTTAATTATTATATCTCCTGCAATGAATCGTAAATATAATCTTTAGTCACACTTACATCAAACTTCAGTTTTACTAATATCTGTATTCAAAAGGCTTTACAAAAAGCTATATTTATTTACATAGCATTTAATTCTGCAACAAAAAAAAAAGAAAATTGAAAGTAGCCTAATTACTTCTGTCTGGTTACAGTATTTTTCTGAACAAGTGATAAACAATAAACAAAATCCTCAAAACCCACTCTGTAGAAACCTTTTCTAACATACCAAAAACCTTACCTGTCTGTTTCATACTACAAATGTAAGCAAATTAGAATATATGTAATAAAATAATGTCTTGCATGCATATTTAAAGAATTAAACATTAATGTATTGTGATAACCATTTCTTAAATCCTATATTCCATATATGTCTTTCCTTAAATATTGTTTGAGTTGTACTGTATCTGGCAGATTAATAATCTTGTTTCTATAACAAAGATGGTGACAGACAGATTGGTGGCCACCCACGTTCTTCACTAAATACCGCTGATAGCATCTCGGTCAACTACAGATTTCTTTTTTTTTAGTTGCTTAGAGGTAAACATACAAGTCTTTGGTATGAACTCTACAAAAGGCGCAGAGCTGGTTCAGATGGTGCAAAGGTTTTCCTATAAACAGTACCATTTCTGAGGTGAATTCATATTTTCCTGGGCTGACAGCGCTGTTGATTTCACTGCCTGACTCAGACTGGGAGGGTCACACTGTCAATCTGCCATGCCATCACTGAAACAGAGCAGATCTTTAATGGGTGGGCTTGTTTTCCCCTGGGGTAGGCAAATGTATAAGCTGTGCTCATCAGTGGTCCTGGGACGATTTTCTTGATTGCCCCCCTACTCTGCCGATAGCCCTGCATGGATGTAGTACACTTGAGTGGCTCATTTTTCATTGTCGCCTGACAGCTTGAAAAGGCAAGATATGCTGCAAATGCCTTTAGAGAACTGCTGTTCTGACTGGTTGGTCGCAATCTAGTAAGAAAAACAACAACAAAGACAACTGTTAAATGAAGAATATATTTGAACATAGATGCAACTGCAAAATAAATACTCTGTCTTTTATTGTAGTTGCACTCATTTTTTTTTTTTTGTTATTATTATCATCACTGTAATACTATAAAAAATGTATTAAACATATGCAATGTGTTTAAATGTCCAAAAAATACATTGACAATTGCAGATATATTTAACTAAATATTCTCAATTTAAAAATGTTATTCTTGCTGTGAAAATGCATTTTATTACCAATGTTTCTTTTTTATACTTATAATAATAATAATAATAAAAATAAATCAATAGATTTTTATTATTATTATTATTAATAATAATAATAATAATAATAAGAATAATAATAATACATTGTTGTATATGATTTTACCGTATTTAGTAAAAATAAACATTATTTATTTAGAAAGTAATATAGCCATGTGGAAATACATAATGGATTATTACAACACTTTAAAGAGTTAACCATGAGATTAAAATGCTAAGATAAAACATAGGAAAATACACATGCGCGCACAATTATAGTTGATTACATTTGTGTAATTATATTAACATCAATGACTTTATACTATGTGTGAACGTACATTAGTAATATTCTCTTACAGAATAATGGTATTTTAGTATTATTTAAAAATTTTGTGTTTAACATACCACATACAAAATATATTTATGACACAGAAATACGTACTACACTACTATTTCCATTTTAACAAAAATATTTTAATAAAAGCATTATTGAATAACATATAAATGTAATAATTAATATAGTGATAAGATATGAATAGTAGGGATGCTCCGATCGATCGGCAGATAATCACATTTCATGACTCGATCTGTACTCGCTAATCTGGCCGATCTCATAAACCGATCGCAATTGTTTGTTTACGAGTTTACAAGCAGAGGACATATAAGAACTGAAATCTTTTTGCATATCAGAACTGAAAGTTCTGTGTTTTCAACAATATTGCAAGTTCATTAAAACCTGGCTGGAATTATTAGGGAAATAATAAAAAAAATAAATAAAAAAAATTTATATTTATATATATATTTATTTATATATATATATATATATATATATATATATACATATATATATATATATATATATATATATATATATATATATATATATATATATATATATATATATATATATATACATATATATATATATTTTTTTTTTTTTTTTTTTTTTTTTACTTGAATATTTAATAATATAACTTATTATAATATAACTTATTGTAATATACTTATTCCAATAAACAGTAGTTTATGGACCCATTTCCTTTTAGTAAAAAAGTAAAGGATTTATACTGTAGGTGTGCATTTCAACTTCTTACGCATCAAATACGCGCTCCAAACTTGATTGAGACATATTGAATTTTTCTTTCATCATTTGCAATGTTTCCAAAGTGATATTTCTTACTGTTTTTTTTTTGTATGCGTTTTATCTATTATTTTCTGTAAATCTGCTTCTGACCATTATGTCCACACTAAATGGTTACAAGAGACATGTTTAAGGAATTTTTTGTAACATTTTTAATTTATTCTCTTAGGTAAGGAGAGATCTCCACATAACTATCATACTTAGAGGGAAAATGTGCTTAAAGCCGCAGTCACACTAGAGTTTGAGCTTGCGAAATTCTGTCGTACGACGCTGCGAAAAAGAGTGGGATTAAACAAGATGATTAGACATTAAAAAAAGTGAGCGATTGCTCCATGTTTTAAATTTCTGTTCGGAGAGGTCATGTTTTGATCCTGGATTGGTCTTACGCAGTCAAGTGATGCGATTTCGCAGGTCAGAGTTCACCAAGCTTGAACTTTGCACTGCAGCAAAATGTGAAACTCGACGCATGACCCTGCGTTTCCAGTCTGACGCATTCGCGTGCGTATGAATGGAAGTCTATGGGGAGTAAAGTCCAGTGTGACCGCGGCTTTATGCATTATAAAGCTTGAAGCACTAGAATCAGTACTTGTTATTGGCCGATCACCATAACAAGGAATTGGTACTTGGTCTCAGCTGCAAAAATCCTGATCATAACACCCCTAATAAAAAAGAATTTTATTTAAAAAGTTTAATCAATTTGAAGATATAAACTTACCAAAAACATACATAAACACATATAGTTAATAAATAAATTATTTAAAATCATGGCTAATAAAAACATTTCTTAGGAAATTATATATTGTAAACAAATATTGTTAAATCGCAACACTCAATACCGCATATTTATCCAGTAACGTGCAGCCCTATTCTGAACTGTGGCTCCTGGTCAACTATAATCCAGACTTAACATTGCACATCCTGCGATGTGACTATTGCAGATGCGCATACTGAAAAATCATTGATATTGCTGAATTCATATATTGCACAGCCCTGAATACTAGTATCTTTCAAAATACATAGAAAATAGTATGTACTGTCATAATGACAAACACAAAAGAACTTTAACAAGAACTATTACAAAATGTTGAAAAACCTCTTTTAAACAGGACTTGGGAAATATCTGAAAAACAATAATAATTTTACAGGAGGGCAAATAAATTGTCTTCAAATATTAATACTACTACTTGGGACCTTAAATCTGCTTAATTAATAATTGTAAATTTATAATTCACATTATTATATACAGCATATTTTACACTAGACAGAGAAACATTCACATAATAATAGATCATAATGTGAATTTAAATATATATATATATTATTAATTTACTTATTCCAACAACCTCCAAACACAACACAATCAGACTCACCGGTCTTCGTCATCTGGGCTCTGTTGTACAGCAGAAGGCGGTTCAGTTATCAGGATGCTGTACATAAACCTGAAGATACTGTATGATGATGCTGACTGCCATGCTCAGCTGGACTGGTATAATGTGCCAGTTTAAGAAACTTCATACAGCCGTTGCTCAGGCCAGAATTTACCTTGGCAAACACTCTGAAACCTCAAGATCCTTAACAACTTATGTCCTTTCTGCCATCCAAGGCAAGCAGAGCGCTGTCAAAGTCTTGTCAGGAAACCTCAAACCAGAGAAGTGTATCAAAGAGGCCTACAGACCCTTGCGCCAGAGACTCCTGCGACTAAATGAGCCAAGAAATAACAGTTTGGCCGATTTATGTCTTGTGCACGGCCACAATACCGGGATATGACATGAAATACTGTATAACTGCTTTTACAGCACTACGCGTGGTGACAGCGGTGTCAAATGTACGCCAAAGACAATGTTATCACTGCTACGCACAAATAAAGCAAATGTTTAACAAACATTCACACATTTTTCGAATAAAGTGTAAATATAAAGGTACCTTTGTGGTGATATTTCTTTTTACGCGGAAATTGGTGGTCGTATTAACTTCGTTTACCTCTCATTTTGCGTTATTTGTGGCTTGATTACGTTATTTAAGATGGCCGCCGTCAGCAACTTTTGTTGAACCTACATTTTCATAACAAAAGAAAGCGTGCGCATGTTGATAAACAGAAACGTGCCGTTTTGTTGAGGAAATAAAAGTCTTTGTCCCCCTTGCCAGTCGGACAGAAATGACCGAAGCCGAAAGCAGTTTGCGATTTTTATTTCGGACGCAGCTCATGAATGTTAATGAGATTACGTCAACGGTTATGATTTTTCGTGTCTAGCACAGCCGTTACGCAAATTACGTGTATTAATATTCATAAGATAACATTTTTATAATTATTTAAAATAAATTGCGATAGATTTTGTATAATTTAACAAATATAATACAATAATTAATAGTCATATTAATCAGAGACAACACAGAGCAGTCAATAACAAAATAAATAATTTATTAACAAAACAAACAAAAAAAATTACAGTTTTGAAAAATACTCAAAGCATTGCAGGATCTGTATTGGCAAAGAGCTTTGAATCAATTAGTGATCCTGTGCTCTTTGGTATTGGTGAAAGTCAGTGGTGAAAGTATCCATGGCAGTGGATAATGAGCGCTAACGGCAACAAAAACATCAAAACAAAAGAAAAAGCAAGCAGCACGCCGAAGGCTCCAATCATAGCTTCCTTGATGAGCCTCAGGTGGAACAAGCCACCCACTATCACCTTAAATGAAAAATAAATAAATAAATTATAATAAAAGAAGAACTACTAGCATTCACTAGGACCTAACGCATGTGTGAATTTGTGCATAATATTGGCTTTATTAAAAAAAAAAAAATAAATAAATAAATAAATATATATAGAGAGAGAGAGAGAGAGAGAGAGAGAGAGGGGGGGGGGGGGGGGGGGGGGGGGTGGGGGGGGGGTGACTGTGTCCTTCTAGCGGCGTAATACATTAACGCCTGTCACAAAAAGAGAGAGCAGACCAATAAAAACATCAGTGATGCGCTTGCAAACACACACACACACACACACACACACACACACACACCTAAATTATTATAAATGAATCATTGTAAATATACTGATTATTATTGTTTTTATTAATGTTTTATCCTAAAATGTTGGATGTTAAATGGACAGTTTATTCAGAGAGAGAGAGAGAGAGAGAGAGAGAGAGCCATGAGAGTTACCATGTTTCTAGCATAAATTAGCATGTCGTTAGCATTGAGTATGAATTAGAATGTCAGTATTGCTAGTATAAACTAGCATGCCGTTAGCATGAATTCACATGTTTGCTATATGATTAGTATGTTTGTTAGTATGTTTCCAGTATGGATTAGTATATGGTTAGTATGAATTAGCACGTTGCTAGTATGATTAGTATGTTTCTGGTATGGATTGGTATATTGTTAGTATGAGTCGGTATGTCATTGGTATGTTCAATGTAAAGTCAATGGCAGTTTTTTTTTTTTTTTTTTTGGAAGTCTATGGGACAGTTGCTAAGGTGGCATACGTGGTTGCTAGGGTGTGGCTAGTAAGTTAAACGGTCATCGGTGATTGGCAGATTGGTAGTCTGAGTTAAATGAGCCCAACATTAAGTCTGACAGTCTGGCGGAAAGTTATGATTTTCTCAAGCCACCATACAGTAAATATGATATATTGAGTAATATGATGTATTATCTATATTTTAATTATAATATTTATTTATAATATATACACACGTTTTTTTTTTTTTTACTACTACTACTACTATCTATTGTGTGTACTGTTTTTTTATTATATATATATATATATATCATGCCAATAAAGCAACTATTGAATTGAATTGAATTGAGAGAGAGAGAGAGAGAGAGAGAGAGAGAGAGAGAGAGAGAGAGAGAGAGAGAGAGAGCTCAGCATAATTGAGTACACCCTGTTTTGAAAATGAATCTTTATATCCATTTCTCAGTGAATATAGGCGATGTATTTTGGTGCATTTGAACAAAACAGATTTATTAAACAGAAATATTTATTAAAATAATATTTTAGTCACCAAACATATTTAGAAATTGAAAGATAATACAATTAAATTCAAACTAAATATTGCAAAAAAAAATACAACCTACAAAATTTCAACAAATGTTTTTGTTTCTCTTGATTTTTCCTCTTTTTAAATTTGTATTTAATATTTTTCTATAAAATATAAATTTGGGTGTACTAGTTTTTGGACTGTTCTCGTAAGTTATTTTGTTAGATAAGCTCCAGATTTGGCTTGAGTACTGACTAATCTAATGCATATACACAAATATAGCTTCCTATTAAAAATATGAATTTAAAAGATAGATTTGTGAGGGGTGTACTTATATATGCTAAGCACTATATATATATATAAAATATTTTTTTTACTGCTTGCATTATTATAATCTAAATAACTGTTGTTTCTTATTGATAATTGTTAATTAATAATCAATACAAATATTAATAAAATGTACACATTTGTGAACTATACATTTTATGCTAACACTATTAATATTAATGTTAATAGATTATATTTTGTTTTAATGTTTGATTATTAGTTTATATTCATAATTATCTATTATCCATTTAATGAACATTAATCGAGATTCTAACCAATCCTTATTGTTTTATCTTGATTATTAAGAGGTAACGATAAGTTAGTTCACCCAAAAAATAAAAATCCTTTTACTCATCCTCATCTTCAAAACCTGTTTATTTTTCTGTTAAAACAAAGTAACATACTGAAGAATGCTGTAAAAAACAACCATTTACTTCCACTGTATTTTTTGTTCCTAGTATGAATGTCAGATGCCTGCTTTTTTCCTACATTCTTCAGAAGAAACTAATTCATAAAAGTTTAGAACCACTTAAGTGTAAGTAAATGATGAGGAAACTTTCATTTTGAAATAGGACAGAAAGAAACAGCATGTTACACCTTTCTGGCACTAGAGGGAGCCTCAAAAAAAACTCCACTGATGACGTGTCGAGCAACATGGCAGCGCCTATGATGGAGCACAACAACCACAGTAACATGGATCTTTCTGATCTGAAACTTGCAGACAGCCCTAAATCTGACTCTCCTTCAGAAGATGGAAACCTTGCAGATGATATAGTTGTTCTTGTGCAGAAAGAGATCGGTGGAGATCTGAAGTCGCTAAAGAAGGTGTCTGGGCTTTTGGAGAAACTGACATTAGAGAACAAGCAGCTAGAAGAGCAGGTAAATAAAGAAAGAAAGGCTCTGTACAAATGATTTATTACGAGTTTATATATATATATACAGTTGTGGGGATGTTGAAAATATTAGTTTCTTTTGTAGTTATGTGTTTATTTGTGTATTTCTTTTTGTTTTATTCTGATTACATCTCTACTCAATTTAAATAGAAATGTTTTCATTTAGAGATGCCATGTTAAACTTTATATTCACTGTTTCTATGAATTAATCTGCTAAGTAAGTACCATTTTGAGGGTGCATGTCATGTTATATTATGAAATGATGTTTTAAATATGCCTGACAAAACCTTATTTTGGTATATAAACAATTGTTTGAGGTAAAGCTTGTTTTATATTTTTACATTCATTCAGTGACAACTTGTGACACACTCCCTATATTGTTTACCATGGTACTTTGAATATTTGACTGAAATCACATGTAAGTATGACTTCAAAACAACATTAGCACTATTTATTTGACTGTGAATAATGTTGTACTTTGATAGTCGTTGGCGGCTGATATGATTTTCCTATTTAGAATTTGAAAATAATTATTTTCTGAAATAACATTATGAAGGAGAAAGTCTAAATGTGTGAATATAAAACAAACTTTACCTCAATTATTTTAGGTGGGTGTTTTATGTAAATCATGGTAAAAGTTTTATTACAATTGTGTTTTATTTATGTGTTAACATATTTAATTTGTTTACATTTTACATTTACTTTACTGAGTTATATTTAACTTAGTAGATAGAAGCTTTTATTCAAAGCAGCTTACAAGTGAAATGTTTTATACTGTATGTTAAAGTTTAAGACACAATACACCCAATAATGATCAAGGAATAGAAAAGATAATTCTGTCATCTTTACTCCTCATTTTGTTACAACGTTCTACATAATTTCTTCCATAAAAGTTGGAAAGTATAAAATAAATAGTCCATAATGCTGGCTATTCTGTATGTATGTATGTATGTATGTACAGTGCTCAGCATAATTGAGTACACCCCGTTTTGAAAATGAATATTTTATCCATTTCTCAGTGAATATAGGCAATGTATTTTGGTGCATTTAAACAAAACAGATTTATTAAGCAGATATATTTATTAAAATAATACTTTCATCATCAAACATATTGAGAAATTGAAAGATAATTAAAATTAATTCAAGCAAAATATAAAAAAAAAATACAACCTACAAAATTTCAACTAAATTTTTCATTTTTTTTGCTTGTCTTGATTTTTTCCTCTTTTTAAAATTTGTATTTAATATTTTTCTATAACAT
The DNA here is from genome assembly GCA_903798195.1 of Danio kyathit. NCBI lineage: Eukaryota > Metazoa > Chordata > Actinopteri > Cypriniformes > Danionidae > Danio > Danio kyathit. Next base: position 22,335,346 of record LR812522.1, on the reverse strand, counting down.
ATACATGTGGATATACTAGTTTTTGGACCCTTATCGTAAGTTATTTTGTTAGATAAGATTTGGCTTCAGTGCTGACTAATCTAATGTATATGCACAAATATAATATTGTATAGCTTCCTATTAAAAATAATAATTTAAAAGACAGATTTGTATGGGGTGTACTTATATATGCTGAACACTGTATGTATGTTGTTAGTTAGTCTATAAAATAAGTCAAATGTAACCAAAACAGTTTAGCTTCCAGCATTTCCCCCAAATCCCCTTTAAAATAAAAAGTAATGAACTAAAAAAGGAAATTACTTTTATTGCAACATATGTATGCATTTATTGCAACTTTAGTCTTATTTGATTGTTGTTTTATGTCTTATTTTTTATTTACTCATTTTTATTTAATATGTTTTTGTTTATTTTACTTTATTTTTATTTTCAAGTATTAATACTAGATACTCAAAGTTAAAGGGATAGTTCACCCAAAAATAAAAATGTACTTATTAATTGTTATAAATAATTATTTAATAATTATATTAACCATATAAATGTATAACATGTATAAAATAAAAATATATAAGGCAATTGTTTTAAAATAACTATTTATTAAATAGTTAATTATAACTATTCACTCACTTTCAAGTGGTTCCAATCCTTTGAGTTTCTTTATTTTTCTGTTGAACACAAAGCAAAATATTATGAAGAATGTTGAAAACGGGAAACCATTGACATCCATAGTAGCACAAACAAATACTATTGAGGTCAATGGTTACCGGTTTTCAACTGTTTTTAAAAACATCTTTTTTTTGCATTCAAGAGATTAAACAAACGGGTTTATGACAAGTGGAGTGTAAGTTAATTTTTTCTTTTTGAACTATCCCTTTGATCATGCATCATTATATAAATCTGCACCTCTTCAGAATGACTTATCTGTTGTGATTTGTACATGCAGGTGCAGACGGTGTCGTCTTCAGGGCCGCTGCGTGTGTCTGCAGCTCTGCGTGCAGCAGAGGAGTCTCAGAAGAAGCTGGAGTCTCTACTAGAGAACGAGAGGCTGTTGTCCAACAAACTGCAGCAGCATTTGCAGGGTGCACAGGTCTGGACTGACAGCATCGGGCAGGTCCTGGGGCAGCTGGACACATTAGAGAAACATATGAAGTACCTGCAATGCCTGGCACATATTGAAGAGCTCAGGTAAATTTCAGAGGGTTAAGGCAAGACACTACAAACAAAAAAGCTGTCGATTTTGAGATTTTATAAAATGTTTTTTTTTTTTTTTTGTTTCATTCATTTTCTTTTTGGCTTAGTCCCTTTATTCTAATGTAAGGAATTTATTATTTAACATGTAATAAAACTGTTACATTTATTGTACTTAGTTTCTGTTTGTGCATTTCTATTACAATACATATTTTTAAGGCTGTTTTCTCAAAATTATTAGCCCTTTTTTTCAAATATTTCCCAAAGTTATGTTAAACAGAGCAGGGAACTTCTCTCAGTATTTCCTATAATATTTTTTCTTCTGGAGAAAGTCTTATTTATTATATTCTGGCTAAAATAAAAGCAGTTTTTAATTTTTTTTAAAAACATTTTAAGCTCAATATTATTAACCCTCGTAAGCAATATTTTTTTTCTATTTCTCTACAAAACAAACCATCAAATGTCACTTTAAGCTGAATACTAGTGTCTACTGTATACTATACTAATACTAGAATTCTATTGTCTTCTGTCATCATGGAAAAGATAAAATAATTCAGTTATTACAAATTGGTAATTAAAACAATCATGTTTAAAAATGCGTTGAAAAAAACCTTCTCTCTTGAAAAAAAATAATACAGGCTTATAATTTATGAGGGCTATAATAATTGAACTGTATACTGTATATTTACTGAGGGATTTGCTCATACATAATTTGCCTCATGTACAATAAACAATAATTCATTCTACAAAAAATCTGTAAATGTACATATTTCCCTGGCTGTTTGCTGTTTTTTCTGGATTATGGAGTGATAAAAGAGCTTCCCAAAATCCACTCTGTAAAAAAAAAACCCAAGTTCAGATTTTTGTGCTAGAATTGTAAGCAAATTAGCCCATGTTTAATTAAACATTGCCTACTTTACATTTTAGAAAACTTTTATTACAAAAAGTGTATGCACTTTTTAATGTAATCAACTGCACAAGTATAGTGATACAGTAACTATTACTTAATTTTTTTTTTCCCTGTTCACCTTCAGCAGGGGTGTCAAACTCAGTTCTTGGAGGGACGCAAGCCTGCACAGTTTAGTTCCAACCCTGCTTCAACACACGAAGCTGTGGTCACTCTGGACTTTTCTCCCGATAGGCTTCCATTCATACTCGCGCGAATGTGTCAGACTGGAAACGCAAGGTCGTGCGACAAGTTTTGCAGTTCGCTGCGTTGCAAAGTTCAAGCTTGGTGAACTCTGACCTGCAAAATCACATCACTTGACTGCGTGAGACAAACCGAGGATCAAAACAGGACCTCTCTGGACAGGAATTTAAAACATGGACCAATCGCTTGCTTTTTAAATGTCTAATCATCTTGTTTAATCCCGCCCCTTTTCGGAGCACCGTACTACAGAATTTCGCACGCTCAAATTCTAGTGTGACTGAATCTTTACCTGTAGGTCTTAAACAAGCCTGAAGGACTCAATTGGTTGGATCAGGTGTGTTTATATATGGTTGGAACTAAACTGTGCAGAGCTGCGGCCCTCCAGGAACTGAGTTTGACACCTGTGACCTAATATAATAACGTAACACAGATTTGCACTTTGCTTTTTTTATGCTGCATCAGTGACAGTATCCAGCAGTATCTGATGACCAATAGCGTGTGGGAAGCGGTCAGAGCCATTGACAGTATGGCGTCTCTGGATATGGATTTAAGGGAGTCAGGCTGTCTCCACCTGCAGGCTTTCCTTAGAGAGACACTTCGGTTTTGGCACAAGATCCTTAAAGACAAACTGACCAGGTGTGACGTTTAGAGTAAGTATAAATGCTTCTGAGATGATGCTAAATGTTTAATTGTGTTTCAGTGATTTTGAGGAAGTCCTGACGCAGTTACACTGGCCGTTCATCTCAGCCCCGACACAGACTCTCTCTCCTCCAGCAAACGCACAGGAGCTCAACAGCCAGCTGGAGCTGCTCGTCTCCCAGCTTCTGTCTCTACAGACCTCGTATCCTTAATATACTGCTGTTGAATAGACTTCAGAACTGATGCAGTTTCTCAGTGTGCACCACTGGATTGTCAGACTGATCCAGGCTCACAAAGAATTATGCAAAAGTTAAGTTTCCTCGCTAAGTTTTCAACTAGATTTTAGATAAACTATATGAGATGCTATTAGGACTGTCAGTCTTTTATTTTAAAGTATTTTTATTATTTTATTACTTATATATAGTAATATTTTATTTATATTATTGTATTCTTATTATTTGTATTTTTTAAAGATATTAATACCTCATTTTCTTTACCATTTTTCAGCTAAAGTGAGACATCAAATACTGACCAACCTTTTTTTGCTGTATTATTTATTGATTTTGGACACACTTTACAATACAGGACATGTAGTTAATGTTAGTTAATGTATTTACTAACATGAATAAACGTTTATTAAAGCATTTATTCATATTTATTCATTTTAGGTAATAAAAATGCAGATGTTCAATGTTAGTTCACGTTAACTCACGGTGCATTAACTAATGTTAACAAACACAGCCTTTGAGTTTAATAATGCATTAGTAGATGATGAACTATGATTAATAAATGCTGTACAAGCGTTGCTCATTGTTTTTTCATATTAATATATACATTTACTATGTGTCCGGTATTATAAAGTGTTACTGTACCTTTATTTTTGTCAAGATGCAAACGTGATAATTTTCCCTAACAGCTGCTGAAGCGATGACCTTATATCAGAGAATAAGGAAACATCAGCTCATTCTGGACAGTCCCAGACTCCTCCACTCTCGCTGCCCATTCAGATCATGCTGCTTCCCCTTAGTAAAAGGTTCAGGTATCACTTCACCGGAAACCGTCAGACCAACAACTTAAGCAAGGTCATTAACTACTCAGTTTGTTATTTAGTTCTATTCAGTCTAAAAGAAATTCCTTTTCATTCTGTAAAAAAAAAAGGTGTCAGCTGTGATAGCTTATTGGGCAGTGCACAATCATATAGTGCAAATACACTGTGGGTATCCCAAATTCAAATCATGACACAGGACTAGGGCTGCACGATATTGGAAAACAAATTGACATCGCGATATTTTGTTTTCATTTAATATACAGTTGAAGTCAGAATTATTAGCCCTCCTTTGATGTTTTCTCTTTTTTAAATATTTCCCAAATGATGTTTAACAGAGCAAGGACATTTTCACAGTATGTTTGATAGTATTTTTTTCATTTTATTTTTTATTTATTGTTTTATTTTGGCTAGAATAAAAGCAGTTTTTAATTTTTTAAAAACTATTTTAAGGTCACAATTATTAGCTCCTTTAAGTTATGTTTTTCCGATTGATTACAGAACAAACCATCGTTATACAATAACTCGCCTAATTACTCTATCCTGCCTAGTTACCCTAATTAACCTAGTAAAGCATTTAAATGTCACTTTATGCTGTATAGAAGTGTCTTGAAAAATATCTAGTAAAATATTATTCACTGTCATCATGGCAAAGATAAAATAAATCAGTTATTAGAAATGAGTTATTAAAACTATTATGTTTAGAAATGTGTTGAAAAAATCTTCTCTCCGTTAAACAAAAATTGGGGAAAAAAAATAAACAGGGGGGCTAATAATTCAGGGGGGCTAATAATTCTGACTTCAACTGTATATTGCAATATAAATATAATTGCAATCAAGATGACTTGAGCAACTCTATTTGGAAATAACTAATAATTTTACATTGACTGGGATGATTTTGTAGGGGAGTGCATCTGCATAATATAAAAATATACAAAACAAAATAAAGCATCGATGAAAACAACAGAACAAAGAAGAAAAATGAAATAAACAGTGCTTCATGGTTTTCTGTGGAGGCTAATAGCATTGAGGTTCAGAAACGCAATGATCAAATGTAAAATAACACCGTATAGTCTTCATTCTATAAATAAACAATTAATCTTTGTTAAAGTGGCAAACTTTATCATTTCTTGTCTACAAATGGCTTATATTTGCTTGAAATCTTACAGCAAACACATAAAATTTCAAATTTTTCACACTATTAGAACCAATTAGATCATGTTATATTAATGCAAACATGACATTGCAGATCCTGCCATGTGACTATTGCAGATTTGCACATTGTGATATCGATGCTGAAACGATATACATTTGCACAGTCCTGTATTGCGCAGTCCTATCGAGAACCTTTCCCAGTCTCGATCCCACACCCTCTCTCTCTCTCTCTCTCTCTCTCTCTCTCTCTCTCTCTCTCTCTCTCTCTCTCTCTCTCTCTCTCTCTCTCCAACTTTGCTACAGGCAAAAAATTTATCTTAAAAAAAAAGTTTTGTGAATAGGGAAGCTATTGATCAATAATGTATACGTGTGAAATGAACTTAAATCATCTTGTCACCTCTACAGCCAGAGTGGTATTTGACTCAAGTCCTCATTTGGATGGGAAACAGCTCCAACTTTATGGATGAGAAGATTCAGCCTATATTGGATCGTGCTGGAGGCAATGTTAACGCAAGAGTAAGTTCGTTCGATTTGGTTAAAGACAAATTTAAGAGATTATTTACCTATTTGTAGGAGTTTAAACACATTCAACCACATGAGCGATTACACTACAAAATAATCCAGTCAAAAGATTTTTCAACTCTCTCTGAAAGAAGTCAAAGGTCGACAAACTTAAATCGTTTTAGACCCTGCTTCCACCTGTATTTAGCATCATTTAGCATTCATGTATATAGTCTGCTCAAATCTACAGTCCTTAACTTAAAATATGGGTTAAAAATATTCCGAATCGATTTTTTTGAGCAAGTACATAACCAATCAGTGTTAGGAGAAACTATCTACTTATCTTAGCCCAATTCACAATGATAAGATTGTAATAGTCTGTTTTCTAGTGTGAGTGGTATTTTTTTTTTTTTTTTTTTTTCAGGATATAGGAGCTTGCCACCGTTAATCATTGCAATATTACACCACACATGTATTCAAAAACAAACAAAAACTCCTAAAAAAACACTGGTCTGCACTGAGGAGCTGTGCTGAAGTACAACCCACAATAAGATGATCATCAGTCGGCACATACTGTAACTGCAATTGCAGCTTTCAAACTGATGGAGACTTACAGACTAAATATTTATATCATTTATATCATGCCCCAATTTTTTTTTTTTTCTTTTCTTTTTTAGTTAACTGCAATTTCACGTTTAGATCTGGATCCGTCCAATTGACAATGAGTGAATAGAGTCAAGTTCTTCTACTCGATTTTGTCATTACCTAAATTTTATCGCAACTTGCCATTTGTAGACATTAAAGTCTTCTTGATCTGTCCTCCAGGTGGAGCTCTGTAGAGGTCTACTGACTCTAGCGCAGGAAAAGCTTGCCCACGATGCCCCTCGATTGCTCTACGATGATGCTCTCTTCTGCCATCTAGTGGACGAGGTGTTGCAGTTCGAAAAAGAGTTGCGCAGCACCCACAGTTACCCGCGTGCCTACCCCGGTGTCCTCCACATATTGCTGGAGGAGAGTGTGTTTCAGAAGTGGCTCAGTGTGGAGAGAAAGAGTGAGTCTGAATGCTACTTACTTGAGTTAAATTTTCAGTTTCGACAATGAATTCAATTGTGTGTCGCATTCCAGTGGCTGTTGAGAAAGTGGACGCCATGCTGTCCGCAGAAGGAGCCTGGAGCTCTCAATATAAAGACATTACTGATATGGATGAGCTCAAAGCACCAGACTGTGCAGAGACCTTCATGACTCTTCTACTGGTCATTACAGGTATTGATAAAAGCTCATCCTTAGTAAATATCGTTATCCTCATCTGTAATACAATATATTTTGTTCAATATTTTTTATGAACAAAGCCCTCAGTAAAAATCTTTAAACAAAACAGATGTGAATAAAACTGTAATGGAGACGTATAGCTCAGTGCAGAAGAAAAAATAACCCATTTTGAGAAAACGGGCATAAAAATATGTATTATAATCAAAATCTATAGACATAAATTGATAAAGTGTGGCTAAAGAAACATTTGAAAGTGTATTTAGGATGTGATCTTTACATTACACTGAAAAAAGACTTTACAAAAAGCCAACATCGCCCAAAATCTCAAAATTGACATGTTTTTGCCTGCAGTGTCTTTCCATAAATTTGAAATACTTGTTTTTGATTGCCTGTGCTGTCTTTCTTCTTAGAACGATACCGCTTTCTGCCATGTCAGCGGGCTCAGCTCAGTTTCCTGGCTTTGCAGAAGGAGCTGGTGGATGATTTTCGCATTCGCCTCACGCAGGTCATGAAAGAAGAGTCCCGACAGCCACTGAGCTCCCGTTACTGCGCCATCCTCAACGCTGCCAACTACATCTCCACTGTTCTCAGTGACTGGGGTGACAATGTTGTAAGTGCTTTTGAGCCACGGTTTGGCTAACAGTAGTTAATGTGTCATTTTTAAGGTTCATCACAAATTTATTGTTGTAGCAATTTCCAAAATGTTCCAATTTCTTAAAATGACCATAAAAACAGCAGCTTATTAATATTTGAAAAGGTTGTTTTTTAAGTCAACACGAATAATGTGAAAGTAAAAAAATGTGAAAATAAAATAATAATATAAAATAATTGTACATTTCTCATAATAACACGTAATAATATTTATTATTATTTGTCAAATAAATTAATATATAAAAAACTGGAGTAATGACTCAGATATAACAATAAAATGCATTTTAAAATATATTAAATAGAAAATCTATATTTTACAGTCTTACTGTATTGTGATCTTCTAAATCCAGCCTTGGTGAGCACAAGAGAATATACTAATATACTTTGGAAATATGTATGTTTAAAAAAAGGTTTTATAATACATTAAAATCTTTACTCTTGTATGTGTTTAAGGAACAGGTGTATAAGGAATATTCTTTTGGTTTTTAAATAATGATTACCATTTGATATTTTAGGCTCTTTAAATTTTACCATTTCTAAAAGTTCACATATATATATAAAAAAAAAGAAATATAAATTATACAAAATATAATGTATATTATTTGTTTTATATTATTTATTATTTTATAAGATAAAAAAAGAAAGAGTCTTCCTTACACTTTACTAACACATGAAGTTTATTTATAAACTAATTTCTAGAGGATCACGTGATTATGACGGCTGGTTCTGCATTAACTATGTATGATCCACCAATCAGACGATTCCTAACTCGCTATAAAGAGCCAAGCTTTCTCACTACAGTCATCTTCGATTTGAAGAATCCCCCCTTCCACCCCTATTCCTCCACTTTTCTCTTCATAGGGTGGCACAGTGGCCCAGTGATTAACACTGTTGCCTCACAGCAAGAACGTCACCAGTTCTAGTTCTTTAACTGGCCGGCTGTCGTTTCAGTGAAAAGTTAGCATGTTCTTCCCGTGCTTGCGTGGGTTTTCCCCGGGTTCTCTGGTTTCCTCTCATGTTCCAAAAACATGCACTACAGTCAAACTCTCATCCAGCAGCATATCTATTCATAGCAATCATTTTCTGTCATCAGCTCTTATCAAAAAAGGGGGAGTTCTCGAGACCTCTCAGAGCTCCCCTCTCGCCCTGCAAACGGGAGGGAGCCCAGGGGTCAAGGACCTTTTGAGCTCAGGGCTCTCTCCCAGGACAGCATGCCAAACTTGCTTATAATCAATCATCAGCTAAGTGTGAACTCTTGAAATTATATTAAATAGAATATTCAAAATAATATTAACCTTTTTCTACATCTTGATGGAGATCAGAAATGCTTACTTGTATTTTATTTGTCTCAGTTCTTCTTGCAGTTGCAGCAGGCTGCAGTGTCAGTGGGCGAGGAGATCCTGGGCCCTTTAGGGGCCACAGAGAGCGGCAGACTGGCCTCTCTGGAGGGATCTTTGTTTGAGGAACTATTGGCTCTTTTGGAGAGGCTGCGAGGAGACATGCTGGGCCGATTACTAGACGCAGTCATGAGAGACGTCAAGGAGAAGGCACAGCCATACTGCAAAGACAGGTATGGGTCAAAAATACAGCCAACAGATGTGCTAATATTATATTTAATTGATTCAACATGCTGTTTTTAACTGTAGATTTTTACTGGAAAATTCTTGAATATTTGAATTGATATATATTAGGAAGCTGTGAAATTAGGAAGATTTCAATCCAAGCAGCGATCTTTGGGTTGCTTTCTCTACTTTTTTTTTTAACATTTCTCCTTGTTTAAACTCAATGTGTTTCAGATGGATCTCCTTGCCATCGCAAAGCGACCAGGCCACTATGTCGTTATCCAGTTCTGCATGTCCCATGATGCTTTGCCTGCGGGATCACCTGCTCCAACTGCAGCAGATGTTGTGTCTTCCTCTATTTCAGATGTTCTGGCAGGGCCTCGCTGAGAGACTCGACTGCTTCATCTATGAGAACGTCAGTCTTCTTCTTTCTTTTTTACCTGTTAAACCCTAATTGACTGCAAGTCTGCATTATGGATTTTATACAATTTATTTTATTGTTATCAATACTGAAAGTCAAGTTGCTGCTTAATATTTTTGTGCTGAAGTTTAAAGTTTCTTTGATGTACAGGAAGTTTATTTGAACAGCGTATATTTGAAAAACACATTTTTCTAACATTACAAATGATTTATTATGTCCCGTCAGAAGAAAAGTATTCAATACTTTCAAAAAAAAAAAAAAAAAAAAAACTAGATTCCAAATTTTGTATATTAGTATATACAAAATTATAGCTTCAGATTATAGTAGATTATAGTATATAATAGCTTCAAACTATGGATATGTGTACGTTTACAATAAATATTTGTGCTTTTGTAAAGTTTCATATAGAGAGGACAATGTTTTTAAAATGATCCCTATTCACACGGATCCATAAAAACAAATAAAAAATACTGTAATATGCATTCCAGCCATTTTCAAAAGCTTTGGATTTTCAGGCCCCCAAACACAATTGTGTAAACTAATTATGTACACATTATACATAAAGGGCTTTTCAGTTTTAATTGAAAATGCTGATTTGTAAATGACTTCTAATGTAGTTACAATTAAAAATAAATTGATTTTATACAATACCTTCATGATAGGCAGGATTACCTGTACCTGAATTCTGCATGCAGTAGTTTATTGGCATCTGTTGTTCATCTGTGTTTGTTTCTCATCCCTCAGCTCATCCTTTATAACCATTTCAATGAAGGCGGTGCTGCACAGCTTCAATACGACATGACCAGAAACCTCTTTCCTCTGTTTGGACACTACTGCAAGAGACCAGAAAACTTCTTCAAACAGTAAGTGTGTTGAAGAAAGAATTTGAAAACTGCCTGTTTTATTAGAATCTATTTATAATTACTAACAAATAATGAATACTCAAGGTGATGATTTGGCCACAATGCAAATAATAATAACAAATGTATTTTTATATAGTGCCTTTAGAACTTGATTCTCAGAGTGCTTTAAATTAAAAACATACAGTACATAGATAAAATAATACTGTGTAACCAGTCAAACCATTTAAAATACCAAAATACACACATCACAGATAGGTGAGTCTAAAAAAGAAGTATATATTTAAGGAAGAATTAAACACCTTAGAATATTCTCCACATCTCATATTATAGGGGAGTTAGTTTTGGAGCAAGTGAAACAAAAGCCTGTAAAAAGTGCTGATGTGCATTAATTTCTAATAATTCAACGGACCAGAGTGGATCATTACATTTAAACTACTGTTAACAAACCTAAAACATTGTTCAGATGTTATATTTCAAGACATTTATTAAGTTTTTGTCCTCAAACGGCTTTTGTGTCAAGGACTTCATATCCAAAGCCTTTTTTAAATGTATATTTTGACTGTATTTTGAAAGATTATTTTTTATATTTTAGGTATCATTAAGCGTAGTGATATGGAACTGTTATGCAGTCAAGACCTGTCTGGAACTACTTTATCTCTGCATTTATAATAAAAAATAGTTGCATATTCTATAATGTTCATCAACCAATCAGTATCCAGCATTGAAAAGTTTAATATTATAATCTGAAATAAGAGATAGAAAAACCTCATTGTAATTTCTCTCTTCCTCATGTCAGTGTGAAGGAGGCCTGCATACTCCTGACTCTAAAAGTGGGTCCAGCGCTGTTGCTGTGTGACGTTCTGAAGCAGTCAGAAGAAGATAGTCTTCCCAACCATCACCAGTCCAGTCCAGAATCAGCACTCAATGAGCTGGGAATCTACAAACTGGCCCCGAGTGACGTGCAGATCCTCCTGAACCTCCGCTCAGCCTGGCTCAATCAATCATAACTTGCATCAATCCCATAATCACACAACACAGAATTATAGACGCTTTACCCAGCACTAAAACAAATCTCATGTGACTGAATAAAATATCCTACATCCACCAATGTTTCAATAGTATTTAAGATGAACTGAAACTCTGAAGGGAAATGTGAAGAGTTCATGATTTCAGATGTAAACAGAAATGTAAAAAGGAGAACAAAAGCTTTGTCTTTCATCAAAACAAACAAACAAATAAATTAATACATGTTTTAGTGCTTTCTTCTTTATTTGGTGTTAAATTAATAGTTTTATAGCACATTAAACATAAGTAGTTGGGGTATACTGATTTATCTCATCCATCAAGTGCAGATTAAGCTGTGGGTTTTTATCAATGAAAGGGGAAATATAGCTAAATGTAAATTAATATATTATTATTATTATTATTATTATTATTAATAATATATACTTTATTTGCTGTTAAAAATGCATTAATATTATTATAGCATAATAAATATTTGTATGCATGTTGGTATATCTCATATATGCAGGACAGATCAAGCTGTGGTTAATTCAGAAGAGAGAGAATCCAGTTGATGAGGGCTGTATTTTGTAGAGTGCCGCCTGTTGCAGGATTAAAGCAGCGCTCCAGATTCTCAAAAGTCTTTGTACTTTGGTCAATGGGCATCTACATGGGTAGAAATGCATAGAGACAGAATCAGATACATGTCGTTTGGTTTACTCGAATCATAATAATAATAATATAAGGGTCAAAGACGTGAAGCATTTTTCAAATTATTTTATATACATAGAAATCATAGTAAATGCAAGGAAAGTGTCTTAAATATTTCAAATAACATTTTAGATTTTTTTTTAAATGTAGGTAAAATACTGATACTGCTCAATGTTTCAGTGTCAACACGGTGCATACAATCACAATCATCCACACATTTTCATGTTTCATTGCATATGTTTAGCAAATTCAAAAAAGTCATTATAAAAAATGGCTTGTGCTTGCACAATCTTTTAGTAAATCTGGCCCTATCTACTGTAAATAACACTTAAATAACATTCTTTTGAACATAAACAACTGTGTTCCTCACTGGTGGTACAATCTCCCCTTCGCATCTTACAAAGAAAAAAAAACTACTGTCTCTATAGGAATTGTTTGATCCCTTCCTCATTGTAAGTTTTAAGCTTTAGTTAAAAGATAAAAGCATCTCCTAAATGACTATGGGTCTATTTACATGACAACGTTTTCAGCCAAAAAATTTTATGGGTTTTTGCCTGTTCGTTTTCACAACAACAGCATTTTGCGACTGAAAATTGATAAATCTGAAAACGGGTTACAAAGTGCAAGTTTTCAAAAATGTTCCCCATTGTCGCGTCCAACAGCCGAAAAAGATGGTTGTGATTTGAGAAATGATGACGTCATGCACTGAAAACTATACTTTGAACCAATTTTTAAAACTAAATTTATACATCTCCCTCAAATTATAGTTTTGACTTGGTTAAAACTGAAAAATGTCATTTAATATTAATTAGAACATTTATTCTGCCCAAGGAAAAAAAATCATTCATTCACTCAAGGTAAAATATTTTTATAGACCATGAATAAATTGAATTACTTTGGTTCAACTTCAAATCAAAGTAGAATTTTACTGTATCTGCTGGTGCTTGTGTAACACTGAAATGTTACACAAGATGGTTATCAAACTCACATTATAAATACATAACTGAATAGCACATAAACAGTACCTTTTTCATGTGGTTACATGGGGTGGGGGCATGTTATTTGTTTCAAAGCAAATTGAATAAAACCAAAATCAAAAAACGAATTTCCACAGGTGTCAAATCCAGTTCCTGGAGGGCCACAGCTCCGCACAGCTTAGCTTGAACCCTAATTAAACAGACCTGATCAAACTAATTGAGTCCTTCAGGCTTGTTTGAAATCTACAGGTAATGCTGTGGTCACACTAGAGTTTGTGCGTGTGAAACTCTGTTGTACAGCGCTGCGAAAAGGGACAGGATTAAACAAGATGATTAGACATTAGAAAAAGCGAACGATTGGTCCATGTTTTAAATTTCTGTCCAGAGAGATCATGTTTTAATCTTCGATTGGCATCACACAATCATGTGATGCGATTTCGCATGTCAGAGTTCATCAAGCTTGAACTTTCCAACACAGCGAACTGCGAAACTTGCCGCATGACCTTGCATTTCTGGTCTGATGCATTTGCGTGCTTACAATGGACGTCTATGGGGAGAAAAGTGCAGTGTGACCGCAGCTTTAGTGTGTTGAAGCAGGGTTGGAACTAAACTGTGCAGGGCTGCGGCCCTCCAGGAACTGAATTTGACAAATGTACAATGAAAGACACAGTAGTTTCACTTTTTTCAGTGTGCGTATCTAATGCGTTAGTAAAACTGTGTTTTTGCCTGTTTTCTCTGATGTGTAAATGGAGATCTTTTTGAAAACTTTGTTGTGTAAACGTGAAACTTTTTTTAAAATGCAAGGGGAAAACATGGCTACATCATTGTCATGTAAACATAGCCTAAAATTAAAGGTGTGAGACTTTACCTCTGTGAGGGGTGCTGAACTGAAATCAGGCTTCAGTAAATTCCTGATCTCAGTGCAGACGCGTGTGGCCTTCTGCAGAAGCATGTCCTATTAGAAACCATTGCAAGTGAAAAGAAAACAAGAGGTTAACTCAGTGTATTCAGCACTGCCTGGAGGTACATTATGAAGATTCTAGGCCCAAACAGACCTTTTGGTGAGTGCTGGAGGGAGACACTCTTGTGTTTTGCTTTTCTTCTTGTTGACTTGTAGAGGAAACTGAGTTGGTGGAGGGTGAAACATGGCCTTCAACCTCGTCACATGTTGAGCTCAGTAGGGTGTGAACAGCCATCAGCCTGCCAAAGCCATAAAAGATAGATAACTACAGCTTAAATTAAACAGAACACAAAGGTCAGAATAAAACAAACTATACCCCTACTTGACAAACAGACTAGTTGAAAAAGAAAGGATATTGTGTTTATCTCAATTATCTTACATTTTTCATTAGGTAGATGAACGCAGATCCTACCTTTCTAAACAGATTGTCCTCTGTCCAGCCTGTATTGCAGCAATTGCGTCTGCAATAGGGGTTATTGCTGATACAGGAGTAATGTTTACAGTGAAGAGAAGCAGAATCTGAAGAAATCAAACACAAGTTTTCTGCTTAAAATCTAGAATAACATCATAAAAGGTCAACTATACAACTGTTTTGCTTCAAACAATTGCCAGTTATTGTTTTGCAATAATATGTGTAAGAAGTTTCCTGTTTTCACTACTTTTTATTGCCCATGTGTAAACAGCTTGCAATGAAATTTTACTTTTTCTCAATATAATTTGTCAGGAAATATTTAGATGCCATGGACACATAGAAATATGATCATCCTTGTCTAATGACCCTATCTTAAATATAAAGAAATTTAATATAGCTTTTTGCATACAGGTCTAATTACATTACTGCATTTGTCTACATATTATATTGCTACTATATGAGTAAATGTTTTCATTTAATTTATTTGAGTATTTATAAAAGTGTATTATTTAATAATGGTGATTTAATTTTTTTTGACTAAATAATGTATATTAATTTATCTTAAAATGTATAATTTGATTTAGATTAAATTATTTATAACTTTTTTTATTTTGTTTAGTTTTTATGCTTTTTCTTCAAACATATCCATGGAGAAATATATACTGTATATATCCAGTTTTAAAACCACATGAAACAGACTTTCTGTACTGTCATAGTCTCTAATCTCAAATATAGTTCAGATTCCAGTGTTTCTGAATTTTAAATATGTCCCCTGGAACTAATGTTTGTAACAGACAGATCAATTTAATTGTCCATAGTTTCTAAATAAAAGAAAACTGACAAAAAAAGCAGAAATGAATGAGTATCTGACTACCGTGTTGTCCTGTGAAGAGGGTCTGTACCACAGGATGCTCAGCTCCTGGACTTCAGTGCTGGCTGTTGGCCACAGATCTGACAAGGGCTGATCATACTGAAACAGTCACGAGAGAGATTATTAGTAAAGATTTCAGTTTTTCTTATTTTAATAAATATGTGAAGAGAAACCTTTATTTGCTGAGGCTTCAGTATTAGAGCAGCAGGAAGATCAGGAATGAACCACTGCTCTCTGTAAGATGGATGGTGATGCCTGAAGAAAGTATTCAACTGCGAGAGTCTGAGAGCCAGTTTGGGATCACCAGATGTGGACAGAAGCCCATCAATATCCCTCATCACACCTGAAAAACAAGCAATTACATCATCAACTAAAAAAAAACACGGTGTGCTCCACTGATACTGCCAACCTATATACTATAAAGACATCTTTGCTCATATTTACCAAGAGTGACAATATTAAGAGCACTTATACCCTCAAAAAATGTTAGATTTATTGATAGAGTAATGAATTGATTAAGCAAGTCATAGTTTAACATGACGTACCTGGTTGTGAGGAGACCTGTAGCAGGTTGTTTAAGTGCATGTAGTAGCGGGACACATGAACCCAGGTCAGCTGAGTGTATTTCCCGCTGTTTATTTCATGCTCAGTGTCTATAAATGATTCAGGACTGGTGACAGTCTCAACATGTTTTAGCCCACCTGCCAATGAGATTCACACATTCATGTAAACTGCTGATTGATACATATTTATTATAAGGGATGCAAACTATTGCACTCATATACACAAATTCATATTTATGAAAACTCTTGATACCATAAATCAATACCACAGAGCAGTGTGAGTCATAGTAGCTTGTACAATAAATTGTAACAGGCATAATTAAATGTAAATAATATATTTGCTAAATTAATTAAGTAGAATGTTTCATATTTTCTTGGATTCTCTGCCCAATATTTATTTAAAATACAAATTAAATGAAAATGCAGGTATTGGTAAGTAGCAAAAATTAAAGTACAGATGTTGACTCATTCTAAAAAACTTAAGGGCATCAGTACATCCCTGTTTATTCACCTTGATAAATATAGGTGACTTCTTTCAAAAAAACAAAACATTACATTGTTTTACAATACATTAGTTTGTGGCTAATCAGGGATTAAACATTGAAGCAAAGCATATTAACCCTGGACCACAAAACCAGTCACAAGTGTCAATTTGAAAATCATCTGAAAACTAATAACTAGTGAACTAATAAACTTTTAACTAAGCTTGATTTGTTAACATAAAAACTTTTTGAATATCTGGAATCTGAGAGATCAAAAGTTTGAGTTCAAGATTATTGTCATTGTATAAAACAAGATTTCTATTGTGCAGTACCTAAAATCACACACACTTATATTACTTAAGTAATCAAATACATTCACTAATACACTAAACAGATAGATAAATCAATCAATCAATTAATCAATCATCGTGTTTAATCCACAAATAAAATGTTAATTAAAAATGAATTGAATGTTCATGTGACACCAGAGGGAAAATGATTGCTCATATACATGTGCAATATAAGATTTTGTGGTCTAGGGTCACTAGGTCAATGTTTTGGTGTTAAAGATTACCACAAGGGAAGAAGAGATCATTCAATGCAAAGGCAGGCAGGGCTTTCATTGAAGAAAGTGGTACAGAGCCTTCAGTTTCTCCAGTAAATCCATGCAAACTGCCACATTTGCCAATAACTTCTGACATCTACAAAGCACAAGGATAAAAAAGGATAAATCAGTTATACTCAGCACACTCCTTACTGTACAGATGTGTGGATGATGTAAAATACAGACCTTTAAAGCCATCCTACAACAAATCCAGCAGAGCAGAAGGCAGGCCTCTTTGGCTGTTTCCTAAGAACACATACATATACATAAATAATATAGAAGTACTCTGCCATTATTCTTAATTTCTGTCACATTTTACAACACCTTGCTGGTCCCTTCAGGGGATGGAGTTTGTTCACATTCTTGCAAGTATATTAATGCCATTTCCAGGTAGCACCTACGAGTCAATCTGAAATAAACACACACCGATATGTTCTGTTTGAATAGAAATAGTATTTTTTCGCATTTTTTATGTTTTTTCTTTCACTTTGAATTCTTTTTATATTACTCCGTTTGACTGCAAGATGACAACACTGAGAATTTGTTTCTGAAAACAGAAATGTAGGAGATGAAAACAAAACAATAGGTGGCCGTGTTGTCGTGTGCTTGTGTGACGGGAATAAAAGATACCAGAAACCCTCATTTAAACAAATACAAAGACAACTTTTATTGCTCATAACTTTTGAAGAAAAGAAAAAAGAAGAGGAAATAGACATGAATGAATCTTTATAGTGCTATACTTTGAAAGGCTGTGCTCATACAAAATACTCTGGGCTATACTTACTGAAAACTGTGGCTATTAGTGTGGTCAGTTGTGGTTAAACATCCAAACAGGGCCTCTAGGACTTCCTGGGAATTTGATTTTTGCATGGAAATTAGATGTATCCCCACCACTCCTGGAGATTCAAACGACCAACCATCTTCAATTAATACTAATTCACAAGATAAGAGGTCATCATGTATAAAGAACACTCCTGACTGGTCACCTATGCAGTAGAGAATATCAGCCTCCAGCTGCCGGTCTCTGCTGGCTGAGGCCTGAGAAATGCTAAGTGCAGATTGCAGAACTTCTTGAGCAGATATTAAAGGCCTCCAGAGATCGTCATCACCCTCAAAGGAACCTGATAGGGCCTGTGATGCTAAAGAAAGACCTGGAACAGAGGATCAATACGTAGTATAACACAATATTACAATATATGCTTGAGCTTTCAAAATTGTTTTAGATTTAAGTTTTTAAGCACATGTTAATCAGTTTACAAAACATTAAACAAAAATGGATCAGTTATATGTAATAACTTGATTTGGATAAATAAAATAATTTGCTCATGGAACATTCGTCAGTGTTAACTAATTCTCTGGATGTTATGTTTAGTGACCACATAAAAATATTTATCGTTAACCTGTTGCTTAACTTAGAACTAGATCTGAAACGTTAAAGAGACATTAGTGATTACCACAGAATTAACTCTCACGTGAACTGTGCAAACTTTAGCTAAACTTATAAAAACAATGATTAATCTAAATAAAAAAACACATATAATACATATAATCAAGCATACATACAAAAAAAAAAAGATAAATGTATGAATGAAACCAAAACAAAACAAAAAAAAAGCACATCTGAGGTTATTTGCAATCGGCGTTTAACACTTTAACCTGAATGTTAATGGAATATCCTCACAGTGTTGTCTTATTGTTATTGTCATATTGACATACCAATCCGCATTGTTGTCTTGGCCAGCAGGGGGAGCTGTGGATGATAAATATTCTTTACACCAGATAGAAGTTCCACCACACCTCCGTTTTTGAGACTTACAGATTCTCCAGTGGCATTGAGCTGAAAACAAAGCACAACATAACTGCTTCAACACATGTAAAACATCAAGTTAATGTAGTTAGTCTTGTATTCTTCAATGTGACCATTGAATCTGCAACATGGCTCAGTATCTGGATGCAGTCTTGATGATGCAAGCTGAGACTGCATATCTCAGTGATGCAATGTCAGACACAATGCACTCAATAGAGCTAGTGACGTCACTGTGAAGGTTAGGGGTGAGGTTAGGTGAGCACATTAAAAAGCATTGAGTGCAGCTCAGATCGTACATGGCATCACACAGAATACATTTTTGCTTTGAAAAACAAGACACGGCCAATGTAAAAGAGGGATTAAAAGCCTCCAAATGCATTTTTTTTACAATTTAATTCTTCACTTCAGCACGATATTGGCAGAGCACACTGTTATGCACAAGTCACTGCAAAAGATGTGTGAAACAAACACAACAATTAACTGCTAGGGTAGCGAATTTAGCAAACAGTAAGTAGCACACAGGAAAGGAAAAAAGGAAAAATGAGCAAATCTTCCTTTCTTAAAGTCCCCATGAAATCAAAATAAAGGTTTTGTAGATGTTAGTATCAGTATGCTAGTGTTTAGGATATCTATAAGCTAGTGTGCTCCAAAACAGTAACAAAATACACAATTAGAAGTTATAAACATCTACAAAAAAGTTTGCAGTTTGTCACTTCCGCCTTTATGGATCAATTATTTTTTTGACATCACCTCATACCGCAGTTTCTCATCAAATCTTCTGACCAATCAGATGTTCTCTAGTATCAGACATGCCTCACCCCCTTCAACTTGCTTGGTTTTCATTTGATCCGCTTGATCTCAAGCACTTTTACTAACCAAGCTATAATAACCCCCCTCTGTTTTTTAACAGGGGAGAAGTTACTCTATGTCCCATCCTGTCTTCATGTTTAAGTTAAAATTACGTCACACATCAAACAGAAATGTACATTTCAAAGCACTTAACGAGACCTTAAAGGGTCAAGAAACACCAAAACACTTTTTTTGAGCTGTTGACAGTCAAATATGGGTCCCACGCTGCTATAAACACTATTAGGACACATATATTGCACTAAAAAGTAAAAATTGGTTGTTTTTGCGTTATTTTGAGCAAATTCGTTCTTCAGGTTTGAAACGAATTTTGGAAGCTGCGTCACGGCCATGAGATACTTAGGTGTAAATCCAGCCTGGAGAGTGGCTGTCTGTCCTTTCGAGAACATTGTGACGTATCTGAGTGTGCAGCAATAATTCATGACAAAGACGTGCTTCAAACCAATCAGCGCGCTCTATTGTGTATGACGCGAAACTTCAATAATATGCATGATAGCTCCGGAGACTGTTTACCTGTTTACAGTGTTCAGACGGCCTGTGAAATCAGCGCGTGCCCAAATGAAAACGCCCTTCTTTGCAAGTCCTTCCCTCTTTCCCTCCCCCGACACTCCCACACTCCCAGAGCTCACTTTCCTGACTTTTTTCAAACTAGAGGTGTGAAAACACCCTGCTGACACAGGGGGTTTCGTGGCCCTTTAAACCCTTTTTAGACAACAAAGACGTGTTTTACAAAACTATTGCACCTATTTTAGCAATAATTTTGAACACAAGTGTACGATACCTGTTGCAGCAGCAATTTCTGTGTGAGCAGATGCAGCGTCTGACTTCCCGCTCCTCTCAGTTCACTCAGAAGCAGCACAGCCTCAGCTAAAGTCATTTGAGAGCGCAGAGACAGAGCACTGCGTCCAGATAACAAGCTCACAATCTCCTAAACAGACACACATGTGAAAGCCAACAGAAACAGTCAAGTTTGGGTCAGATTGCACTAAATCATAATCAACTGTCATAACTGACCTGCAGCATGGATGTATTGTCTTCTCTGGTTCTGCCACGGTGTGTGTTAAGCTGGACACCTTGTAGGAGCAGCAAGGCTTTAATGTCTGGATCTCCCGAGGCCTCGGCCTCTGCCAGACCCTCTTTCAGCAGCTGGAGAGCCTCCGAACTGCTGTCTGCACCTTCGTAAACATGCACAATATGTCAAACAACACCAAAAATTGTCTATGACCATTACATTAGGCTGTGCAAAGCTGCTAACCAGAGCAGATCGCAGTTCCAGGGATGTGGCCTACAAGAGAACGAACCACTGCCAGCCTGCAGCGCAGCCAGAAAAGGACATGCATTTGTTCTCTTGCTTCCTCTGTTGCTGGAACATCTCTGGTGTGGAGATTGAGAACTGACTTCAGCTCCCTGGAGTTTGTCTGTAGGAAAAAAAGACATTGTTTAAAAATTGCAATTTTTATATTACAGGTTTATAAAATGTTATCATTAAATATGCACATTAGGCATTATTTAATTACATATTATCTAATTTGCATACACGTTTTCTAGGACATGAGTCTGAACATTGGATGAAGTCATGTTTAAAAACTTGTTTATTATTTTCAACATATAAGAGTCATAGATTCCGAAATCTATTTTTCTCATTCTGTTTTTTGTTTTGTTTTTGTAGAATGTACATATTTGTTACTTTAATTATCAACATTATTATTATTTCTTGACTTATCTATGTAGCTGCTTCAAACAGAGGTTCACATCACCTGATGTGCTTTGGCTCTGGCTCGTCTGAGAGCTGAAGATGGTGGTCTAGGAGGAGGCAAAGGGCGATAATCACTTTGAAACACAGCAGATCTCTGGATCAGCCTCAACGTGGACACTGAAAGATCTGCACTGTAATAGATGTTAAAGATATTTGGATTTGGTTTTTCTTTTTTTTAAGAATGGCAAATATGAATAGTGCTAAAATTGTCAAATATTAAATGTCATGGATTG
Source organism: Danio kyathit (assembly GCA_903798195.1). Classification (NCBI taxonomy): domain Eukaryota; kingdom Metazoa; phylum Chordata; class Actinopteri; order Cypriniformes; family Danionidae; genus Danio; species Danio kyathit. Next base: position 22,313,659 of record LR812522.1, on the reverse strand, counting down.
AGATTTACTGAGTAATTCACTCAGAGAAGCTAATGTTTTAAGATGTTCTAAGCTGTTATGACACAGAAAAAACTAAATTTCTTGTTTAAGATTACATTAATTTATTTAATCATTTAATCTTTAAATTTGGTGCCCAATCGCAGGTGAAATTTCTCTTTTTTACCATTATCATATCAATTGTTTTTACAAATGTAAGTGGATTGATCATAAAACAGTTACGTTGCACCCCCACCCCCCCCCCCCACCCCAAAAAAAAAAAGAATTGTATAAATGCAGAATTGTGTAAATAAGTAGTTTGAACAAGCAGCATTTTTTGAGTGTATTATTAAAATGTAAAAAACTGTTGGCTATTTAAATATATTTAAAAATGTAATTCATTCATTGTATGGCAACGCAGCAGCCATTATCAGCAGCCATTAATCCAGTCTTCGGTGTCACATGATGAATTTGAAAACAAAAATGTTTCATACCATTATTAATAGTTTTACCCTCATTTTGAATCAGTTTAATGTATCCTTTCTAAATTTAAGTATTAATTTCTTATAAAAACAACTTAAACCAGGCCTAAATTTTGTAACGATAGTTTACAACATGCGCTCTTCCACATGATTTGCGTTTCTGCACTACCTGGCTGCCATCCTGCCCTGCTGCATGTTGATATTGGACAATAACAGTCTGATCTCCACTGCCAGCTCCAGTTCTTCAGGATCAGTGCTCAGAGGATCTGGAGTGAAGAGCTCAGGAATAAGCAGAACGTGTGTTTCTTTTAGGAGCATAGCCTGAATGGGGCAATAGAGACACATAATGTTCATTTTGGCCTTAAAATTTTTGGCATTTGGTGCATGCATTTATAGTTGTGTTTATAGATTCATACTTTGTGGCCATCATTGCTACAGAGTAAAAGGCCAAGATCTGGAAAGACGATTTAAGAGCAACGATAGCTGGACAGCGTCTTGCAATAATATGGAAGTAAAACAGCACCTTGATTTCTCCCAGTGTGAGGTTCTTGGCAGTGATTTGGAGACCCTTGGATTCATCACTGATGGAGGCATCAGGCAAACATGAAGTGCTAGATTGTTTCTCGGATTCGGATAGCTCTGTGAAAATAAGTAATAATATAAACTGCACATAATGTTTCTGTATGTTCTGTTTTGATACAAACAAAATTAATTTTAATTTCAGCATTATTATCTGCCGTTTATCATATGATCATCATTTATGTTTCTCTTACTTGATAATTATCATTTGCTTAACAATATTTACTTAATAATTGCAATAATTATGTCTGCCATGTGCTCTTCTGTTCCTGGCCTCTTGTTTCCCTTTACCACACCCCCTTGTTTAGCCTTTATCTAGTCCTTGTTCGTGTAATTGTCTTCACCTTGTCCTTGTGTGCTTTCTTCCCTTTGTATTGTGCTCTCTACCCTTATGTTTTTGCTGGTTTGTTTTGTGTTTGTGTCTTGTGCTCTGTATTTGTGCCTGAATGCCAAGATTCTTCTCTGCAGATCAAGTTTATCCTTTCCCAATGATTTAGTTTTTTGTTGTTTTCTTTGTTTTGTTTTCATTCAGAAATTTATTGTTTAGGTGAAGTTTGATTTATTTTATAGTTGTTTATATCAAGTAATTTTCAGCTATTCCTTTGGATTTTATTACTTAACATTTTATGAAGATTTCATTTTTGTTTTATCATTTAGTGATTTTAGCTTTAAAATAACTAAATGAAAAAACTAAATGATAACCTCCCTTTACCTCATTCTGAATTTGAGTCCTCCATCCAGATCCCTGGAAGCCTTTTAAATGTTTTTATTTGTTTGTGTAATTGAAAAACTCTGAACTCTCTTGCTATTTTTGTAAAATGTAACAGTCCTAAAATAAAAATAAATATAAATAAATAAATAAAAATAATTGTAAGATTTGGATAACTATAATATGACGTTAATATTAACTTGTTCACTAATGTCCCTAACAAACTAGTACTGAAAAGATACCTGATGGTGGTGACTCGGGCAGGTCATGTATAGTACTACATATAGCTAAGATGAGATGAACTTTGGCCATCAGAAGCTGCTTGGTCAGTCCTGAGCCATAAAAAGCTATGATATCTGTACTTGGTCTTCTATTGACCATGTCCTCTAGAACCTAAGGAAGAGATCGTACATGCTTATCATCATCATCATCATCATCATCATCATTAGTATCATATATACATGATTTGTAGTTGTGAAAAAAGGTAAACTTACTTGAAGGTTGAATAGATCCACCAGGGGTTTTTCTTCATTAAATATTTTCTTTTCCTGTGGGATTTTTTTTAAATTTACAAATGAATAAATAAATGAAAAGGATAATGTACAATCACAATACTATATTTTTTAATCTATTCAAAGGTGTGCTGTTGAAGCCTTTTGAAAATATATTTAAAATAATGTGCCTTTATGTATCAAAGCTGCACCAAAAAGTTTGAAAAAAATGTTATGTAATAATTAATAATAATGTTTAACTGAATATTACAATTTTCTATTTTAATATTTATTTTAAAATGTTATTTATTCCTGAGAGAAAAGTTTAATTTTCAGCAATCATTTTATAATCTTTAGTTATAGTCACATGATCCTTCAGAAATCATTTTAAAGTGCTGATTTTTAGTAACAGTTAATATTTTTAAACGTTGAAAGCAGCTGTGCTGTCTCAAATTTTTGTGCAACTTTTTTTTTAAATTGTTTGAGAAAAAGGCCTACTGTGAGATGAACACCCAGGAAAACTGGTTTCACTGCATACACTTGTTAAAGTGGTTTAAAGGTAATGAGCCAATTTTCAGAGAAAAGAACAGACATTAAAAAGATCTCAACACATTGCTTTTGTTTTCCTATTGATGTATATATATCTATATTCAACAAAACATTTAAGTTCAACAGAACAACAATAAATAAAAACAATCAATTGAAATAGATTTTTTAGGGGACTTTGCTGTAATTTTTGATCATTTAATACATCCTTAGTATTACATTAGTAGTAATTTTATTTCTTTATATTTTTACTGAGCCTAACCTTTTGGATCACAGTGTATAATGATAATAAACAGTATAATATGAATAAAATATTAATAAACTTTAATTTAAAAAAATGCCTCTAAAATGATTAGTTTCAGGTTTGCTTTTCTTTTTCAGATCGAGATAACTAATTGCTTCATTATACAGGAGATAACTAAATTTTTTTTTTGTCAGATGCAACATTTTATATCATTTTAAATTGCATTACCCAAGATGGCTTTTCTGCTCTGTAGAGGCCTCCATCAGGTACAGGAATTCCTTCACCAAATGTGAGACTGCTAAGTTCTCTAATCGCTTGAGTGAAGGCCCCCAAATCTGTCAATACCTTTAACTGTATACACAAACAAACATGTAAACAATACCTCTACATTCACTATAAATAATAAAGAATAAACTGCATAGACTACACTACTCAATGTCTCCGAACCTTCAGTATTCTGCATGAGACAGTGAGGTGTGGATCGCGACACACAGTTCTGGCAATATACAGGTACAGAGCAAGCACAGGAAGAACCTGAAATAATAGATGTTAAATAAAATATGTATCAGACAGAAACTGTTAAATGCACAAATGCTGCTCTAATATGAGTATATTAATAATTTTATCTCTAGTACCCTGAGAAAGTGTCCTGAAGTGTACAGCCAGTAGCAGAGAAAAGACAAACTAGCAATGGTGGTACCAATATTCCCTCGATCCGGCTCAGAGAAGAGGTCAATGCCTGGGATGAGCTCCGTCTCCAGAGAGTATGTGGAGTATGACAGGTCCATCATTGGATGTGGCAAAGAGGCCGTCAGTAGGCACTGTAGATTATAAGATATTATTACTGTTAATGTTATTTAATGGTCTGTATTTTATCATTAGCTGAGATACAAAATAAAATACTTCAACATATCAATGAGCACATTCCAGTACACAGTAAAAATCTGGGTTCCCACTCTTTCATGGACACCAAATTCAAGGACATTTTTAAAGCACTCGTAATTTTAAATGATAATTTATACCTGAGCATATATAGTGCCATGAAAGTCCTTACTGTGCTTAACATTTCACTTACACTTAATATTTAGATTAAAAATGTTAGAGCAGGGGTCACCAACCCTGTTCCTGGCGAACTACCTTCCTGCAGATTTCAGCTCCAACCCTTATCAAACACACCTGAACCAATTAATTAGGACCTGAAGCAGAACTTAATAATTACAGACAGGTGTGTTTGGTGAGGGTTGCAACTGAAATCTGCAGGAAGGTAGATCTCTAGGAACAGGAGCAGCGACCCAGAGTAATTTTTTAAAAAAATTGACTGTTTTAACCAGTCAAAGAACTTTAATAAAAATTTGTTGAATTCAATACTATTAATATTCAAATGTGGTTTCTGAAATATTATGGTACAATAATATTTATGCTATGGTACAAAATTTCAATGTTAGACTTTTAAATTGAGAATTTCATTTCTGATTTTGACAGCAGCACAGTACAGTTGTTAAAATAACACCAAAACAATTAATTCAAGCACTTTCAAGCAGCTATGTTTGTTTTTAAGTACTTTTCAGTCCTTGAACCTTTATATCTAAAATTCAAGCATTATCAAGTACTTTAAAGAAGCATGGGAACCCTGGTACAATTTTATTAAACAGTTATATTCATAAAAAAAAAGAGCGTGGTCAATTATCATTTTTAGGAACAGAAAGAAAATACATTTCAATTAAAATAAGGTGTTGACAATCTTACAAAATACAATATTTCAATTTAATATTTTTTATGGTTCTCTGATTTGATGATATTTATTTAATATTTTCCCCCTTACATATTCAATGGGGGGCGAAACAGTGGCTTAGTGGTTAGCACTGTCACCTCACAGCAAGAAGGTCACTGCCATTTCTGTGTGGAGTTTGCATGTTCTGCGGCAGGAAGGGTATCCGCTGTGTAAAACATATGCTGGAATAGTTGGCGGTTTATTCCGCTGTGGTGGCCCCTGATAAATAAGGGACTAAGCCGAAGGAAAATAAATGAATGAATATTCATTAGGGTGTACTAAGTTTTGCAAGTTTTGGAAGACTTTTTTGCAGTTTTTAGCTTCTTAAAATAACCTTTTGTCCCAATTTACATGCAAACCAATAATCCAGCAATGCAAGTAAACATTATTTATACAAATTTATTAATAAATCTGTTTATCTTAATAATTTAATAATTTGTCCATTTAACTCTGAATGTTTCATTCGTTTTATCAGTTCAATAAATCATTAAAAACCAAAGTAGAATAATATTACAGTACATCAGTGGAAACTTCCAGGTCAAATTTTATCCTATCAAGATGCATCATTTTCATTGCAGCACTTCTGCTGTATGAGATTAGAATACGGTTTTATAATTATTTGGGTCAATAAACTTTCTGAGTTTCCACCTCCCTTACTGCTAAACTTTTGGTTCATTCTGGATGTGCTTAAATTTGTTCCTGCGATGTGTTCCTGTCAGATATCCCACATGCACATTTCAATAAACTGACTCAAAGCAGGTTGATGCATTTAGATGCTTGAAATTATTGGCGTAAAAATCGATCTGTGGCAATCTGTTTATCCTTAAACCGTTTATGTTCTTATTTCAATAAAGTAAACAGGTTAATACATTTACATGACTATGTGTGCTGCCAACTCATGAAGTATAATTAGGTTAAGAATAAGAAAGTGACTCAATTCTGACCTTGAAGAGTTTGGCAGAGAGAAGGCAGCACTTTGTGCGCTGGTGGATGTTTGAAGTAAGGATATGCCTGTCAAGAGAAAGAACAGAAATTACACAGCTGTAATGGAAAGCTGTCACAAAAACACCTTTTGGGTTTTCACTCACTGTGCAATCTTGGCTGAAAGCACAGCTCCCTGGAGACAGCCCCATATCCCAGCATGCCTCAATGTTTCCTGAGAGGAGCTACTGCCCCAGGTGTCTCCATCCCAAGACTCCAGAACTCCAGAGCTTTGAAGAGCACAGTCCAGAGCTTTAGTCCAGCAGGAGTGTGCAGACCTATATGTAAACAAAAATAAAGACACTAATACAAGCCTTTTTTTTCCTTATTATTACTGTGCAATTACTAAATTAGACTAAGGTTCAAATGTTTAGGGTCAGTATTTAAATGCATGCATCTTACTTTATATTTCCATTGTAGAAATGCAGGTTTCCAAGGTCATGGTGAGCTTGCACCAGGAAGGAGTTGCATTTATTTGCTTTGAGATATTCTTTGTGACATAACAAAATGGTAGAGATTAAAATGAGAGCATATTATCCTCACCAGACTAAAAAAAGCAGTTATATACATTCTGAAGCACAGTATAAAAGCTTAAATGAGATATCTGAAAAACATCACTAATTAAAATTAGCAAACATTTTCAAATCATCCCAGTTATTAGTGTTAATCTGGCAACTGTTGTAATTTCTTTAATTATGGTACAAATCCTATTTAACTGGGAACCTAATTTTAGAGTATTCACAGATTTTGCAAGATGGTAAGCCATTCTAAAGTGATTAAAACTTCTCAATACCAATCTGTCACACTGCAAAACAGGTAAAGTACTTACTTAAAGCTGAAAACATTGAGCCAGCCAAGAGCTCTGACCTACACCTGATTGAAAACCTTTTCCTAATAATTTTTGACTGCTGTAACCTTTATAAATTGTAGTTGTAATCTTTCTTTGTGCTACAATAGTTGCTGTTCACGTTTTACACAAAATTCGCAATGAGGAAGACACAATAAAAAATAACAGGAAATACACAAATTAAAATTGTTAAAAAAAATATTAAGTATTTTACAATTTGTTCTATTATTTTGCACTGTATTAGCTTGTTCATAAACAAAATATGCTCGTGATATGTTCAGATTGGTTCTCACTAATAGCATTGTTGTAGGAGGTGAAGACCGTCTGGAGCTGTGTTGGAGGCAATGTGGTGCTGTAGATGGAGCCCAGAGAGCTGAAGTCTTCTTTGGACAGGTCTGGAGGGTTGATGCCTGGAGGAGTACAGGCTGCCATGCTGAGTTCCACCTTCCCCTGCAGAATGCCGCTGGTCTCTTTAGAGAATGGCACTTTGACATATGCTGAGGACACAGATATATAAAAAGGGTGCAATTGAAAGTATTGACAAAATAGATAGATAGTTTAGTGTGCAAAAACCTAATGAGCCTCACATGGGCAATAATGTTAAAATCATTTGTGAAATATGTGAAACTCATGTGATCAATTTTAAAACGTGTAAAAAGAAAAACTCCAATTTGGGGTTGTGTTTAAGATTGTGTTTCCTTCTTAATATTAATTTTCTTTAAAATCTCTAATAGCCTACCACCATTATCCCCTTGTTGCCTTTCAGCAAAGCCTATATTGATATACTGATATTGTCTGTGCCAGATTGACATGCTAAACTGAGGACACGTTATCTAATTCAAAAAAGTTCTTATACTGAACTCACCGAGCGAGAGACTGAGAAAATTGCACAAGCACACAAACGCAGGTAAAATCAGACGACCAAGACATAATCTTTAAAATCATAACTTGAATTGAAAATGTTGACAGAGGTTTGTGATTTAAGAAATACAGCGAAGCATTAATTAAATGCTTACGTTTCGTGGAGCGATCGATTTGATGTAGGCCTGCTATTTTTATTTGACAGAAGAATAAAAAACCTTAGTATGATTGGAAAAAAATGCTTATGTCAATTATTAAAAATGGATTCAGTCAGTATTTTTGTTTTGTAGCCTAATCTAAATTTGTAATTTAAGTAAAAATATTGAGTGCAGCCCTATTTATTTTATTCTTTTTATTTAGTTTTTTGTTGTTGGAAACGCTGCAGGTGCGTGAAAATTCTGTTGTTCGCACATGTTAAAGGTGCTGTATGTAAGTTTTTTTACTCTTCTAAAGCATAAAATTACCATAATATGTGTGCAGATATTTAAGAAACATCCTAAGTGAACATACTTGTTTAACTGAAAAACAATGCTGAAGTCAGATATTCTGCTTTGAAAATGTTTTTTCCGTGCCGGAACGCTCTCTTTGTTTAGGTAATTTTCACATGCACATGCCAGTTTAGCCAATTATAATTCAGCACCCCGGGTTGCCATGTTGGGAAACAGCATACTTCATACATTCATTCAGAAAGGCTCTGAAAGCATGCGTCCGTGACCGAAAAGGACAGTATGGGAGACAGATTCAGTTCCACATGAGGTTATTAATTAGCAAATGACATAAATATTACGAACGTCAACATTAGGTGAGCAGGTTACATTGTAACCGCGTGTCCTAACAACACGCTGTGACGAGAGAGGCAGTGATGAGCTATTTGGCTGTTTGCACCAGATCAAACACGGCAGAAATTTAAACACAGCCTTTCAGAAGCACAGAATATGCACTCACTCATGAAATGGTAAAGTTTAGAATCTGTTTAATACATGTTAACCCACGTTAACATCATTAAATGTAAAATGGCATTCAAACTCATATTGTTAGCATTTAGCATTGAATAAAGCACACGAGATTTACCTGAGCTGATCACTGTCATAGGTTTCACAAGTTCAGCTGTTAGAAATAGAAGCCGTTTCTAATAAATTCAATTCGAGGTGTTGGTTAGGACAAAAACTCCCTTTAATATGGAGAATATTCCCTCTATCGCGTGTCGTCGCTTTTTTTAGAACAGTTTAAATCACTCGCTTCTCTGGCATCCCACGCATGCTATTGTTTTGATCCAGGAGTGCAACACCAAGTTTAACCACTAGGTGTCAAACTTACATACTGCACCTTTAAAATAAATCAATATTTAAAAATGCTATATTTGATGTGTCAAGCACAAAATAGATATGTCAATTAATTTTTTTGTAATTAAATGATCATTTAATATTATTCTGATCCGTTAACAGTTAATATATGATAACCCGGTTGTCGGTTGGGAAAACGACCCAAAATGAGCATTTCTAGTTTGTGTCTATTGAACCACAGTCGGAGATTTCTAAAAATTTATTTATTTATTTATTTTGCTATCGAAAGGCAAAAAAGACCTAAAATTTATTTTAGTCGCACCATTGAGAAATTAGGTCGCACATGTGACCAAATTGGTCACACTCTAGAGCCTTGCCAAACGAAGTGCTCAATGTCATACTTACGATGCTGTGTGTCAGCTAGTAGCAGAAGAAGCAATTTTTTGCTGTGCTGAAAAGTCAGCAGTTTGTGGTGTTGCCTCTTCAGTGTCTCTCTGAAACACTGCAGTGTTTCCTCGACATCAAGGGGTACACACACCAAACACATGGCTCTCTGTACATCTGCAATAATGAGGAAAAATACAATGTGCAAACCATTATGCATTAATTAAGATGTGCAAACACACACAAAAATTTAAATGAATGAGACTTCCTAACCCGTATGTGTACCTGCAAGTTCCTTTATCTCTGTAGCATCATTGGCAGTAATCATAATGGGACCTTTTCCTGTTGGAAACAGTACTTGCCTGCTTGCGTAATTCTTGCAGGTTACCTATGAACATCAGTCACAAAACCAACTTAGAGATCAGAGTAATCGGTGTGTTACACCTATCGTTCTTTTTCACAGAGGTCTCAGTAGTGACTTTTTACAGTTATATAGTGATTGTTTGTGCTTTTCACTGTATGTGTGGTGTAAATTGGGCTCAAAGGGACAATTCACCCAAAAATTAAAAAACACTCACTATTTATTCACCTTTGAAAAAATCTGAACACCTTTAACCATTGACTTTCATAGTAGAAAAAACACATACTATGAACATAAATTGTTACAGGTTTCCAGCATATTTCAAAATATTTTATTTTGAGATGAAAGAAAATCACAGAGGTTTTGAACAAGTTAAGTGTGAGTAAATGATGAAAGAATTTTCATTTTAAGGTAAACTACCCATTTAAAGTATGAACAACTGGAACATATATTATGAACTTCTAACATTATTCTGAATGATGTGTATGTGATCATTTCTGTCTACCTTCTCTCCAGAGATGATCTCAGTGTAGGTGAAGTGAGGTTGTGGTGCTGGAGGGCCCCCAAAACAGCTGATCCTGTCCAGAAGTCTCCTCTGTGCATGCACCAGCACAGGGGTTACCATGTGTGAGTAGCGTTCCCTGAAACCAATGAAGCAACTTCAACTTTCAAGAGATACTCTTTTGGATGAACAATAATGTTCATGAACATTACAGTCCTTAGTAATTTTTCAGCCACCTACCGAGTGTAGGTGTTGAAAAGTAGAGCAAGATGAGCAAGAGTCTCCCACTTCGCCTGGTAGTACAGAAGTTCTAGAGTGTGCAGAACCAGAGTCCTCAGCCAGCGCAGATCTATCACTGTCCCATCATCTACTGGAGCAGAGAAGTACAGGCTTGCCTCAAGCTCCACATCTTCATCATCGTAAACATTCCACAGCTAGGAATAAAAAAGAAAATATTTATGCCAGATAACTTTATCCTTCAGTTTATCCATCATTGAAATATAAATGACTGCACAATGTTGCAAACTCCTTATAAACCGCAAGTTGCTTAGACTTTTATTTCAGTATGTTGATGTACTTTCAACTGAAACAGAATATTGAGTAGGGTGTGGGGCTTTCTTTTTGTGCATCATTCACTTGCAGCAAAACCTGATTACAAATATTGTGACTGACGCCGTTAAACTGACGTCAACAGCTAAGGACCACCACTCTAAACCCAGAAGCAAATTCTCAGATTTGAATTAAAGATTACCAAAAAAGCTACAGTATGTGTGTGAATTACAGTTTTTCTCAGTCGCTTTGGTGCATTTCTCACAACATTATTTACATTTGCACAACAGTTCATGCATTTCTCAAAACAATTAGTACAAACTGCAAAACCTAGTGGATAACCTGCAAAAGCGAGTCACTTGCTCAAAATGGAAAGCTCATTCCTCAAAAGCAAGTATTGATGTCAATGAAAGTGTCAGTGTCATCAAAATGCAAAGTCCTGCCACCATTGTTTATGAACAAGATAGTCAAATGGCTTAGTCATGTTTTCATTATGACACTTTACTCTGTACATTTTTTCCAATGTAAAAAAGTCAGATTTTGGTGACACTTCCTGAAAATGCTCAAGACAGCACTATATACTATTTGCACAGCCATTTGAAAACTACAGTAAAGTTAGACATCACTGCATTTAGTGAGTGTCTTGAGTACAACACACTGAATATGTATGTTTCACATTTTTACTGCATTTGCTCTTTACAATTCTAATTTATTCACAGCATTGTGCAAAAGAATAAATACACCCTTATTTACAACAAACAAACTTTCTTTGGGTAGAGCTGTGCACAACTGTAAACAACATTGCAGTACATATTGGAACTGAACCTACAACATACACAGGTCTGTAAATCATTCATGAAATTGTTCAATTTAGAAGACATTTTCAGTGGAAAAAAAAAGATTTAAAGTTTTTAAATAAAATGAGCTTGACAGATTTTGACAACTAGTTCAACATTTTTGTATGTAATGACTCAAGTAATGTAATGAGGACTATTAGTTTAATATGGAATGACTATTCAGCATTCACAAGTTTAGTTAATTTTGACTGACATGACATAAGCAAATGATAATGTTACAAACAGCAGAGAGTTGTATGAAAGCAATTGATGCATGTCCAAAAGCATTTGCAATTTGTTGAAAGGAATGAGAAACTGCTACTATGATGTGCACAAATGACTAATTGTTTTGAGAAATGCATTAACTGTTGTGCAAATGTAAATAATGTTGTGAGAAATGCACCAAAGCGACTGAGAAAAACTGTAACTTACACGGATTAATTGTTTACCTAAAAATAACAATGTGCGCTAGCAAAAATAAAGTTTTTAAAACCTTAAGCTTCTCCATCATGTCCATGAGAAGATCTGAGGCCAGCACCAGTAAAGGAGTGATCACTGTATACAGGTGCTCTATCGTCAGCTGTCTTGCACTGTCTTGGGCTCCCTCCAACATGAGAGTCAGTGTGCAGCATTGGTCCCATAGAATTAGACATGCCCACTGTAGAGTTGTCCAGTAGCTCCAGCGATGTGATAGCACCTAGTGTAAAAATAGGGAATGTCACTGATTGATTCACAAGATAAAAAGCAGGTCAAATTAGGCTGAACTGCATTTACCATAGCTCTGCGCATGTGAGCAGAGGCTTTATCAAGTGTGTCCAGTAACTGAGAGGCAGTTTGATCAGCAGAAGCACCATCAGCTTCAGGATTATGAGTGTGCTGAAAGGTGGATTCCACATCACCCTCTACATCACTTTCTGCTGAGTTCAGCTCCTCATCACTGGCACTCGGTTCTCCTGAAGACGTGTTAAAAAGTATGACAATCATCAATCAAGCTTTAAATTCCTTCGAGCTAGCTAATGAAAAGGAAAACAGAGCAGAATTCAATCCCACTTTGGTATTTGATGGATTACGGGCCCAAGGGCAACATGGTGACATGAAGCTCCTTCGGGAACCAGAGAGAAGCATGTAACACCACAAACACAGTCAGAGGGTTTGCTTTGGCTCTTTGTATGCTATGTACACCTTAAAAAGTTTATTCCGTGAGATATTATAAAGGAATTGTACATATTATTCAGCAAAGATGCATTCATTTTGTTCAAAAGTGACAATAAGGACTGATAATGCCATTAAACACGATAGTGTTCATTTCTCAAAATCAGCCCATAATACTACAAAATACTATAGCAATTTATAATAATAAATAATATGTTTTTGAACCATACTATAGTAAAGTACTTGAATCTAGTTATTCTACAGCTGATATAATAAATAAATGATCCCGTTTTCTATAACTATAGTATATATTATGCTACACTGTTTACTGTAGAAAAACTATAAGTATGCTACAGTATTTACAGTATAAACCTATATTTAAAACCACAGTATGCTGTAGCATTCGTCAAGTAAGAGTTGTAAATACTATGACATATTTACTATATACATTTTACTATAGTATGATTAAAAAACACTATAGTATTTTTTCATGTGGGTGTTAATATTTATTATTATTATTATTATTATTTGTATATATTTGTTTAAGATATGTGTATTCACACTTATTCTAATGCATAATTAAATTAAATTCTTCAATTGTTAAAATTACTAATATAATTATTAATTATTAATAAAATTACTAAGAATAAAACAGTTTATTATATTGTCATACTGGAGTAATATATTGAGTGGCATTAAAAGATCGTAAAATGACAATAATATTGTTTAGCGCAATACATTTTGGTGCAATGTACAATATCATATGACAGAAATTAGATATCATGACAGGCCTACAATTCCAAAACATTTGAAAAATAATGTAGATTCTGCTATAATGCTGAAGAGATGCACCTGGATTGATGTTTTTTACTCTATGTTTCCTTTTATTGTGTTTAGAGTGTTGTCCTTGACGAGGTTGAGCTTTGGGAAGAGTCAATTCAGGTGGTCTAATGTGCTGTGGAGCGTTCTTCCACATAACGAGCATTCCACTGTGAGCCAAAGAGAAGAAAGACTGCGGGAGATGACTGAAACTGGAAGGACAAAAAAAACTTCATTTCAGTCATTTATATACAAAAACAATAAACTAAGGGGTTTTAACTTTGCACACTGCAAAGAAATTATTTGTAAAAAAAAGTTTTTAAGTAAAATGCATATTCATTGAAGCTTTATGAATTTTGCTATTGGGTGTAAGTACCAGAGCTGAGGAGGTGGTCTCAATTTCCTTCTCAGCATGCCTAGGTGGGCACGAGCCAGGCTCAGATTGACATGGCAGCGCCATAGAGAATCCTCAATGCGCATCTGCCTCAATTTCTGGCGCCGCTGATGTCTTTTGATAAAAGCAGCCAGTTGATTTAGCAAGATGTCCACAGCTTTGACCTCTCTGAGAGACACAATGGAAAATACAGATAAGGTTTAAAAAGTAATCATTATGTGATACCTTTCAAAATGGGGGATAAGAAAGACTATGGGGGATAAAATGAAAGATTTGTACTTTCATTAAGTCAAATAGCTAAAAATATACATTTTCTACAATGATTTGACAATAATGCTAAATATTTCTGCAATGTAATTTTTAAAAAGTTTCTATTCATCAAAGAATTCTAAAACAAAAGACAACAAAATTCAACAAAACTAAATATGTAAAAAGCATAAAAATATTAAGTTGATTTCATAATATAAGTATTATGTGACACTTGGGTAATAAATATTTTACTTTGTTATCAAGGACATTAATTACATTTTGATATACATTCATACAAAACCAGACTTGCTACGCATAAGAGACTAAAACAAGTTGATCAATCGTACCAATAACAGACTTTTGATGGTATCGTTCACAATTATGCATTCAAAAACAAAAAAATTTTTTTACCTTTCAGAAATCTGGCACTTCATTGCGTTCAGTAGTTTTTTCTGTAGCAACTTCCTGCTGCTCTTGTCACCTTTTTGTTTCTGCAATATAATTTCAAAGTTCACCCAAAAAAATTTGAAATCTGAAAAAAGTTTTTTTTTTTTCAGTGTATTTTTTAAGATTTTAAGCTGAAGCCTTGAATCCCAAAAATACACTGAGATCTTATGTACGCATACATGATCGCATCTGGGAAGATTTCAGATTCCCGACATTTGATATATGTCATAATGTAAAAGAAACCTCACACCTCAGACTGTCAAAAACACACTCAGGACTTTTTGCTGTAGATTAAAAGTAATAATAGGTATTAATTCTTGCCGAGACAGATCTTATCACTTCATAAGACCTCAATGTATCGTTAAGAGCCACAGGTAATCATTTTGTTATGTCTATTTATTTTTATTTAACTTTCAAAATGCCAGTACCCTCTTAAAGTCATGTGCTATTTTGGGGTTTCCACCTGGATTTTGCCTACCCAAATTTAAAAGCCTTCCAAATCCATATGCAAAGGTGTAAATGCAAAAATGTGGTATAATTTTACAGAAAACCTTTTGAATTTTCATAAAACACTGTTGAAAGTGATTAAAATAATTATATATGTTGTCTGTGTTATAATAACCCCTTCCAAAAAAGATTTTTTTTTTCGTAAACTCAAATTTGAAAGTGTACCTTTTAAGTTCTGTGTGGTAGAGGTTGCTGTAATTAATTTGGGTGGTTCCTGCATGTGTCAGTAATCATAGGAAAAAAGAAAAATGTCTTTATCATAATCTATGCAAAAGTTTTTCAATTCCAACTGATGAGAGAACGGAACCACTTATGGGGGTATTGGGCCAGTATGGACCTTTAAAATTTAAAGAATGCGGAAGTAAATGACGTCATGGACCAAGTACCGGGTCCCAGAGTTTTTAACCTGCATTTTATGACACCCCCAGTTTCAAGTTTAATAATCTTCTTTAATCCACTACTACTACAAAAAACTTAATTCATTAGCCTAAAAAGAAGCAATAAGTGTAAGCAAGGAACAGGAACATAAGCTTACCTTTGTGTTAAACTCTATCACAGAGGCTGTGAAGTCTTTAGATTCCTCCACTGGGAAACTTGAGTGTTTCTTTAGCTCAAACAGAGCCTCGTCGCGTCTACAAATATTACAGACAGCAATACATGAAATACAAAACACCCACAACATACAGAGCAGGCATCCCCTACACACACACACACACACACACATTTGTTATATGAATTGAGAAGACATTACTATTTCCATTTTTAACCCTAAACCCAACACTCACAGAAACTTGTAAATTTTTACTTTCTGAATGATTTCCTATGATTTATAAGCCTTTTGAAAAATGGGGACATGGGCAATGTCACTTTCTCTTTTAATACCTATGTCATACTCATGCTGTCATACAAATTTGTGTCCTGATACATACCAAAAAATGCCCACACACACCTGCTAAGCCAGTTCAAGATGTTCTGCTTCCACTCCAAAACCAGATCCAACTCATCTTCTAGCAGAGCTTTCTGAAGCAATCGCACAACAAACTCCAGGAAACAAGACTTCTGCTTGAGCTTCATCACTTTAACAAACATACACACACAAATACATAAATTATTGTACTAAAGCTCATTCAGTGGATCAGAATATCTCTAGCATGTTATGTTGCAATTACCCTCTTTAAAGGCATGATGGAGAGGACTGTTTTCAATCACCATGTAAAGTACAACAGGGTCTTCCTGTCCGGACAGCTCACATCCATGAGGCCCTGCAAAATATTAAGCAGCATATCTTTAGCTTTGATAATACTGTAAAAAGAAAGCAGCATATTCAAATAAATTCTGAAGGTGAATAAAGTACATTGTAAATATCAATTAACAAACAGTAATAATGGTTCACAACATTATAGATTTTACTGTTTCATTTAATGCAGCTATTTTGAGATTTCTGCTATGAGGTCTTAAAAAAATGATGTACCTATTTTGATACCGGAAGTGACATCAGAATTTCCTAATGCTTCAACTCGCATGTTTTTCATGATAATGGCCTCTAATGCCTTTTGCTGTTCACTGTGCTCGTCATTGGTGGGAGCTGTTTTCTTCTGGAAATTAGAAAAGTACAGATTGAATATGTGGCATACTATCCCAAAAGGTCTACGATAACTAAAAAAACATGATCCTGACCGCATCCTGCTCTTCTGATAATGTTTTTTTGAAGGATTGCTGGAAGTATTCAGTGATCTCCTGAAGCAGCTGCTTTCCTGACTCTAACACAGATGATGCCAAATGATGAGTCGAGTCCAAGCTCTAAAATCACAAACAACCACATCAATCACCTTTAACACGTGCAACAAACTGAGATCTGTAAGGTGTTGCTGGATGAAATACACATATCCTACTTTTCAAATGTAGAAGATAAGAAAGTTCATTCATTCATTCATTTTCTTTTCGGCTTAGTCCCTTTATTAATCCTGGGGTCGCCACAGCGAAATGAACCGCCAACTTATCCAGCACGTTTTACGCAGCGGATGCCCTTCCAGCTGCAACCCATCTCTGGGAAACATCCATACACACTCATTCACACTCATACACTACGGCCAATTTTAGCCTACCCAATTCAGATAGGAGAGTTTTTGGTTTTTATTTATTATTACATTTATTACATTAAAAGACTTTTTTTATCATTTTTCATCTACTTCATCAGAAATTATATTAATAAAAAATGTAACATGTTAGAATGATTTCTGAAGGACCATGTGACACTACAGACTGAAATAATGGCTGCTGAAAACTCTGATATACCATCAAGTAATAAATTATATTTCAAATATATTAAAATAGAAAACTTTAATTATTATTTTACAGTGTTACTGTTTTTACTGTAAAGATAGCATTGTTCAGCTAAAGAGATCTTTGAACACACAAATAAAGTCTTTGACACTCATCAATTTCAAGTTTCATATTTATTTTTTATTTTATTTTATATTTGACTTTAGAATTACTACCTTTGCTAAATAATATGTTATAGAGGCGACCATGTGCTGCAGGCCCTCTGTGGTTGAGGCAGTGTGTTTCTGCTTGAGGACATCTGGAATCTCCAACAACACTGTAAAGCACTTCAGTAACACCTAAAACACACAGATCCAGTAAAGCATCTATATTTACCATTGCTATATATAAACATAATCTGAAAATGTAATGATGAAATTCCTAACCAATAATACAACCAAATCACAATAACAGCAGTTAAATAATAATGTACTATTACCTAAATAAAAAAAATATTACATGAATATGAACTAATGTATGTGTAAGATGTATTAAAAAACCCTAACCATAACTACAAAAAGATATGAATTCATGAGTGAAAATACTTTAACTAACAAACATGTACCAAGATGTAGTTTAGGTAGTCATTATTCACATATGAATTCATACAAATCGCAGATCAGGTTAGTTGATTAGCAGATGCCTTAACTTAAGTTCATAATAAATTTATATTTTATTTAGGCTTTAGTATATGATGATTATTAATGCACTGTTTTGTAAAGGCCTTTAAAAAAAGGACATAACAGACCAAGAACAGCTTACACTGACACAAATAAACATCTCATTTAATCATTTTGCAAATGCTTTAATCCAAGGCTACTTACAAATGTCAATGATACAAGCACTTAAAACAAAAAATAAGCAGTCACCTCTATGACAGGTTCTGATGAGATCTGGTTGAAGATAATTGGAGCAAGAAGGCCATAACAGTTCACTACAGCCTGCAGGGTGTCAGAGCTGTCATTGAGGTGCAGAGCGAGATCAATGGCCACCAACATCCGTTCACACTCGGCAAGTCTGGCCTCCTGTAATGAATGTGCAGACAGAGTAGATTAGGACAAGACTAGGATTAATTATTTAACATAAACTAACCTTTTATATCAGTTATGATGAAAAATTAAAATCTATCATAGGGGCACATTGACTAACCTGGCCCCAGATCAAAGGGCCCCCATCACAGAGACTGTCACAGAATAGTGCCTCCTCTTGGATGTGAATATCTGTCTGGATGAAAATAGTGGAGAAAAACAACTGCTGTAGGAGAGGAGAAGAAAGGTGAAGGGTCTCTGGCCGGAGTCTGTGTAAAATGAAAACAGAAGACAAAAGGAAAAGACAAATAACAAGGGATATTTCTTTATTTTACTTTACTTTATTGCATTTTTTAAAGAACATAAAATGTATATGTCCTCACAAAACAAATACATTCAATCTCAAAATAAATCAACCATTTCAAAGTATTTTATTTCAAAATCTTTTACACTATAAATGTGTGCATTTATATTCAAATTAGTTTAATGTATACTGAAAATCAAAATGCAGTGTTGACAACAAATCTTAAATAAAAAAGTTATAAAGTTATATATATATATATATATATATATATATATATATATATATATATATATACATATAAAAATGTATGAGTGTGGATAAATTACTAGTAAGTAAATTTTAATATTTTAAAGGATTATCCGTTTAAAGACAGCACAAACATTGAAGGGAGATTTCCCCCAAAAATGATAATTCTGTCATCATTTACTCACCCGTTACTTGTTTAAAACCTTTGAGTTTCTTTTTTTCTGTTGAACACAAAGAAGATGCTTTGAAGAAAGCTCCAAAATATGCCACACAAATACTTTGGAAGTCAATGGTTACACGTTTTCTGCTTTCTTCAAAACATCTTCTTTTGTGTTTGGAACCACTTGAGGGAGTAAATAGTGAGTAAATCTTAACTTTTGGGTAAACTATCCCTTCAATGAAATTGTCTATTAAAAATCAGAATAAATCAAAATGCATAAATACTAAAAATTAGTTTATACACAAATATATCAACACATGTAAAACAGAAATTAGCTTTTATGATCTTAAATTTGAGAATCTTACCTTGTTTGAGCCAGTCTATCAAGACAGTTAATTTCCTCAAGTTCTGGACCTTCAGGATTTGGGGTTAAGGGAAGGGTAAAGTGGCTCCAAAGCTCATTACATGCTCTCTTGCTAAAAGAATGAAGTCCTATTTGGTAAGCCACCTAAACAAAATGACATTGGACATTAAAACATGTGAAAGGCCATTTGAGGTGCAAAAAAAAAGTCCATTCATGTACCTCAGCTATATGGGCCCAGGCTGTCAGCAGAGGTAGAGGCAGAGAGGCCAGAAGAGGCTTGGTTGTCTCTCCAATGGCCTTTCCTATCATTTTGCCCTGAGCATCAAAAGCAGCCACTGCAAAAATATACTGCTTATCTGACTCCAAGCCGCTTACATGAAGTAAACATTCACCTTTGGCAAGAATCTAGTTAGACAAAAACTTAGTTTGAGGTACTGAGTATATAAACAAACATACAGATGTTAAAAAGTTAAAGAGATGGTTTACCTACAAATGAAAATGAGCTCATCATTTACTCTCCCTTTACTTGTTCAAAACCTGCTTTAGTTTCCTTCTTCTGTTTAACACAAAAGAAGATATTTTGAAAATGTCATTAGGTGCTTCCCAAATCCAATACTTATGCACTATTCTACATCATTTTGTAGTATAAATAATTAGTGCATTGACACTTAAAAATAATGAGTACACTTTAAATACCCAGATGACATACTTATTCATTTAATGGTGTAGAACGTTGGACACTGCATCCACTTAACTGTCACAGGTTAGTTCACATAGGGGAAGGAGAGGAGCTATCAAAGGTTGAGCTTGGATTCATTCATTTATTTTGGATTGTGCAAGCAAAATTTACCTATGCAAGTAATTATGCTGCCTCCCGATGCTGATTGTGGTTGCACAAATGACAGGTACTATTGGTAGTTTGGTCATTTATTTCACTAATTTGCCAACCATTAAACATAGAATGGGAAATGACTTGAATTTCTGTTTAGCAAAAATGTTAGTGTTCCATTTGGGACTGCACTAAACTTATACACTACATGATTGAGTGTTTAAGTGAAAAGTGTTTATTGTGTCATTTGGGAAACAACAGTTAACTTCCATAGTATAATTGAAATCAATAGGTACCAGCAACCAGCATTTTTCAAAATATCTTCTTTTGTGTTCAACAGAAGAAAGAATCTCATAAAGGTGTAGTAAATGATGAGCTAATTTGCATTGTCGGGTAAACTGTACCACGACCCTACCATATCTCCAGTCCCAGGCAGATAGCAGTCTTTAAGACGTACTTTAAGGTTGACACCTTCAGACTCTCTTCCATAAACGCAGTACCAGCTTACCTACATCAGAATAAAAGTGAACTGATGTTTGTCAGCATTTATACTTGAACATTACAATGAATGAATAACAAAAAAATGACTGATATCGAACAAATGCAACCTCCTTCTCCAGTGTGTATGGTGCAGGTTTGAAGGTCATAGAGCGATTGGTGCGTGAGAGAAGTATTGGGGTTGGTGGAGGCTGTCTCTTCTCTGCCAGTCCTGAACTATTCTCTGAAGATAACCAACAACTAACTAGCCTTCTCTCTTCTAGCTCAGCTTTCTCTACCAACAGTATGGCCTCCTGGAGAAAAGACAGTGTACATTGTGTTTGTTTTATATTATTATTATTTAAATGTTTCGACTTCAAAAACTGACCTCAAGTAATTTCTTGGTCTCTTGGCTTGTCTGGTCCTTCCTGAATGACAATAAAGCCTTCTGCACCAGGAAAACACACTTAGAGATCTTGTTCTTCTTAATTTTTTCAAGCAATGCAGCATCTGTCAAGAAATAAATCTGAGTATTGAATACCAGTAGTAGTGTTAATGTTACATTGATTTGAAACTCACCTCCTGTAGGTCTGTGTGTTTCTGGGGTCTGAGCTTGATTAGTGTGTGGCTTCTTAAACTGCAAACGCATTTCTTCTGAAGAAGAACAAATATGACACGTTCATTGGTATGCTTCTACATTGATGTTGAATGTTTGCAAGTTTCTCTTACCTGTCCAGGAGTCAGAGAGTTTAAGAGTGAGTCTGTGCTTGAAGACCAGCAGCTCTAGATGTAAATCCATGGAAATTATGTCAGAAGTATTGCTGCTCTTACTGCTCTTGCTGTCACCAAACTTCTGTGGTTAAAAGATACATCAGATCTCACAAAGCATGCTTACTATTAAAGGGATACTTCACCCAAATTTGACAGTTTACACACCCTCAAGTAGTTGTAAACATTAAGAAACATTTTTTTCTTCTGCTCAACACAAAAACTAGATATTCTGAAACCAGTATCCATAGATGGAACAAAAAATACTGTAGAAGTCAATGGCTGCTGCTTTCCAAAACTACTCAAAATATTGTCTTCTGTTCAACAGAGGAATGAAACTCAAACACGAGTCAATGATGAGACAATTTTCATTTTGAGTGAACAATCCCTTCACTCAAAAATGACCTTTGCTGCTTGTTTAAACTACTGATTTAAAATGAGTTGAAGAACAAAATTCTAAAGTTTTTTTGGACTACTTAATTGTTTTATGTTCAATCAACTTAAATTTGTAAAAACGATTAGTTAACTTAATCGATTTGTATTGGGACAACATTGTGTGGAACCCAGTATTTTTTTTACAGTGTTTAAAACGAATTACACAACACACACAATTAAAAATGCAGCATTCACTGAGCCATAAAAATGTCAACACACTGTATTCTTTCAGTCAATGCATACTGGCAGTACCAGTTGGCATCCTTTCATGGCACCAGCTACAAATCATAATGCTGATCACAATCCCGCCATGTCACAGAGCGCCACACACATTGTTTGCTACAGTATTGAACTACATGATATGTATGCCATGCTGTTGTTAACGTATATAACTTCACCCTTAACTGGAAGATTTTTGTGGTTTGATGTCTATTTACTTCGTATAGTGAACTGTAATAATACACCATACTGTAGATTGTTTTTTCTGTCCATACACTTCACTACAAACTCATCAATGCTACTTTGTTAAATCCTGAAGTGAACTTTTGCCATATTTGATGATTAGATTTTTGGACTGCAATCTTGAACTTGCCTGCATGAACACCTCATCAAAGACAGCAGAAGGCCCAGAAAGTGATCTGGCCCTGCCTCTGGACACACAATCCACACAGCGCTCCACCAAATCCAATGCAGTCTGCAGCTGCTCAGTTCTGGACTTCTGTTGACATGTTAAAACATTTTTATTATGGTTAGATACTAATATATCTTCTAAAACTGTAAGTAATGTTGCTTGTTGAAATTGCATACCATACTGTAGATACTAAGGTAATTTTACTTGTTTAGTTTGGTCTAAATAAAAATATGAAGATTATAAACTATCAACAGGTTTTTATTTTCTGAGACAACTTACCATGAACATGGAGCTTGGTGATTTTCTAACAGGGATAGACTCTTCACTGCTATCTTCAGTAGTGGCTACAGAAACATAAAAAAATACCTAAATAAATAGTGCAAAATGCATTACAGTTTAAAAGTTTGAGATTGGTAAAAAATTGTGTCATAAACTCAGTCATGCTAACAAAAGCTGCATTTTATTAACATTTTAAGCAATACTATTGCAAAATATTACTATAAATAACTTTTCTTGTGTTTGTTGTTTTTTAATTAGAATTTACTTGCAGCTTTGCTAAATAAAACAAACTTTTAAACAGTAAAGTATTTATTAGACCCATCTCATCTTTACTGTATCTGTAAAATCAAGATCAGATGATTTTTGACTATTATTGTTACGTATAACATCCTAATTTTTGTTTACACACAATACCTGTTTTCCTCCCGGATTGTGGTGGAGCATCCGCACTGCTTTCCAGCACCACTGCCATTCTCAGGGTCATTTCAGCCACTAGTATAAAGTCCATTTCAGCCACAGGATGCTCATGGGCCACTTCACACAACAAGAACAGGGTCTCTACCCACTACACAACCAAACGCGTAACAAAAAAAACATATGTTTTGGATTCAGAAAACAAAGTAGAAGAATGCAATCTAGATGCATTGTCAATTTGAATATTGACCTGATCTTGGTTTGCCATTCTACCCCTGTAGCGGACAGAGTCATGATGCTTCATCTGTGCTCTCTGGAAAATAGATTTGCATTTCGCCCAAAAGAACAGCACAATATCCAGCACCAGGTCTGCATCTGGCTGGATATCCTGTTTGCACAATAGACAAAATTATTAGTCCTCCTGTGAAACTTTCATTCTTTTTCAAATGACTGTTTAATTGACTGAAAATGTATACAAAATAGTGTATTATGACATTATAGTTTTATTTAATGATTTCTAATAACTAAATTATTTTGTTTTTGCCATAATAGCAGTACATGTTTTGCAAGATACTTGTATTCAGCTTAAAGTGCAATTTAAAGGCTTAAATAGGCTAATTAGTTTACCTAGGTAAGTCATTGGACAACAGTGGTTTGTTCTGTAGCCAGGGGGCAAATAATATTGACCTTAGCATTTTTTGTTTTGTTTTGTTTATTCCAGCCAAAAAAAAACTCAAAAGCAAATACTGTGGAAAATTTCCATGTGTTGGGAAATATTTGAAAAATAATAAACATTTCACAGAAGGGATAATAATTTTGTCTTCAACTGTAAATGCACATCATCAGGTTACCAACATCACTTTCATGACCTCTTTAGAAATTGTGAGGAAAGACCTGACCTTGTCTGTTCTGCACACACAATCATGAAGTTTCTGAATTAGACTAAAAAATTCTTCTGTCATGACTGCGGGCCCAATATTCTTGTCTGTAATGGAATAAAATCATAAGAGAAGACTTATTCTGAGAATATATAAAATGAAGATTTTTATACAACTCAAAATAATCATACATACAGTACATACATACAAGAAAATAATTTTAATATCAATTTTTTACACTATTCTAATTATTTGCCTTAATTAATCTACCAAATCTTTGCGACAAATGATTAGTACCAGCTTGACCATCAAAATCAGTATCTTTCATGATGAATTTAACTCTCTGAGAGGCCATCAAACGCTCCACAGCTTCCAAAAGCCTAAGTTCCAATTCAAACTTCCGAATCAGGCGGCCCTCCATGTTCTGAGAAGAAGCCAAGAAAAGAGTACTAAGACAGGATTCTGGATGATTTTTTAAAGCTATGTAACAGATGTACTCACAGGTAAAGCTGACAAAAGTGCAGTGGAGAGGGATCGGAACGTGCTCCATTGTTCATATCTGAAGAGCTGCTTCACAAACTTCACTGCAGCATCTACTGCAATCTTATTCGTTCCTGAGAGACACAAAAAAGAGAGCCTGAGCAATTTATATCACATAAAACATGAGTGGAGAGGAATAAAGGTGAAATTAAATTCAATACTCACCAGTGACAGCCTCTTCAAAAAGAGAGGAAACAGAAGTGACTGCTTTCACAGAGTCAGGCATGCTTTCATCAAAAGTGTGCTCAGAATCACCAAATCCTACAAGATAAGAGAAATTTAAGGTCAGTTTTATTATCAACTTGCCCCAGCACAAACCCGTATATGGCATTAAGAAACTACTGTCAGAATGTATTTAGAGACATAATTCACAATGTTTAAATATATACTAAAACAAATGTCACAGTGAGATATCAACTTGAAATTATAAAATAAAATCTAAATATTCCCATTCTTAGTTTACATCTCATAAAATTACCTTTTCCCCTCAAAATTGCAACAATTTCTTGAAATTACAAATATATAGCCTCACAATTTTTTTTTATTTTGTTTATATATTAATACTATAAATATATGATATATTAAAATGGTTAGATACAGTATACACTTCAAACATATCAAAATTTTAAGGGAAAAAGAGTCAGAATTTACATTTTGAATTTCACAATTGTAAATTAATAGGCTTTTCTGACGTTTGTATATTGTAATTTTTATTTTGTTTCAGAATCTTGACTATTTCTTTTACTTTCACTCAGAATTTCACAGAATTTAACATTTAAACTCTGATTTTTGATTCTGGGAAAAAGTAAGATCTGCAATATGTTCATTTGCAAGGTTGAGTATATAATTAGCAATTACAAGCTTATAACTCACAATTCTTTTACAGCTAACACATTTTGCACTTCAGATGTTGTAACAGCTGCTGCTAGGAAGGAAGCTGCAGCACAGAAAATCCCAGAATACTAGAAGTCTAAACATACAGATTATCAAGCCATAATATGTTTAATTTGCTTATCTTTTATTCATTCATTCATTTTCTTGTCGGCTTTGTCCCTTGCGGGGTCGCCACAGCGGAATGAACCGCCAACTTATCCAGCACGATTTTACGCAGCGGATGCCCTTCCAGCCGCAACCCATCTCTGGGAACATCCACACACTCATTCACACTCATTCACTACGGACAATTTAGCTTACCCAATTCACCTGTACTGCATGTCTTTGGACTGTGGGGGAAACCGGAGCACCCGGAGGAAATCCACCCGAACGCAGGGAGAACGTGCAAACTCCACACAGAAACGCCAACTGACCCAGCCTAGCCGAGGTTCGAACCTGCGACCCAGCGACGTTCTTGCTGTGAGGCAACAGCACTACCTACTGCGCCACTGCGTTGCCTGCTTATCTTTTAGTAGATTGCAATTTGCATCATGGTACTTAGTTGAATTAGATGTGATCATTAATTTGCACATTGTTTCGTGCAGAAATTTCCACACCCATCTGTACTTTTATGGGAATTCAGTTTAATTTTTACCTGTTTTCATTTGTAAATTTGGCCTTTAAATGCTAAGTGACACTGTGGCAAAAAGCAGCAAAAAAAAAAAAAAATGTTTACCAGTCAACAAGCTAATGCCAGCTGAAATGAGCTCCAGTACCACAACCTGAACCTCAAATTCCTCAGGCAAGCCGGTCTGCAGAGGCCTGACTGATTTGTCTTGTAGAGCCTCCACAACAGCCAAAAACCGAGCAGCATTACCCTCGAATATCTCCATTAGGATGCGTTCAGTTTGTGTGCGAGGCCATGGAGACTACAGAAAACAAATAAAGAGGTAAAGACAATATTAGAGATGCATTGGGGAAAAATACATTGCAGTACACCATATTAAAGTGAACACTCACTAGCTGTAGCTGTTTTAAATTCTTTTTCTTTTGGGACTAAAGTGGCCTTTGGGTTTCCTTCGGGGCTCATATACTGAACGCTTAAACACCATCACTGCAAGCTTCTCAACAATAATGGAGCATAAATGTGATTCAAGACAGGCATGAAAACATAGTTATAACACAAGAACTATAAAAACAACAGCATGTTTAATTGAAGTTACAAATCGCACTTTTATTGTGGCCTCCTTATAAGCTTGCTGGGTCTCAAGTGTCATTTCGGAGCCAGTCATCTCCTCCAGCTTGGCTAGTTCATTAATCTTGCTTAGAGCTCGGCGTGCGAACACCTTTTTTCACGACAGGAAGTAAAAAACACAGAATGATATATTAGACATGTAATCAAATATGATTTAGCAAGAATATTTAGACACTGTAGAAACTCACCTCTGCCTGAACTGAAGCACGGTCATGAAAATAGCATTCACACACAGCACAGTAAAGTGTGGCTCTCCATGGCAGGAATTTAGCAGTCAGAAGAGGAACAGAGGTCTCTAGGCATGTGCAAGCCCATATTAAGTACTGTAAAACCTGAAGTTACAAAAAAAATACTAAAATATACAAAAAGTATGTTTTCTAAAATATAATTAAGGGCTGTAATTTACAGAAATATAATAGTTTTTCTATATATATATATATATATATATATAATTTTAAACAAGTATTTTGCTGCATTACTTTTTGTGTTTTTTTTCCAACAGTTGATGTGTAAAAATAAAGTACACTACTGTAGCCAGTGAGATTGTTTAAAAAAAAAGGTTTTTTGAGAAAGATTTTGAAAGTTTGCTATGCTCACCAAAGCCGATATGGTCTTACAATATAATACACTAAAACACTATTTGCAAATCTGTTTTCTATTTAAATATAATTTTAAAACAAAATGTATTCCTGTTTCTATAGTAAACTTGCATTTTCAGCATCATTACACACTCTTCATTGTTATACAATCCTTCAGAAATCATTATAATATGATGATTTGGTGCTCAAAAAACATCCTGGAAATAGTTGTGCTGTTTATCTGTTTTGTGGAAATCATTTTTCAGGATATAAGTAAGGTTCTTAAAAAAATTAAAATGAATTAAAATGTAAATAATTTAACATATTTAAACAATTGTATTGTCACTTTCAATGCATTTAGCACATCCTTTAACCCTCCACCGCATGGTGTTGCCATATGGTAGCAAATGTTCATTTCTCTGCCACTGTTGCTTAAGACCAACGTTCTAATTTTTTGTTGGAAAGAGAAGACCTTAGTTTAGCCAATGATGTGCTTTGGTTAAGTCACATGACGTGCAGTGTTTTTCTGTGGCGTGATTTCTGACAAACTGGCGTTTATTGTGAGTACTTGCTGAATGCAAATGTAAACGTCAATAAAAACAAAGGATCCAATTGTCAGATCCACAAAAAAAATCTGAAACATCACCTCCAGTAAGTTATGATGACATATTCACAACTCAAAAAAGTTTTTTATCAAATTAGTTATTTGTAAATCGATCAAATGTATGTGTTGTCAAATGGTAACACTGTCCAATAGTGGAATATTGCAATGGGTTAGCTAGCTAGCAAGGTCAGCTGTGATTCTTTGAGTTGTAACAATAACAACATGATTGCTAGAAATATAATGTTGATTAGTCATATGTTAATGGCATTTGAATTATGGATATTAATGGCAATACTTTTGATTAGATATAAATACAGGGAACAGTGTTTTGGTGAGGACCACCATGTTCTATGGTAAGTGAAAGAAGAAAAGGACAGAACTAGCTCTTCCTGCAGAAGAAAGTGAGGATGAGATGGGTTTTAGTGATCATGAGAGTGATGAAGATTGGACATTTAATAAGAGCTGTGATGGTGACAGGCATAGTATTGTATATAGTATAAAATATAAACATTGTTAGGTAGTAGCTACATTATTCTGATGCATCTGGATATATTAGACTTGTTATTTATTTGTTATAATATTTACTGGAGAAAATATTTATATTTACTGTATGTTGTATACATGATAATGCAATATTATGTTTGTTTTCAATAATATTTAGCAAAAAAGAATGGAATAAATGAAAGCTGCTGGAATGAGCAAATGGAAATAAATTGCATGAATTAGATCGTACGAATTCATACGAATTAGCCACTAAATCAAAAAGTTACGAATTGCCGTGAGATTGCGTTGACATATCATAAAGCACCTTAAAAAAATCCAAAATTGTTTTTTACAGAACTTCAAGTTAAGCCATTCTAAGAAAAGAAAAAGAGTCAAATATTTTTTATAGATCTATCATAATACATGCAGTAGAGAATAAAAGTATTAATTTCTTTCAAAAAATAAGCAAAACACCCCAAAATATCTTAACAAAGGCTTGTTATTGAGAACCTGTGAAGTATGTCCTGCTGACATCAGAAACCTGGATATATTGTATATGTGTAACGAGCCTGTGGGAAAGCAGAAAAGAAGTCACAGTCATCATTTAATGTCAATGTGATATACTACAGGACTCAGAAGTGTTGCTAAAAGTACCATTGTACAGAATCCAGCACAAAGCTTCATCAGGCAGAACAGCTTGCATCAGAATGCGCAGAAAACCCAGGATTCTCAGCAGCTTTTGAACCCCGCTCTCACTCAGAGGTGCACCTTTTTCTTTCTCCAAATAGAAGATGCCCTGACATTCTCCCTGAAGAGCACGAAACTAACAGACACAAAGATAAAAGGCCATTATTACGAATCAAACTAAAATGTATATTTAAAACAGGGCTTCACGGTGGCGCAGTAGGTAGCACGATCGCCTCACAGCAAGAAGGTCGCTGGTTCAAGCCCTGGCTTAGTCAGTTGGCATTTCTGTGTGGAGTTTGCATGTTCTCCCTGTGTTGGCATGGGTTTCCTCCGGGTGCTTCGGTTTCCCCCACAGTCCGAAGACATGCGCTATAGGTGAATTTAATAAGCTAAATTGGTGGTAGTGTATGTGTGTGAATGCAGGAGTGTATGGGTGTTTCCCAGTGTTGGGTTGCAGCTGTGAAGGGCATCCGCTGAGTAAAACATATGCTGGATAGGTTGGCGGGTCATTCCGCTGTGGCGACCACTGATTAATAAAGGGACTAAGCCGAAAAGAAAATGAATGAATGAATGAATGAATATATTTCAACAAGAATCTCTAACCGTAAATACGGCTCTCTCTGAATCAAAACCATCTGAGAAGAAGAACCGTTGGAGGTGATCCAAATCTTGTATGTTTTCCAGGCTTTCTGTGCAAAACTGCTGCAGATACAGTCTGTAGCCCTGCCAGAGAGCAAGCCTGTAAAACTTGAAGAAAATGATAAAGAAAATATTTTTCTATCTGCAAAGAGGTGATAACAGGATAACACATTTAAAAGGTAACTTTGGTAGTAAACTGAACAAAATATATATACAGTGAGATTAAATTACCTTATTGTCAAGGAGGAAATCTGCTGTTAGTAACAGGTGCTCTTCAAAATAAGATCGAGGAAGTCGAGATTTATACTTGTTCCATGTTTCAAACAGTTTTAGAGACCTGAAAGTTAACAATATTTTACATGTGAGTAAACTGCTCTTGAAAATCATATAATAAATAGATAATATCAAATAAATTATATAAACTCTACAGATTAACTTTAATATTAGCCTGAAAGAAAAAAGGGAAGCCAATTAACTATCTTATCAATCAATGAATATTATATAAAAAATCTGAACAAAGTTAGTACATAAACAATAATAATAAATGAAACAGACAACTATTATCTTTAAAAAAAATAGTCACATAAGTATAGCTTTATGTAGATTTTATAGCCTACATTAGGCCTAAATTTCAAAATAAATTTGATTAAATGAGTAAGAAATATTAGATTAAATATTAAGTTAGATATCTAACCTAGTAACGTTAATGATAATAATAATAGTCCACAATAAATAGAGTTTGTTCAGGTTTGTAGTCCCTTGTTTTTCCGCGGTTGTTTAACTGTTTCTCACTCTTACCCTCTACTGTAGGTTCGATAGTCGTCGCTCGGCGAGCCTGAAAGTTTCTTTATAAGCGCTTTAAACTCTTTTAATTCGCTTTGAAAAGCTGACAGGACAGGGTTGTGTTTATCCAGGGGTCCGTAGTAGGACGCTGGTGCGGGGTCCATGTTTCAGCAGACGCGCGAGCTGGTAATGTGTTAGAGTCTGTTGTTATGGTAATGATGAGCCCTCCCCAGTCTGGGCACGAGCAGGCACGTGCGTGTGTCCTGATGATTCCAATCTTCTGTCTAAATGTCTAAATTTATGAAGTTATTTATAAGATAATAAAATATCTAGAAATTTAATCAAATTGTACTATAATAATGTAATCTTTTAGGTTGAACATGAATATTTACAACAGTTGATTCGTAGAAATAACTCACCAGGGCTCATGTCAAGTCATGTCCGGATATTTTAGTATGATTTTCTTGGTTGTTGGACGTTAACAATTTACTTGAAATGCAATTTCGAAAACATTTTCACGCAATTGAATAAATAAAACCTTTCAAATAATTGAAATATTTATCTTTTTACCAGTCTGCCATCTAGTGGTTATTCGCCTATAGATCATAAATGACGAATCTAGTTTATAATAATGAATATAATAAATAAATAAATTATATAAATAAATAAATAAACTACACATTATGTAGTATATGAATAAAACATGTGAAATATTTATTGGTAATATTTTTTAAGTGAACAACAAACAATAATTCTACACCATGTACATTTTAAGCTGTAATGGAATCTGCTAGCACGAATCACAAGTGTTCCGCTGCGCCTCACTGTTGTACATGTAACATGTGAAGCTCGAGTTTACATCCTGTATTGAGGACAGGCGAGCGGTATCCCAAGGTTAGTGATATATACGCAATTGAACTATGATTTTGATTATATAATATAGCATTTAATTATATAGTGTTTGGCCAGATCAGGGATAGTGATTTAAACTCTTTTTTTCTTGCAAAGCTAGCTTGCTAATATTGTCATTGACACGCCATAGAATTTTATTTCTTTTACACTTCATTATGAAATACTTGTTTCAGTGTTAGATTAAAATACAATTGACTGCAATAAATAATATTTATACTCGTTTATGTATTTTTATAGTATCTATCTATCTATCTATCTATCTATCTATCTATCTATCTATCTATCTCTTTATCTGTCTTTCTGTCTGTCTGTCTATTTCTTTATCTGTCTGTCTGTCTGTCTGTCTGTCTGTCTGTCTGTCTGTCTATTTATCTATCTGTCTATTTCTTTATCTGTCTGTCTGTCTATCTGTCTATTTATCTATCTGTCTATTTCTTTATCTGTCTGTCTGTCTGTCTGTCTATTTATCTATCTGTCTATTTCTTTATCTGTCTGTCTGTCTATCTATCTGTCTATTTCTTTATCTGTCTGTCTGTCTATTTCTTTATCTGTCTGTCTGTCTGTCTGTCTATTTCTTTATCTGTCTGTCTGTCTATCTATCTGTCTATTTCTTTATCTGTCTGTCTGTCTGTCTGTCTGTCTGTCTATCTATCTATCTATCTATCTATCTATCTATCTATCTATCTATCTATCTATCTATCTATCTGTCTATTTCTTTATCTGTCTGTCTGTCTGTCTGTCTGTCTGTCTGTCTGTCTATCTATCTATCTGTCTATTTCTTTATCTGTCTGTCTGTCTGTCTGTCTGTCTGTCTGTCTATCTATCTGTCTATTTCTTTATCTGTCTGTCTGTCTGTCTATCTATCTGTCTGTCTGTCTGTCTGTCTATCTATCTGTCTATTTCTTTATCTGTCTGTCTGTCTATCTATCTGTCTATTTCTTTATCTGTCTGTCTGTCTATTTCTTTATCTGTCTGTCTGTCTGTCTGTCTGTCTATCTATCTGTCTATTTCTTTATCTGTCTGTCTGTCTATCTATCTGTCTATTTCTTTATCTGTCTGTCTGTCTATTTCTTTATCTGTCTGTCTGTCTGTCTGTCTGTCTATTTCTTTATCTGTCTGTCTGTCTGTCTATTTCTTTATCTGTCTGTCTATCTATCTGTCTATTTCTTTATCTGTCTGTCTGTCTGTCTATTTCTTTATCTGTCTGTCTGTCTGTCTGTCTGTCTGTCTGTCTATTTCTTTATCTGTCTGTCTGTCTATTTCTTTATCTGTCTGTCTGTCTGTCTATCTATCTGTCTATTTCTTTATCTGTCTGTCTGTCTGTCTGTCTGTCTGTCTATTTCTTTATCTGTCTGTCTGTCTGTCTATCTATCTATCTATCTATCTATCTATCTATCTATCTATCTATCTATCTATCTATCTATCTATCTATCTATCTATCTATCTATCTATCTATCTATCTATTTCTTTATCTGTCTATCTGTCTATTTCTTTATCTGTCTGTCTATCTATCTGTCTATTTCTTTATCTGTCTGTCTGTCTGTCTGTCTATTTCTTTATCTGTCTGTCTGTCTGTCTGTCTGTCTGTCTGTCTATCTATCTATTTCTTTATCTGTCTGTCTGTCTTTCTGTCTGTCTATTTCTTTATCTGTCTGTCTGTCTATCTATTTCTTTATCTGTCTGTCTGTCTATTTCTTCTTCATTCATCTATCTATCTGTCTGTTTCTTTATATATCTATCTATCTATCTATCTATCTATCTATCTATCTATCTATCTATCTATCTATCTATCTATCTATCAGTATTTGGTGAAATAATCTTCACAGCACAGCAGCATTTGTTATTATGACCAAAAATAATGGAAAATAATTACAGTAGCCTCAAAATGACAGTATAGTTAATTTTTTTAATTTTTTATATTTTATATTTAATAAACATTTCTAAGAAAAATATCAGTCCTTTATAGCGCCTTTATAATATTTTACTAGCAAAGACAACAGACTGACTACTCAATTTTCAGAAGAATTTTCAAGTGGTCCGCTAATTTCTTCCATAGCTGCATTTACATATACATAACTAACCATATTTCCAGTATATCACTTCTATTAAGGGTGTTAATCCTGTTTTTGCCCGCAAATTTTACACCTGATGAAAAAGTTAATCAAGGTATATTCACTAAACTGTTTGCCTCATTTCACTTTCTTTCTCTTTGGGTATCCATCAGTTGTCCAGAACATGTTGAGACTGAGAGTATTCGACAGACATATGAGGTTATGGAGTGTCCTGCGGTCAACAATAAGAGGAAACAATGTTTCAAATCTCACATGCAGATCTTCAGCTCCACCACATTTATGTGCACGACAAAGAGCGTTTTACTCTCAAAACACCCCTAAAACTTCAAGGCCAGGCTCGTCCGCAGGCATCAAACTGCGCACACGCTTGGTGGTGACTCTACTTTTCGGAGGTGGCATCATTGGCACTTGGTGGTACGTTCATCAGGAGAAAGAAAAGAGGATCCAGATGCAAAGACTGGAGCAGTTGCAAAAAGTGGCTCTTGGACAGGGAGATTTCCATTTGCTGGATCATACGGGACAGCGCAGAACCAAACGAGACTTTCTGGGAAATTGGGTGCTGTTATATTTCGGTTTCACCCACTGTCCTGATATCTGTCCTGATGAGCTGGAAAAATTGACCAGCGTGGTGCATATTTTGGATGAAGACCCGAGCTTGCCTTCTGTTCAGCCTCTTTTTATCACCGTTGACCCAGAGAGAGATGATGTTTCTGCTATGGCCAAGTATGTGAAAGATTTTCATCCCCGTTTGGTTGGACTGACTGGGAGCGCAGAGGAAGTAAAGCAGGCGGGACGGGATTTTAGGGTTTACGCCAGTAATGGGCCCAAAGATGAGGATGGGGACTATATTGTTGATCACAGCATTGTCATCTACCTGGTCAACCCGGATGGACTGTTTATCGACTATTATAATAGGATGAAAAATGACACCCAGATTGCTGAGAGTATTCGCAATCACATGAAGACCTTTGTTAGATTGTTTCCAGATTAATCTGAGCAAGTAGAGTTGTGAGTGTAAATAAAGGTGAATTTTGAGTCTTTGTGTCTTGTGTGCATAATGTTATTATGGGGTATAAACTGTTTAAATTATTAGTCTGTAATCTAAATAAAGCTGAAATAAAAATGTAATCATTATTATTAATTATATTTATAGGCGACAGTGGCTTAGTGGTTAGTACTGTCACCTTACAGCTAGAAGGTCGCTGGTTCGAGCCACATCTGGGTCAGTTGGCATTTCTGCGTAGAGTTTGCATGCTCTCCCCGTGTTGGTGTGGGTTTCCTCCGGGTGCTCCGGTTTCCCCCCACAGTCCAAAGACATGCGCTATAGGTGAATTGAATAAACTAAATTGGCTGTAGTGTATGTGTGTGTGTGAATGAGTATGTATGGATGTTTCTTAGTAATGGGTTGCAGCTGGAAGGGCATCCGCTGTGTATAACATATGTTGGATAAGTTGGCGGTTCATTCCGCTGTGGTGACCCCTGATAAATAAAGGGACTAGGCCGAAGAAAAGTGAATTAATTATATTTATTAATAATTATTATTTATTATTACAATTACTTGTCCCTTTTTTCAGATTAATATACTAAAATGAAACTAAAACAGATTTTTTTTTAAATTATATAACATAAAAGTTAAGACAAATGATTATATTATATATTATTGATACTAAAATAACATATTTCAGGTACTTACGAAAGCAACAGACCCACTTTAATACTGAACTACTAAAATGAAAACATGAAATGTACAAAATATTAATACATTTTATAATAGTAAATAAAGGAATTGTGATAGTTTTTGTACAATTATAACACTATAATAAATACATTATAATTATGATGGTATTTTTAATCAATATTAATTATTATTAATGGGTGTCACGGTGGCGCAGTGGGTAGCACGATCGCCTCACAGCAAGAAGGTCGCTGGTTCAATCCCTGTCTGGGTCAGTTGGCATTTCTGTGTGGAGATTGCATGTTCTCCCTGTGTTGGCGTGGCGTTGCTCGGGTGCTCCGGTTTCCCCCATAGTCCAAAGACATGCGCTATAGGTGAATTTAATAAGCTAAATTGGCCGTAGTGTATGTGTGTGAATGCAAGTGTTTGGGTGTTTCCCAGTGTTGGGTTGCGGCTGAAAGGGCATCCGCTGCGTAAAACATATGCTGGATAAGTTGGCGGTTCATTCCACTCATACTTTAGTTTGTTTTTGTCAATTTTACTAAACAAAACAAATTACACTTAAAAACTGATTATTAAAATATTGGTGAGGGAAAATTTGATTTTGAATTAAACTCAGATATCATATAAAGGCAGCCATTTAAAATAGGGCTGGGCCGATAAACAATATTATATCGAATCACTATAAAATTTGTGTCAATAAAAATGATAAGCTCTGGAATTTTTTACTCTATATTGATCTAAGAGCCAATCAATCACACAGCAGAAATGTGCAACAATGGGAATTTTAAAGTGTGTTGATATTGGAGATATAGAGAAAATTTATCGGACAAAAACATGTTATGCCATTTAATGGACCCTCTATTTTTTGTGGCTTCAGTCATTGTTGGGATACTCTTTTAAATCTGGAAGCATCAACAACTTATATAGAAATATATATCGTTATCATTTAATATGGAAAATAATTATCAAGATTTCATTTTTGCCACATCGCCCAGCCCCAATTTAAAACTAAATATAATATTTGTTATTTATCCAAATTACAACACAACAATTTAAAAAAATACAGAAACATCTCAACATTACTAGTACATCCTCTGTTTACTTGGATCTTTCACACACACACACACACACACACACACACACACACACACACACACACACACACACACACAAAGACCTTTTTGAGCAGCACTATTAGTTTTTCTTTTATTTAAGGTGTGAATCTTCTACAATTGATAAAAAAGGCTTAGGAAACTGTACAGACATGCAGTTTACTGAATGTAAATAGGGTGACATTTTAACATCTCAGTAAATGAATAGAAACAGACTGTTTTAGACATGAAATTTGATGTTTGGATATTAAAATGTATGAAGACACATGTCATTTCTTCATTTCAGCTTTTATTCCAGCATGTTTAAAGACCAAATTCAAAAGCAAGTGCAAAGCTGGATATCAGAACATGAGTCAGAATGACCTAAAAGCTCTAGAACAGAAGAGCACAAAGCCTTTTTATCTGTAAATATATGATAAATAGCTTCTGTTCAATGCCAAAGGTAAGAGATGATAAGAACTACAAGTAAAAGGTCAGGGAATATCTGTAGCAGCGGTTGCGTTGTAGGTTTTGAGACGTTCGTGAGCCCTCTGAGTAGTCAATAAAGTGAGCTCCATTGTGTCTACGCTGCCGTCAAGACCATCCACTTTGTCAACCTCCACTGTATAATCATTGGCCTGTAAAAAAAAAAAAACACTGCATCAGATCATAAACTGTATTCATTTTGTTTAAAAGATAATAATTCAGCTTACTTTAGCCAGGCTAAAATTTGGGATCAGTATGTTTTTAAAATGGTTTCTTAGTGAAAATAATTTTAGTTAGTAATTAATTTAAAGCAGAATAATTCCATTATTCCAGTGTTCGGGGTCACATGACCCTACAGAAATCATTCTTACATGGTGATCTGCTGCTCAAGAAAAATGTATTATTCATATTATTAACAGTGTTGAAAACTGTTGGGCTGCTTCATATTTATGTAGAAACTATGATACAGAACCATTCAAAAAGTCCCAGAATTAGAACCCCAATTAGAAATCCATTTTACTTTTATTCACCAAGGATAAATTAAAGAGTGAGGATAGATAGATAGACAGACAGACAGACAGACAGACAGACAGACAATAATGAGTGGCAATAATAATTGAACATATTCTTAATCAGCATGTTATAATAATTTCCAACGGATCATGTGATACTGAGGATTAAAGACTGGGGTAAATTGAAATAAATTACATTGATTCCAAAACATTATGAAAAATTCAAATGTAACTAATATCGCAATTTTGCAAAATAAATTTTTGGATTGCTTTAATTTATCAAACAAAAGCCGCCTTGGTGAGAATTTTTTTTTGTTCAAAACAATAATAATAATATTAATAATAATAAACCTTGACCCCAAACATTTGACCAGTGCGCATGACTACACAAATTCACACACATCTCATCTCAAGTTCCACAGATAGGCCGAAATATCCTAACTGGCGACGCATAAGCAAACACTACTAAATCACCTACTACTCAAGTAGGAACTACATTTGAATTTACTACACAACATTTGAACATATTAAATTTGCCATTTGTCATTATGATGTGACCTACCTGCATCAGTTGTGTCCCTTCACTTCATTCATGAATTCTCTTGAATAGGATCATGGAATAACAAAGCGTCCATTGGATGCGCACTTCCGAATCTCACAGGGAGAAGTACTGTAGGTCATCTGGGTACTTCTCGTATACCATTTTGCGAATAATATAAATTTGGGCATACTACACATAACATGTACATATACAGTTGAAGTCAGAATTATTAGCCCCTCTGTTTATTTTTTCCCCCAATTTCTGTTTAACAGAGAGCAGATTTTTTTTCAACACATTCCTAAACATAATAGTTTTAATAACTCATTTCTAATAACTGATTTATTTTATCTTTGCCATGATGACAGTAAATAATATTTGACTAGATATTTTCAAGACACTTCTATACAGCTTAAAGTGACATTTAAAGGCTTAACTAGGTTAATCAGGTTAACTAGGCAGGTTAGGGTAATTAGGCAAGTTATTGTATAATGATGGTTTGTTCTGTAGACTACTGACAAAAAAAATTTTGAAAACTGCTTTTATTCTAGTCAAAATAAAACCAATAAGACTTTCTCCAGAAGAAAACATATTATCAGACATACTGTGAAAATGTCTTTGCTCTGTTAAACACCATTTTGGAAATATTTAAAAAAAGAGAAAAAAATTCTAAGGGGGCTAATAATTCTGACTTCAACTGTAGAAGCCTATATACTAAATAACTGCAGGTTAACTATGCTTATATATTATAACTAAAAGTTAATGGTATTAGTTACTAGTTAATTAGTTAAAGTTATTAGTAACTAATGAAGTTATAGTAAGCTTAACTTTTCAGAATTTAATTGTAATGCAATAATATGCACCTTTTGTAAAACTGCTTTGAAACAATAATTATTGTGAAAAGTGCTATACAAATAAACTTAAATTGACTTGAATTGAATAATTAGCTCACATACAGTTATTAACGTACTATATAGTAGGCAAGTATGTGATTTCGGATGCAGCATCAGACTCAAGTTAACAGTATCAGGGGTCCGTTCTTTGTACGTGGATTACTCAATTAGCTGGATTTGGTTATTTACGATTTGACATGATCCAGGATCGTTTCGTTCTTCAAAACAGACTTATTTCATATAAACAGGATTAGATTGGGTCATTTAAGCAAAGGTTATACTGAAAGTATGTACCTAATGCTGATATTTTCTTACAGTATTAACCTATAAGTTACGAACACTGGGAAAAATAGTAAAATAGTTTAAAAAATTTAAATAAAACTGTTATGCAATCTACACTTGAAATAAAAGTATAAAAATGGGGGTGTTCTCTTCCCAAGGGGTTCAAAGAGAACATTTGACCCAACTTTAGCACAATTTGTGTATGATAATAGACATGGCCAATATTCTCTCTCTTTTTTTTTTTTTTCAAAGGAAATTAACAATATTTTTTGCAGTCATGCACACATTTTAACAGCTAATAAGCCGGTGATTTGATGTGTCGCAAAAGTTGCAGACACCTTTACCACTATCAAAATGCTTTTTTGATGCAAAATTAATTTAAGCCATTTATTAAGAAACTTGAATATTCCTACTATAATAAAGAAAATCTGCTCAAAAAGTAAAACTATATAAATTGCTAAAGACTCTTGACAGATGAAAGTATAAAGCCTGCAGCCCACAACAAAGGTGGAAAGTTATTGCGTATCATATTTAACGAACAGTTTACTATGAATTTTATAGAATTTTGCTCACATGGATAATTGAATATTAATCAGATGATGTCATTAAGCTGCTGTGCCATCAGCCAATCACTGCGTTGCTGATCATAATTTCGAGGATTGATAGATCTGTCCTTCACAACACATGCAGCTATCTTAGATCAGTTCATCCAGACATTTTAATCTGATTCGCTGAACTTTATTGAAGAAACAAATTAGCCAGAGATCAGTTATCAAGAATAAAAGATCCAGGATCTGTCAAATCATCTTAGATCATTTAAGCGAAGTACGAAGAACGGACCCCAGCAGTCATTTCTCTGTGTACCTACCAGCTGAAGAGCTGCCAGCATGTATCGGCAGGCTTCAGTGTTCTCCTTTCCTCTTACGACAAAAGCAAATGATTTTTTCATCCCAACACTAGAGAGCGCATGGACAATTCTGTCTCCATATTCATGGATGTCAAAAGCTGGACTGATCTCCTGTGCAGACAAAAATGCAACAAATCAGACTCCTTTAATAGAGCTCAACTGTGCTTATGTAAACCTCATCATGCCACATTATTACCTGAGCAGCAAGATGAGGGTTGATGCCGTCCTCCCACTCTTTGACTCTTCGAGACAGTGCCGTCTCTTGAGCGTACTTCTGAGAGTTCACCAGAAACAGATCCTACATGGAAAAAGAATCGCAAAGAATAAACTCACGCTGACCAAATCATGACATTATTCTATTTTAATTGAGTGGTAAGCTCTCATACCACACTCCTCTTAACCAGATCTTCATAACTCATTCGGCT
The DNA here is from genome assembly GCA_903798195.1 of Danio kyathit. NCBI lineage: Eukaryota > Metazoa > Chordata > Actinopteri > Cypriniformes > Danionidae > Danio > Danio kyathit. Next base: position 22,273,316 of record LR812522.1, on the reverse strand, counting down.
CATATGCAAGTCCTGGAAAATCTGCTCCTGTTCATCGAGGTGCTCCGCAGGGTCAAGATCATCTGCCAAGTTGTCATGTTCCTCATCTGAATAGTCGTCTCCTGAAAAAAAATGTAAAATAAAATCAGTGTTCGGTGCAATGTATATGCTGATCTATGCTGTACTGTAAAACAATAACAGTAAAGGGAGAAAAGAAAAATCTAGGGTTGAATATTTTTGCACGACCATCTTACCATCTGCGTCTGGATGCCGGATCACCTCGACCTGGTCCTCCACATTCTCTGGCTCCAAGTAAGTTTTCTTTAACTCCTCGTCAGAGACAAAAACACCCTGAAATAGAAAATCACTTGAGTCACATGATGCCACAGAAAGAAAATTGTTCTAATCTGGGGTTGGATGAGTTGGCAAGATTTTATTTTTATTTATTTTATGCAGACTAATATATAAAATAGAGCAAAATATTATTACATTATATTATAATATCATCCAAAAATAACTTTTGTAGTAATATATTTTTAAAATGTAACTTATTCATGTGACTCTTTCTAATATGCTGATGTGGTGAAACATTTGATAATACTATGAAAACAATGAATATGATAAATAATTTCTTTCAGGTATCAGAGATGAATCAAAAGAACTGCATTTTATTAGTATTGAATATTAAAAAACGATATAAACAACAATAATGCATCATTTCTGTTTATTTTATCATATCTTAGATTAATAAAATATATCTTTCATGAAAAAAAAATTCAATTCTGGTCCCATAATAATCCGCAAACACAAACTTGTACTTACCCTTTTCCTGAGCATCTGCCTTTGTACTTTCAAACGCTGATCCATTTTGCTCACAAAGATGTAATTAAGGTCTGCAAATAAGTAAAAACATTATCAATTACAACATCCTGCAGAAAATATTTTACATGGCATAATGTTTTTAAAATTCTTACCAGGAAAAGTAGGTCCATTCTTGAGCTTGCGATCTGCAGTCTCAACTGCAAAAGAAAAAACAGTTTTAAGATTTACAAATGTATCCCTTTTCAAATAACAGCCTGATTAAAATCAGCTTACAGGCTTTAGAGAACCAGCTCCCGAAGTCCTGCAGTTTTGAAGGCCCCTTCCTCTTCCTCTTGCCAGACTCATCAAGGCCTGCTGGCACTTTATAGCACTTTCCTAGAGAGTCGAGCAAGAAAAAATTAATAATGTCGCCATAATAAAGTCACCATAATGGATCAATTACCTTTTAAAACCTTGAGAAACATTCAAATAAACACACACACACCTGCTTTGAGAGGCTTGTCTTCCCCAAATGTAGCATATGGGTCATGGCACTTCCATGGGTCTACCGTTTCCTGGAATATATGCAGTCAATTATCTATATTTATCAGGATGTGATAATGCAATACACAATATAGGTGTCACCATTTACTCAGACTCAAGTGATTTTTAACTACCATTTTTTTCTTAGAATGTTGGTAAAAAATACTATGGAAGTCAATAGCTGTATTTTCCAGGATTCTTCAGTATATCTTCATTTCTAATTCTTATTTTTGGTGAACTCTCTTTTTAAGTGTGAAGAAACATTGCCACAGTTGCCGTTTCATCTCAATGCACCATTCTATACCTTGAGCTGTTTGGGTTCCTCTGAGACTGGCTGCACTGCAGGTCTGGGTCTCAACATCCTCCCTTCACTGGGCGCCTGGAACAATTAAAAAGAGGAAACGTTAGAATTATATTCAACAAATCTTTCCCTGAATCCCAAAGATTAAACCAATGCAAACTGTTGGGTACCTCGTGCCTTTCCACCCACTCATCAGACTCCACCTCCATCCCATGATCCTCTAGTGGAGGAAGAACCTCTGCACCACCATCAACTTCTTCATCATATCCACCATTAACCGCAGCCACTTCACCTTCTGAACACCGCATGACAATTAGACAAATAAGAAACACCAGCACAGTTTGGAAAATGCTGTACTGTCGTTGTGAAAGACTTATTCTCTGCAAAGCTGCATTTGTTTGACCAAAAATATAGTAAGAGCAGCGATGATGTGGAATCTTAGTACAAGTTTAAATATATTTTAAATAGTGCTGGACAAAGATTAATCACATCCAAAACAAACGTTTGTTTTGACATAATAAATATACAGAATATAATACACACACATTTATCATGTATGTGTGATAGAGACAAAACTATATGAAACAATTTTGCTACATATATATTTGAATGTATATAGAATTTGTGTCATATACACATATACATATATATATATATATATATATATATATAATATAAATAAATAGTTTCTCTAATATATGCATGGATGTGTGTATTTATGTGTACATAAAAATTATACACAGTACACACACTTAAATTATGTCAAAACAAATGTTTATTTTGGATGCGATTAATTTTTGTCCAGCACTAATATTAAATATAATTTATTATTATGTCAGTGTCCTCACCAATCTGAAGGGGTTCAGGTAAATGCACAGAGAAATCGCGTTGGACTTCTGCAATGCCTTTAAGGAAGTGAGTGTTGGAGCCCAGACGCATCAATCCTGCTTCATCCATGGTGAAAGTATTAATGCGGAAATCCTTACAGCTGCCAAGAAGCTCCCCTTTAAGACTGAATAACAGTAAACAAACATTTTGGTGAAATATTTTAGCTCTTTATAAGTATGCACATTTAGGAGTGTGTTCACACTTTTAGGTTAGGTTCAATTAAAATGAACTCTGATGGCTCTGTTAGTGTGATCAGTTTAAATAAGTGTGAATGCTGGCATTTAAATCCTGGTGCGTATGAAACAAGTGGACTGAGATGTTTGGAAGATGGCTCTTGGTCTCCAACCAAATGAGCTTGGTGCAGATTAATAAAAACAAATGCACCACAAAGGCATTTAAATGAACCAAAAACATCTGATATTTCACTCATCGTAGGAGCAATTTTGCCCAATACAAGTGTCGGAAATAAGTCCCCTGGCAGCAGATCTTGTTTGTGTAACTCCTTTACACTTTTAAAGCTCTTCAAGTGTTCTTAACTTATAAAAAAATACCATCACTTGCAGAGGTACACACATGTAATGAGCATGTTCAGTTGAAAAATTATACACTGTAATAAACTATTTTTTGTTTTGTTTTTTGTCTTAATGTTTGGTAAATAAATTGTCAGTGTGAATGCAAGCAAAACAGGAGTAAATGTGACCCTGGTAAACATAATGTCTTATGTTGCATATGTATCATTTTGCCAATAGCCAAAATATCATTGCATAAGATAAAACTGTTGATTTTTAATGTATGCCAAGAATCATTGGAATATTAAGTAAAGACTGTGTTGCATTTATATATTTGGTCAATTTTTAACTAAATATATTAAAACTTAATTTGTGATTAACCATGTGCATTGAAAAGAACTTTAAACGTTTTTAAAAGGTAATTTTCTCGATATTTAGATTTTTTTTAACACTGAGATTCCAGACATTCAAATAGTTGTATCTCCAGCCAAATACTGTCCCATCCTAACAGACCATACATCAGCAGAAAGCTTATTTATTCTGCTTTCATGTGATCTAAAATTGACACTTATCACAGGTTTTGCGGTCCAGGGTCACACATATATTACTCTCCTTTTTGGTCTGGACTAAAAGAACCCAGACAACTAATCTACAGGTGCGAACCCAATGAAAGATTCTTTATATTCTCCTATTTGCTGTTATATAGTGTAAATGTATGCATAATTTTGATTGTGATAGTGTCTTTACCTTAGAAGGGGGTATTTTTGCTTCTCGAGTGATTCAGCAGGAATGAGAGATTCAGGAGGAAGACGAATAATTCTCACTGGCTAAAAACAAATGAGTGAAAAAGAATTAGTATCACAAAAACCAATATATCAAAACTTTCCTGAATTGTTATACAGTTTTTTGGAAAAACAACTATTTAATCGGCAGAGATGACTAGTATTAAAATGACTGGTATTACTTTATATCAAAAGCATTTATCACTACTAAACACACTTTTATATCCAGTCAAAATTCATTCATACTAGGTAACTCTGTTGTGATTGTTTTATAGTGCAGTTTAAGTGTGAATGTTGCCATCTGTACTTTGGGGTTTGTACCCAACAAACAGATGTTTCTTTTTTTATTGTTAAACTCTTTCACAAAATACAAATCATAAAAGCATTTTGAGTCTTCAAGAAGACAGCATAAATCCTAAAGAAAAACAAAAACAAAAAGTGGTTTGGTACGGTTTGCTTTCTGGTACCTTTTGACAGTGAAAACAGGCATAAAAGCGAACCGACCGTACAATACCACTCAGTGGTAATGGGCAGGGCCAGACGGAATCTGTGGATGTTTTTTGCTATTTCTGCGGAGAATTTTGGTAAAAATCTGCGGATTTCTGCGGAATTATTTTGGGAGTATCATAACTAAAACCTTAATATGTTAAATAAAAAAATAATATCTTTTTAACTTGTATTTAATGTTTAAAATGCAAATCCAATTAGATTAACTGTAAATAGTTAACTTTAAGTAAATAAACAGAATTAATGATGGGCTAAAGATCTGCGGAAATCTGCGGAAAATCTGCAGAAAATCTGCGGAATTCTGCACGCGCAGATTCCGTGTGGGCCTAGTAATGGGCCATAAAAGTTCACATTTTTAAATTTCTTTCTCTCTTTTTTTGGTCCGAAACAAATGAACCGAAATATAAAGCATGAACAGCCTAAAAGACTCAAAGTTTCTAGACACAAACACAAGTTCTAGAAAGCAAAAACTTAACCAAGCTTACCTCTGTGTGATCTTTCATTGTAATATTGTGAGTGTTGACATTCTCATCCTGCTCAATCTCATCAAACTGCACAAAAACACACAATTACTCACAATATAACCCTGTATTTAAAGTTATCAAATGTTGCTCATTTACACACCTCACAATCATCGCCTTCGTTTCCTGAAGGAGCTTTTTCTTGGTTTCCATCTGATGAAGAGCCTTGTTTATCACGTCTGTTAGGAAAACACAAGCACCATTACACATATCACACGCACAGAATAAACAGAAAATGGAGGTCAATTATTCTTTTCCTTTTTAATAAATACAAACACCTACTTTTTGTTTTTGTTAGAGATGTAATCCAATGTTTGGAACACCAGAGTGTGAAGGAGCTCCACCTAAATGTTCAGAGCAGATTTCACTATGAATGTTGAGACAGATTCATTTAAGCTTTACAAACATTTTTTAAATCATATTGACGTTTGAAAAGCATCAAACTTTGGCTGAATAAAATAATGCATCCATAAACAAGAATACTTAAAAACCATAATTGTAATATGGTCTTCTTGGTTCTTTTACTACTTATATTATTGACCCTACAGAAAAATAAGTAAATAAAGAAACGAAGCACACATTTTGGTAACATGCTGCATTTGTTTAGAAATATGATTTTGAAACATATTAAAGATTTAAATGTGTAAAATGTACTCTACCGGTCAAAAGTTTGGGCTAGTTTTTTTTTCATGTTTTTTTTTTTTTTTTTTTAGAAAATTATTCTGTTCATCAAGGCGGCATTTATTAAATGTAAAAAAATTGTTACATTGTAAAATATTTATAAAATTTGAAATAACTGCTTTCTTATTGTATGTAGCTTCAAAAGAAATTATTACTCCAGTCATTATTGCTTTTATTAATATTACCATTAATAATAATAATAATGATGAATATTAGAGTGATTTCTGAAGAATCGTGAGACTCTGAAGACTGCAGTAATGCAGCTGAAAATTCATCATTAAAATCACTGGAATAAATGATTTAATTAAATGATAAACTACTTTTGAACAGTTATTTTATAGTGCAATAACATATCACAATTTTACAGTTTGTACTGTATGTTTGATTAAATAAATTCAGCCTTGGTGAACAGGATAAACTTATTTTAAAACATTTAAAAATCCTACTGACCCTTAAACGTTTGACCGGTAGTGTATGTTTCCCTGTAAAAACTCAGATGATCGCAATTGTAAAATGTGAAATCCTTCTATGTTTCTTTTTTTAAATTAATCACTTCTAGACACACATCAGACGTTGTACCTTTCTGCCATAGATGCATGTTGATCCTTGAATCAAAAGTGCAGCCTCTGCAAAGTTCATCATGGTCTTTCCACCATCAAATGAAATGGTCATCTGGTCCAGCTGTCAACAACACAGACAACAGTAATAATATGAAAATCTGACCATTTAAAACATTAATTCTCAATCAGACTGCATGTTTTCACACCTCCTCAAGATATTCTCCAAGCTGGCTGGCCAAGTCTATGTCCCAGTTCTTGGTGAGGTCCCGCAAGGGTTGCAGTAAATGGGCATATCTCGTCTCCACAGAATCCATAACCAAGCACTTTCAAAATACCCTGAAATACATATTTTTACCAGACATTGTAATTTAAGTATATAATACTTAATCAGAAGTGACTATAATCTAACAAAATGAGTGATTTTAGACTCCTGTATTATTAAAGGTTTTATAATGGTAAAAATTTAATAACCACGGTATTTTTGGAATATGGCTTATCATTTGTATAACCATAATTTTGCTGCAAATACCATGGTTTAATTATGATTAGATTAGAAAAAAAGGCATTGTTGGTTTATAGTAACCGTATTTTAACTACAACTGTATTTATTTGTTTTATTAGTAGTAAAATATAATTAAAAGCATGGTTCACCCAAAAACGAAACTGAAAACCTGTAACTATTGACTTCCATAGTAGGAAATACAAGTACTGTACAAGCCAATAGTTACAGGTTTCCAGATTTCTTCTAAATGTCTTCTTTTGTGTTTAACAGACAAAAGAAACACAAACAAGTTTGGAACACGCGAAGAGAGAGTAAATAATGACATTATTTGAATTTAGATTACATCAAAAGAACCCATGTCGGTTTACTGAATCACAGTAAGTGTAAACACTAAATGCTAACTGTCTTATTAATACATGCGCATGCATAATAAGGCGATCTTCATTATGTGAACATAACAATACACATTTCATGATAACAATTCAGAATGTGTGTTAAACTATAAGCTATATTTAAGTCAAGGAATTTAAACATTTGTAAGAGTTTAACGTAACGTTAGTGTAGATCCAGCAAGGCGATAATAATATCAATATGCTCACCTTTAACAAGCGGATAAGCAATGGCTGTTGACTAAAAATGATCTCTTATGTGCGTACTTCGGAAAATACAGTGTTTATGCTGTAAAACTAGGCAAAGTATCAAAATCTAGATTCTAGGGAAATACCGCGAGTACGTCATATTTGTTTTTGCCGCGTGCGTGACGTCAGACAAGACGTCTGCAAAACCGCTGCCCCCTCTTGGTTTGGAGGTGTATCGTCTGTGTCCACTATAACTTACATGCGTTTTTTAATTAATATTTAAAAAAAAACTAATATATATATATAACGTTTATTTTACATAAATGAAAATAATAATTTTAACTGTGGTCAGACAATTTTACGAAAGTGCAAGTCAAATATGTATAAAAATAACGTCTTATAGGCTAGTGTAAATGTCTGCAGTGACCAGAAGAGGTAGCTGTAAGACAGCCAAATATACTTCGTTAAGCTTGTTTAACTCCAGAGAAAAAATATAAACAATTATAGTAAATCATTTTGATTGTATAGAACCTCTGCATAGAAGGTTTTTCATAGTTTTCAAATCAGTACCTTGACCCACATCAACTATTTCCTGTTGATTAACTATTACATTTTTATGCAGATTTGTATTGTATTTATTTATTACATTATTTATATTTTTTATTATACATTGAATTTTAATAATATAATAGTTTAAATTTTATATTTAATAAAACTGTATAATTTTGAGGTGAAAAACTGCATCTATATAAATATACAGTACAGTCTATAAATAAAAAATACACATACACACATACACACACACATACAGTTGAAGTCAGAATTATTAGCCCCCCTTTGAATTTTTTTTCTTTTTTAAATATTTCTCAAATGATGTTTAACAGAGCAAGGAAATGTTCACAGTATGTCTGATAATATTTTTTCTTCTGGAGAAAGTCTTATTTGTATTATTTTGATTAGAATAAAAGCAGTTTTAATTTTTTTAAAACCATTTTAAGGTCAAAATTATTAGCCCCTTTAAGTTACATATTTTTTTGATAGTCTACTCTACAGAACAAACCATCGTTATACAAACCTAATTAACCTAGTTAAACCTTTAAATGTCTCTTTAAGCTGTATAGAAGTGTCTTGAAAAATATCTAGTAAAATATTATGTACTGTCATCATGGCAAAGATAAAATAAATCAGTTATTAGAAATGAGTTATTAAAATTATTATGTTTAGAAATGTGTAGAAAAAATCTGCTCTAAACAGAAATTGGGGGAAAAAATAAACAGGGGGCGAATAATTCAGGGGGGCTAATAATTCTGACTTCAACTGTACATACATACATACACATTATTCTTATTATAATGTTGTTGTTGTTTGTTTGATTGTTTGTTTGCTTGTTTGTTTTCCCTCACCAACTATTTGCTCTGGATACGCTGACCATTATTTTTTTATATAATATAGAAGAACAGGCCCGTAGCCAGGGGGGTTTGGGTGGTTTGAAAGACCCACCGCCCACTGATAAAAGGTCCAGATTTGCCCCATACATGAGCTCATTTGTCTTATTTTGACTGCAATGACATCATAAATTGTGAAAAGAACCCATCAAAGCAGGCCTCCAATGAAAGCAAACAATTATTATAGTCCAACATGCAGCTGTGCAAGAAAACATACAATATGACGAAAGTGATGTCATCTTTCACTATAAGTAGCCCAACTTTAATCTTGAAAAAAAAAAAAAAATGTTTTGAAGCACTAAAAGTGACACATATTAAAGTTAATTTCTAATATTAATTAGGCTATTTTTGTTATCCATCAACTTTCAAACTGTACTTTTTTTTATATAAAAGACACTAGAAAAATCATCAAGCTCTACATTATTAATATTATTAAGTTTTTAAATTTTATCATTCAGATGCCAAATTCTGACTGAGGAAAGTTGAATGCGCTGGCCACTTTGTGATTTGCCCAATAAACGACAATAGGCTACAATTTTTTTTAACTTTAACTTCATTCATTCATTCATTTTCTTTTCGGCTTAGTCCCTTTATTACAGTTTTTCTCCATTGGTTTGGCTCATTTCTTGAAACAGAAATTACATTCTCAAAACAACATGGACAATCCTCCAAACCACTTGGCAATTGTTCACAACAGAATTGAATTTCTCATTCATTTCATCAAATTGCAAATGTCTAAGTACATCTTTGCAAATGATTAAGTACAGATAGCCTACATTTAGCACAATTTCCAAGTGAATAGATCTAGTTGATCTAAACTGATTGTTGATTCTCAGTTCAATGGTTGTCCTCTCCAAAATGTGTCAGCGTCATTTCATTGTATAAGTCATCACATGCACAATAGTCTGTTCAATTGTCAAAATTAGTCAGGACCATAATACCATGAATACCATACAGTAGGTGAATCCTTGAAACATTTGATTACAATTTATTACAGCAATTGACAGTCAGGTGAAACTAGAACTTGACTAATGAAGAAGGAGTTTCACACATCTCAGATGACCAATCAAACAGTATGTTTATTTACCTGACAGCTGCTGCCCATGACTGTGAATGCTGCCTAACATGTATGTAAAGAGCTTGACCATGCAGGACCACCAGCACTATTTCTGAACATGGAGGCACCTGGCCAAGTAAATGAACAAGGGCAGCTGCCTGCTCAAGGAAGAGGAGGAAGAGGAGGCGTAAGGGTGCGTGGTGGTGGAATAGGTGGAAGAGGCCGTGGTGCATGAAGACACTGTGCTGTCCCGCATGAAATTCAGGCCACAGTTATAGACCATGTCATAAACCATGGCCTCACAATGGCGGAGGCAGGTCGCCGAGTGCAGCCTAAATGTGCCTCTTTCTACAGTCTCCTCCATCATCCAAAACTTTCGCAGGGAAAGTTATAGCACTCTAGTTTTTTGTTTGTGTGTTTATATTACAGTTTATTATGCTGTATACAGTTTCTTTTTCCTCTGATATATGGAAGTTACATTGTGTGTGTTGATCATTGCAATAAAAATAGGAGTTACCATTTCCTTGGCAGTATGAGTACAATGTGTGACATCAAACCTTGGAGGCTACTCTTACCCTAAAATCCTATTTCTTTTTTTTAGTTTTATACACAATTGTATTCTGTTAGCTAGACAAAAACAGTACAGTAACCATTGTCAATGAAGGACTGGGCTAAGACTGTAAGGTGGACGTGAGTGATATTTTAGTGGTCCTTTGCCATAGTGACAAAACATCTAAACATTTTGACTTGCAGTGCTTACACAATGCCAAAAAGATGAAGCATTTTGGGGGCACTGACTGTTTAAATGAGAAGGAAATTTAGTTTTGACACATGACAACTGTTTTGGGAAAGGTATGAGCTGTTGCAGGTGAACCATGGTGTTGTGCTGGACCATCTACATTATTTTGGCAAAAACAGCCAAGAGTGTTGAGAATGTCCGGTCTGTTTCAAGAAATGAGCCAAAGCAATTGAGAAGGATATTTGCCATTTTTGTGGCACTGACTTTTTATATGGGAAAGGAACTTAGATTCGATGCATGAGTGAACTGTTTTTGGAGAGATATGAGCTTTTGCAAGTGAACTATAGTGTTGTGCTAAACTGTAACACTGTTTTGCCAAATGATCTTAGAATTTTGAGAATGTAATTTCTGTTTCAAGAAATGAGCCAAACCAATGGAGAAAAACTGTAATCCGGGGTCGCCACAGCGGAATGAACCGCCAACTTATCCAGCACATGTTTTGCGCAGCAGATGCCCTTCCAGCTGCAACCCATCTCTGGGAAACATCCATACACACTCATTCACACACATACACTACAGACAATTTAGCCAACCCAATTCACCTGTACCGCATGTCTTTGGACTGTGGAGGGAAACCGGAGCACCCGGAGGAAACCCACGGGAACGCAGGGAGAACATGCAAACTCCACACAGAAACGCCAACTGACCCAGCCGTGGCTCGAACCAGCGACCTTTTGCTGTGAGGCGACAGCACTACCTACTGCGGCACTGCGTCGCCTTACTTTAACTTCTTTTTTCTAATGATATATGATGTAATACATTTGTATTTAAAAATACATCTTTTTTTCATATTTCTATATTCTATATATTTAGCAAACAAACCTCAAAAAGTGTGATTATGCACCGCAAAAAAATCAGTGTACATTTAACTCAATTTGAGTTTAACTTAACACTCCTTGGGTGTACATATAACTCCCTCCATTTTGGAGTGAAAATAACACTTTCTAAGGTGTGAAATTTGTACATTACTCTCAGTTCATTTTAACACAGTAAGAGTTTATTCTTTCATTGAAGTGGAGTGTGTGTTACCCTTCAAAGTGTCAATATATTACCTTTTTTCCTATATTATCAATTGGTGTGTGTGACAGATAACAGTGATCAAATATGTTGAAAATTGTTTTAATTTATTAAATGTTCTTTAATCTTTTCAGAAATAATTTCAACACATTCAAATCTTTGTATTTTAAAATGCAACAAGACATGTTTCAAGTTTAAATAAAACATACTAGATTGATCACTGTTTGTCTGAAAGAACTGGTTCAAGTAAAAAAAAAAAAACTGGACTTCCCATCACTAGTGGAAAATACACTGCATATTGGGTTAAAGGTTTAACACTGAAAAAAAAACTCTTAAATATACGCTCTTTCACACTAGTGGATTAAAATGTACTCCTGTTTTAACACTGAACAACACCAAAAAAATCACACTGTATGTTTAACACTGGAATTTTTGCTGTGTGATGACCATCCAACAAGCTAATCCAGCTAAAAATAGTGTTTAAAATGTCACTCAAATGCAGTTTTGTAACCTTATAATTAAACAGAACATAAGGTGAATAACTGCAAAAAGGTCCACTTTTCGAGAAAAAAAAGAACCACCCTTTACACCAGGCTGGCTATGAGCCTGAAGAATGAAGTGACTGAAAAAAGTCAGCACAATCTCAGAAATCAATAAGACACAAGTAAGATGAAGTGATAAGCAAACTACTTAAAAAGGCAAATGTTTTGTTTACATGTTAGCCATTGTCAACTGAAAAAAATGATACACAAATACACACTTGTGCATATATATGCATTCTAAACTATAAATACATAAATGCAAAGATATAAAAATAGCTAATAATCAATAATAATAATAATAATAACAAGGCGTCATAGTGGCTCAGTGGTTAGCACTGTCGCCTCACAGCAAGAAGGTCTCTGGTTCGAGTTCCGGCTGGATCAGTTGGCATTTCTGTGTGGAGTTTGCATGTTCTCTCCGTGTTCATGTTGGTTTCTTCTGGGTGCTCTGGTTTCCCGCACAGTCCGAAGACATGTGCTATAGGTAAATTGGATTATCTAAATTGGCCGTAGTGTGTAAATGAGTGTGTATGGATGTTTCCCAGTACTGGGTTTCAGCTAGAAGGGCATCCGCTGTGTAAAACATGTGCTGGATAAGTTGGCGGTTCATTCCGCTACGGCAACCCCTGATAAATAAAGGGACTAAGCTGAAAGAAAATGAATGAATTAATGAATAATAATAACAAATTACTTTCCTTTGGCTTAGTCCCTGATTTATTAGGGGTTGCCACAGCCGAATGTGCTGCCAGTTAACCGGGCATATATGTTTTTTATCACCTTTATTACACTCTCATTTACATGCACTATTATTACTATTGTTGTTGTTGTTGTTGTAATATTTATAAACAACCAACAAATATTTCAAGGTGGAGGCAAGACATGTCACCTCTGATCCACTGAATGTACTTTGGTAGATCTGTGCCTTCTTCCTCTTCAATAACATTTTTCTGCATGCTAAAAATAGAGAAGAAAATAGAGGAGCTCTCCATTAATGCTGACCAGGACTTTTCTGAGGCAAATTCAAATAATGCCACTCGGGGATCTGTCTGGAATAACTCTTAAGATTCTTAAATAATGATGACCTTAAATAGAGATGAGAAGTTAACAAGGTCCTCTTTTACACATGGGGCCAGTTCCAGGTTAGATTTGGGCTAATTTGACCTTTGACATACAAATGCTCTACACGTAAATTAAATTAAGCGAGTCCTGTGCACAAACACACACTGAAGATGAATGAATCTGTTTAAGGACACATGTGTCTTCATAGACTGGCTTTTCAATACCTTCTTCCCAATTCTTGATTTTATCTATAGAAGATAGGATTCATCTTAAAAGAGCAACTAATTAGTTTATAAGCATAACAACATGAGCCTGTGCCTATAACTGACAAGCAAACAGTCTTCAGTAGCCTGAGTAAGGTCATCTGAGGCATCAGTCCTGCAGTCAGCTGAGCGCTGCGCTAATCCACACTTGTCTTCTTTATACAGGGATTTTCATGCTTGTTACACATGTGGGAAGCATTTGCCAGGATTATTTATAGACTCTCATTACGTAATAAATTTTAAACTGTGTGCTACGTATCTACTGTACGTACAGGGTCTACTGTACCTCTGTGTGTATCTGTATGAACAGCTATCTATCTATCTATCTATCTATCTATCTATCTATCTATCTATCTATCTATCTATCTATCTATCTATCTATCTATCTATCTATCTATCTATCTATCTATCTATCTATCTATCTATCTATCTATCTATCTATCTATCTATCTATCTGAGGAATGTCTTATATAAAAAATGAGCTGAGCTGTTACAAAAAATAAAATTGCTAACATTAAAAATTAGTCTTTGTGCTGTATGTTGTTCAGAATGGCACAACACCTCTGCTGCGAATCTTTACAACTATTTTAGCTGCCAAAATAGAATAGGAACTTATTTTAAAATGTACAACTAAACTTATTAACTTCCTGTTTATTGCATGTTTGTAAACGTTTGCAATCACATCCATACTCTTGTAAAAAAAAAAAATCTACTTTTGGGGATGTTGCTTAATTTAAAAAAAATCATATTTTTTGTGAACATTCAAATTAATGTTGCTGACATTTTTCTCAGTCGCTTTGGTGCATTTCTCACAACACTACTTACATTTGCACAACAGTTAATGCATTTCTCTAAACAATTAGTCATTTGTGCACATCATAGTTGCAGTCTCTCATTCCTTCCAACAAATTGCAAATGCTTTTGGACATGCATCAGTTGCTTTGATACAACTCTCTGCTGTATGTAACATCATCATTTGCTTATGTCATGTCAGTCAAAATTACTAAACTTGTGAATGCGGAATAGTCATTCCATATAAAACTAATAGTCCTCATTTCATTACTTGTGTCATTACATACAAAAATGTTGAACTAGTTGTCAAAATCTGTCAAGCACATTTTATTTTAAAAAAAATATTTTGTTTTCTCTAAAAATGTCTTCTAAATTGACCAATTTCATGAATGATTTACAGAGCTGTGTATGTTGTAGGTTTAATTCCACTATGTACTGCAATATTGTTTACAGTTGTGCACTGCTCTACCCAAAGGAAGTTTATGTTTGTTGTAAATGAGGGTGTATTTATTCTTTTGCTCAATGAATAAATTAGAATTGCAAAGAGCAAATGCAGTAAAAATGTGAAACATACATATTCAGTGTCTTGTTCTCAGATACCTCACTAAATACAGTGATGTCTAACTTTACTGTAGTTCTCAAATGGCTGTGCAAATAGTATATAGTGCTGTCTTGAGCATTTTTTTAGGAAGTGTCACCAAAATCTGACTTTTTTGCATTGGAAAAAATGTACAGAGTAAACAGTCATAATGGAAACATTTGATTATCTTGTTCATAAACAATGGTGTCAAGACTTTTCATCTTGATGACACTGACACTTTAATTGACATGAATACTTGCTTTTGAGGAATGAGCTATCCATTTTGAGCAAGTGACACTTTTGCAGGTTATCCACTAGGTTTTGCAGTTTGTACTAACTGTTGTGCAAATGTAAATAGTGTTGTGAAAAATGCACCAAAAACTTCATGTTTATTGCATGCTTGTAAATGTTTGCAATCACACTCATACTATTGAAAAAAAGATGTTGCTTAATAAAAAAAATCATAATTCTTGTAGACATTCATATTAACGTTGCAGACATTTTTGACCCATGTTAATTACTCATCACAGCAATATCAATAAATCAAATGGGAGGATAGTATTAATTTATATTATTGATTGCCTTTGAAGCAGGACATTTGACATTCAAACATTAGTAATATGTTTTAATAATTTTATATTAACAATTAAATCAGGAACTGCGCCTATCAATCTATCTATCTATCTATCTATCTATCTATCTATCTATCTATCTATCTATCTATCTATCTATCTATCTATCTATCTATCTATCTATCTATCTATCTATCTATCTATCTATCTATCTATCTATCTATCTATCCTGATGTTCGGGTTATGTTTTTCAAAGGTTTTTCTATACAGTTTAAATCATATCTTAAATTGTGCTTTGTTATATACCCAGGCACTATGCCTGGTTTAAGGTAGCACTTGTCACACTCTTACTCAGAAGAATAGAACAGGCTCAGGTCTGTTACAGAGACCATGAACATCTAAATTTAAACATTTCTTTTTGTTACATTATTTTAAAAATGCAGATATTTTAAATTTAAAAGACTTTTATAATATAATTAATATCCTACTGCAAATACATGTGCTTATTCCATATTGAAAGACAGAATAAACAGTTGAATATATATATTTGTGTTTTATTGAACGTTTTTTAATATAGCATTTGTTTTGCATTTGTGATATGCATTTGTTAAGAAAATACCAGGAATAATTCTAAATAAAAATAAAATACGATATTCTTACTCAGAATTACAATCAACATAATATTAAAAAAAGCTAAACAAAAGCAGTTGCATGCACCGTGTATTTCTGGTTAAAAACATCGTGGTTGCCAGATACACACGCTACTAAAAATAAACAAACAAGCAAACAACAACAAAACAGCTCTTTGGCACGACCTTAAGAGAGCGCTCGCGCATGCGACCACGTGATACGATTCCTGGAAAGTTCCTGGAAATTAGTCTTTTGTATAGCAGTCTTTTTAAATGAGGATTAAGTCGTTAAGGACGGGCGCTCACACATAAACATAAACCTGAAAAAAGATTCGCTGGAATATAACTAAACTGCTGGAGAGAGTAATTATATGTGTCCTCCTCGTTTTGGCGCGCGCTATAACGCGTTTGGACAGACGGCGCGTGCGGTGCGCTTTTGGACAGACAGTGTCGCCGTTTGTGGAGTGCAGTGTCGCCTCCCCAAGAATCGATGCAAATACAAGGAAAAACGGGTCCCGACTTGCTGCGCATCAGGACGCACCGGACGACTGACAGAGAACCGATCAGTGTTTCCCATTAATAAATGATGGTGCCATTGAGCGTCTGTAACGCGAACCGCGCTGGACTTGATTGCTTACTGCTTTCACTAGACAAAAGGTAAGTGATGAGCGCTTTCTCCGACTGTCGTCCGCCAGGCTCAAGTTTATACTCAAGAACATGATTTTCTTTATTTCTTATGATCCATTATAAAGGATTTACGCATGTGGAGTTTTTTTCGCTATACGTGGTGTGTAGAAAATACAGTGGTTTATCTCGTTTGTCACACTATCATTTATCAAGAGCTGTCAATGCAGTTTCCTAGTAAAGGCAGTTCTGCGTATTTGCCGTATCTTAAAAGCAGCCTTTGTTTTTATTCCTCATGCACGTGCGCAATCGGCTACTCACACTGTAGATGGACGTCTGTAATGTGTTCAAAGCCTAAAAAGATACGTTGTGGAGACGTATTATGACGTTTAATTAATTAAATTAAAAGCTAAAACAGAAAACTAATTATAAGTACTTAACCCTGACCTTTGGATTATTCAGTGAAGATGTGCACTGCCATTTATGCCTTAATGAGTTTTTCCAAATAAGCAATTATAAATGAGCTACAGGGGTGAAATCACTGTCATATGCGAGAACCACCACCCTCCCGAGGTGACAGCAGACAGACTGTAAATTATAAAGGATTTACGGGACACAAACAAATTTGAGGTAGGAACAAAGTGTGATTTCTTATCTGTTTTATACCTTGATTTCATAACGACTTATATAAACGCAAGAACTGGCCTATATATACCTAAATACAATCATTCTAAAATCACCTCAAAACTATAAATATCATGTTTAAATATACGGGGAGTATTTGTAACATTGTTTTACATTCTGCTGGGCTCACAAATATTGAAGAAAATAGGACGTTGCTGCTAAATTTAACACAAACGTGAATGACAAACACACACTGCTGTCTTTTACGCGTGGCTGTGTTTGTTTCCAGCTTAATACGTTGGTTTGGATTGTCCTATGCGTTTACCACGTTGAATTAAATATTTAAAATGAGTTGAGAAATTATTTTGATCATGCACAACATTTTCTGTTAGTGTTAAAGTCTGGTAAAAGACTGTAAAAACAACACTGTATGTGCTTAAAATTAATTTATTGTCAAAACTGCTTCATTTAGCACCAGATAAAAATGAGTTTAGAAAACCCAGAAGACTATAGCTGACTGTTGGAAATGATCTGACAGCCCTATTTAATGCCATTTATACACTTGTAAAAATGTAAGTTCTTCTGTAATTAGTGGCATCGATGGTTCCTCAAATAACAGTCATAAATCTTAGAGTTTATTTAGTGCAAATAGTTCTTAGTATTAAATGTTTTTCACACTAAGAGAAAACATGCCTTTTTACGCACTCCGAATGTTCTTCTATATTGCATTGCTGCAAAAACTAATATTTATTTAATTATTTTATTTCGGAGGCGTGCAGCCAACGCATTCTGTCGTCTGAAACACATTTTTTATTTATTTATTTTGTGTTTTATTTTTTCAGATCGGCTCAGCCAAATAAAATCCACGGACGCTGTGGAAGACTTCTCGCATGTTTTGGTTGATTGTAAGAGTCAGTCGTCTCTGAGGGATAATTATAGACATTGACTGGATGCAGAACGCGGTTCTCCAATGACCTGTCACTCATCCGACTCCACGGAAAGCATCGAGAATGAAAGGAGATCGCAATCCGAAACCCAAGTCGCCGACACCGAGCAGAGTCGCATTGCCACTGCCATGAGAGACCTTAAAAACACTGGTAAACGTTTACTGCTCTTTTTTTACTTCCACATTCTCTGCATTTGTTGCAGTAGGCCTATATTACTCTCTGAGTTCATGTTGTGTAGTCGACACGCAGCCTCAGGGCAGAGCTTCATGTAAGGAATCATAATTTTAAATGCCTCAAATTTGATGTTAACAGTGAATATATGAAAGTAAGCGACTATATGAAATTTTAATAAAACGTTTTAAGGTCGTCTTTAGTGTAATTTAAACTGGCAGCAGGTCTGCATTAAAACATGTTCATGGCATGAGTTGGTTAATATATTTAAAGCAGGTTTGTTTTGGTATTTGGTTGAACTCCTTGTTTCAGGACTGCTGTTTATGTATTATTGCATCCTATTACGCTTTTGCTTTTTTGTTTGAGCAGAAGATAATCAAAAAAAATATAAAAAGGGGCCATTAAGGGGCCATTTGAATCATTTTGGATTTCTGGAAACATTTTTATTTTCTTTGTGAGAGTTTTTCATTCTGTTACATGAGTAGTTGAACTTAATTAATTCACTTATCCAATTAATTTGACTGTGTTTATTATATATGAAGATTAAAAATTACTCAAATGCTAAGTAATACTAAGTATTTACATTGTTTGCCCCCACAAACTGAATTCCGGGGTCATTTAGTAACTTTTATGTGGCATGTTTCCCATAAGCCCCCTTTCTGACCCTGGGATGAAGTATGTACTGTAAATGAGTGCAAGTAGGAGCCATGTGAATTTCCTGACAAAGCCTTTACTGTTTTCATTTATTGTTTTGCTTTTGTGCAACAAAAGAGTGACATTATCATGTCTATAAAGCCATTGTTATGTTTCCTGTCCTGGCTGGAACATTTGTCCTCACATCTCTACCGCATGCCTTTCTGTTTTTAATTTAGTCCATTGCACATTATATTAGAAAAAAATAACATACAGTGATTATGATTCTGCAAAAGGTCCATTTTATGTTTGTTTTCTTGTGGAGGAAAACATTCTGAGGCACTTTTGGAAACATCTGCCAAGCATCTGCTTTTAAAAAATTTCATAAACTCCCAAGACGAAACAGTCAGATGGTCTAGTTCAGTATTTCAGGAAAGATACGTCATCTTTGTTGACATTTTTCGCAGCGTTGTTTAGTCTTGCTGTGCCACGTTTGCCATAATGTTTTCAATTAACGTTTATTTAACAGCTCATTTCGGAAGTGCTTGCTTTTTGCTGCATTATCAGATGTGATTTAGCTCTGTGCATCAGGGGAAACAGAGCTGCGAGGTTGAACATGACGTGCTGCGACTTCTTATTCATCTATTCAGAAATGCCTGACAAAACAACACCCGAAGAGCCAGTTTATGACTATGTAGCTGTGTCGGTTTTTGTGAGCGTGTCCTTAGAGGAACGAGTTATGTGTCTCATGTTACACAAGCAAACGACTGAAACAGATACAGTGGAAGCGGATATGCATGACCATCTCTGTGTCTTCTTTTCTTGGAAGCAGGCTGGTATTGGGGCAGCCTGACAGCCAATGAAGCCAAGGAGATCCTGCAGGACACGTCGGAGGGGACGTTTCTCGTCCGGGGACAGCTCTCAGAGAGACTACCTCTTCACCATCTCCGCCATGACATCTGCGGGACCGACCAACCTGCGGATTGAATACAAGGATGGCAAGTTCAAGCTGGACTCTGTGGTGCTGGTCAAACCCAAACTCAAGCAGTTCGACAGCGTGGTGCATCTCGTGGAGCATTACGTGCAGCTGTCCCCGGACGTCTTGTAAAGGCAGGACTAACCAAATCGCCCCGTCCAATGGTACCGTGCAGCTGCTTCTCACGACTCCGGTGTACACGGCCACGCCGTCACTGCAGCACCTGTGCCGCATTGCTATCAATAAAACCACACGACGGGTACAAGAACTTCCTTTGCCTAATCGGCTGAAGGATTACCTGACAGACTACACTTATAATGTATAGAACCGCATAGACAAACGTGACCACAAGTGCTGAACTTCTATTGATCATAGATCCAATGTAAATGGGGTGCTGAAGTCTTGTTTAGGATCATTTGCCTGCGATCCCTCTTCGTGTGCCCAAGGACTACTTTAAAGTACTTAAAAGTGAGCAGTCTGTCATTATTGTTTACCCTCATGTCAATCCAAACCTTCTTTCTTCTGTTAAACTGTATGTCCATGATAGTCAATGGAATCAAACACACAGCACTAGATTGCACTGACTTTCATTGAATTTGCTCAATTTTACAATTTCTCATGTTTGGGATGTCAACAGGGCGAGTAAATAATGACAGAATTTGTATTTCTGGTGAACCATCCTATTAGTGTGCAGAACATCCTAACTAATGTTAAGTGTCCTTTATTGAGCACTTAACAAGTTTATGGCCTGTAGGTATTCTGCATTCAGTTTTAAACGAGTGAGTGAGCAGTATAAGCTAGGCGCTGCCTACACTGAAACCTGTGGGTTAGGGAAATCTGTAGGTTACAGCCACCAGATATACAAAGTGTGGCCATGCATCTCTTTTACAGGACGAGTTCACCCTCAAATAGGAAAAAAGTCATTCCAAACTTTTCTTTCCTCTGTGGAGCACAAAAGAAGACATTTCGAAGAGTATTGCAGTTGTTGTTTTTTCCATTTATTAAAATTAATGTATGTAAAGGGACTGTCTTAGGAGCCGTTTACATTTTTATGCCCAAAAAGGTAGCAACAGTCATACCAGTTCCCCCTTTTTTCAAATCACTCAAGAGCTTTGCAGGCCAATCTCGTGAGGAAACATAACAATTTTACATACTGATTTCATTATTATGAAAAGTATAGATTTTAAAAGGAGGAGTGCCTCTAGATCCTGCCACTAAACCCAACCATCATTGGGGATATGCAAAATGTACTAAAATGTACAAATGAGATCATACAAATTAGCCACTAAATTACGTTGGCCATCGTCATCCATAAGCTGCACTCTCCATTAACATCAATGATAAGTTAAATGATTGTAGGATAATTCTACGCAGTGTTACTATCCACTTAATACTGTGCATTTGTCATCCATTCAGGCCAGGCTGAAACCAGAAAAAATGTTTGTGTTTTGGTCATTCAATATAACACCGTTTTGGGGCCTGAAATGAAAACAAAATAGGTTTAAGTGCAAAAGTATCAACAGTTGGGTTTTCATCACCCTGTTTTAATGTGCATTTTGATGGACCAAATGCGAAATGAGTCATAGAAATGGCAAATTTTTAAATTAAAAAAAATTATGCTCACTTGAGATGCTTTTGGCAACCCAGGCTCATTCTGATTACCTACCCCTAAATACATTTTGGAGAGAGCAAAATACGTCCCAGGAGCTATGTTTTTTGCAGTTTTTGTTTTCGCGAATCCATCAGAGGCCGCTGTGTCCGCTTTTTCACCTCTCAAATTTCTCGCACGAGTGCCATTCGTGCCTGCTTCTCACGAAAATTCACCTGAGGCCGCTGTCGACTGACTGATTTCCTGACTGACCAACCGATGGATCCCCCTACCCTCCCCTTTCCCTAAACCAAATCAATAGTGTTTTAAAAAGCACAGATTTACCCAACCACTTCCCTAAACCCAACCAATAGTGTTTTAAAAAGCACAGATCTACCCAACCACTTCCCTAAACCAAACTAAAGTGTTTTATAAAGCAATCCAGAAAAAGAAAAGCTCTCGCGGCGGCCTGATTTTTACCATGTTTTCAGATTTTACCATATTCTCACCCTGTTATTTACTAGCTTATTTAATTTTTTTAGCTTTTGTTTTTGTCTTACCCGCTTTCTGGAAGTGTTCTTCACTGGACTTGAACCCCATTGTCATGGTCAACTCCGCTCTGTGTCTCAAGTCCGCCAACGTACATGTTGAGCTACATGATAATCTGGTAACAGCAGAAAAGCTGTCCATATGGAGCTAAGTAGTCAGCTGGTAAGGGAGAAAAGAAACAGTGTCATACCGTTCTGTAGCGTTCATTTTAAAGATGAAATGCAGCCATACGTACTTCTGGCTACATAATTTGCGATCTCCAGAAATGTATATAAGGCTAAGTTTTCAGAATGAACCTATGTTGGATTTTGGACTTGTGAGACAAGTTATTAACATGAATAATAGATGGAAACGCATTCGCTGAATAAATTCTGATGTAGGGAAAATTACACCAAGGTGACTTTATTATGCTTCCCTTTACGGTTGCTTATAAGATTACCAATACTACAGTCAGTCGCTCTAACAACTAAAACGCTCATAATTCACATTTTGCAACTTTATTTGCAAACATTTGTTTGTTATGCTTAAAATGCTGAGAGACTTCGCCAACTAGTGGCCTAATACAGCATTTCTAGCCATTTTTGCATATGTGTATGAAATGGGATTATTCTAGGTGTAATACTTTTCTTTTTTAGCACATTTTTTAGCACATTTAGCACAATGAACCCTAAAAATGATGGTTCCAAGAGGAGGTTTTCACTGCAGTGAAACAGAAAGAAAAATATTTTATTAAGAGCATGTTACAAGATCTTTTATTGCACTAAAAAGAACCTATTTTTACAACAGAAATATTCAAAGGTTCTTCAACTGGCTTGTAATTGTACTTTTAAAATCCTCCATGCCACAACATCATTGGGACATTAATTTATGTTTGTGTTCCACAAAAGAAAGAAAGCCATATGATCTTGCTACAGGGTGAAAGGGAGTAAAGGATGACAGAATTTTTCATTTTTGGGGGTGAACTCTCTATTTAATGCAGCAGGTGTCTGAGATGTTTTACGTCCTGTGTTTGAGACATGGGAGATTGAAACTGTATGCTTTTTAAATATGTTTTATTTGCTCTTTATTCATGTTATATTTTTGTACTGTAGTCAAAGATGATCATTTGATGTCATGGTTGCCCAAGGAACTGCTGGGAATTGGCAAGTACCTTGCGATATGATATACTGTATATCTTGATATGTGTCAACATTATATTGTAATACCTACTGAAAAAGTACATTACAAATAGCCCTTTGTTAAAACAGTTATACAAGACATATGCTACAATTCAAAAATTTGGGGCCTGTAAAGACATTTTTAAAGAAACTACTACTTTTAATCACCAAAGACATGTTATGTTTTATTGAAAGTTTGACTGTAGACATTTAAAATATAAAAACAAATGTATGTTGAAAAATGTAAAGAACTGTTTTCAACATTGATCATAGAAAATGCTCGCCAAAATAGTAATCTGCATGTTAAATTGTTTCTGAAGGATCATGTGGCGCTGAACACTGGAGTATTGGTGCTGAAAATGAAGCTTTAAATCTTAAGAATCAATAGCTTTGTTTGATAAACTTTCAAAATCGTACTGACCCCAAACTTTTGAGCGGTAAAACACACCAAGGTTTAATTTAAAAGCTCAAACTTGCTAAGGCAGGTCCTTGCCATTCTCCAGGTTTAAAGGGTGTGTACTTTTTTGCAAATGAAATATACCACCGGCTTAGTATTTTATTGCACATTCTAAACCAAGAGGTAATTTAGCAGCATGGTTTGTTTCTGCTTTTGTTGCATATGGTCAACAAGTATTGGCCTGTGTTAACCCTACCTCAGGAGGGCGTCTTGATAAACCTGCATGCTGATTGGTCGTATTTGGTGAATATATTTGATTCTATACTGAATCGTCATTTTTGACAAAGACCAAAAAAAGTACATACTATAGGTCTTTTTTCTTTTCTCCACACTGCTATTTGTGGAGAGATTACAAGAAAAATTGGATTTTCCTGTCAAGTTCCTGACTAATCTGACCTATTTTCTGTTTTGGTTTAATGAAACGTGCATAACTCTATCCCTTGAAGAATGGGCCGCTCAATGTCCTATTCATCACTCTCATATTTTTCCCCCTCTCCATTACAGTCTTTGAAAGAAAGCAATCTGATAGTATTACCAAATGTTGGCTTGAATTAGCCTTTATTTAAAACTAAGATATTTTTTGTTTGTTTAATATTGAAAAAATAACCAATACACTACCGGTCCAAAATGTGGAAACAAAATGTCTTCTTTCAATGAGGCTTCATTTATTTAATCAAAAATACAGTAAATCCCTTAAATGTTATTAAAACAATGGTTATATATTTTACAATATAAACTCTATCTGTGATTCTCAGTGGATTTCCACCATCTTTACTCCATCTTCTTTCACATTATGTTTATATTTTTGTGGAAATTGTGATGTGTTATCGTTCATATGTTTCTTTTTATTTTAATTCTAAAGAATACTTTTATTCAGGACACCTTAAATTAAACAAAAAAGGCATCGCAAGACATTAATAATCTCAGAAAATAATTAATTCAAATAAATGCTGTTATTCTGAACCATTCATTCATTAAATCATCCTGAAAAGTAAACCTACCACAGCTTTCACAAAAACATGAAGCAGAAAATGAATAATAAGAACCATTGCCAATGACTTATCACCAACAATATTGATCATAACAAATCATCATAATAAAAGGATTTCTGAAGGATCGTGTGACTTTGAAGCCTGGGGAAACGATGCTAAAAATAAGCTTTGACTCACAGGAAAGAAAATGTTTTTTTTTTTTAAATATATGCTCAATCTGAAGCCCTTGCTGACAAATCTAGAATTTTTCCAAACTTTTGAACTGTAGTGTAAATAGTTTAGAAAAATAATCTTAAAAACGTCATTCCTGCCAACATCTTTCAGCTCCGTATACTTATGTCATTTTTATTCGTTGTCTTCCTTCAAGACATGGTTTATATTGGGTGGGAAAACATGCAGAGGTCTTCTTTGCCACTACTAAATTCTACTTATATCATTCTACAACATTGTGTTGCATCAGGAGCGATTGTTTCCCAAAAAAGTGAGAAATAAAAAGCAAGCATAGCTTTAATTCCTTGTTCTGTGACTCTGTCTCTTTTGTTAATGTTGTGCTTGTTAAATGAGTGAAAAGATGTGAAGAAAAAAAACATCTTTAAACAAACACAGTAGTTTGTTTTCCTCAACAAATTCACTCCTTTATTTTTGCCCCTGAATGAGCCAATCATGTGCAGAACTGATAATAACACCCATCATCAAGGTCACACACCCACAACCTGGCAACCTCTCAAACATTCAGTACATGGACTTCTGGTTCATAATGTGCTGAAAATGTAATAAGTATACATCTCCTCTCTGTTTAGAGGTTGAATTAATTAAAGATTTGCTCAATCAGACATGGTAGTCACATTTCAATTTTCAGATTTTTTGCCTTTTCAAAAAGTATTTACTCCAGTTATCTTAAGAGAAACATCTGGATCACACCTTTAAATGTTTGTTTTTGTTAAACTTTTGGTCTCAATGTTTTCTCCTGCAATAAGCCATGATAAATATTCACTTTAGCCACATTTACATAAACAAAAAGTTGTGTGTGAATGATGAAACATACGTTATTGCACACACTTGATTTGTGTTGAGACAACATCAAGGAATAACTTAATAGGTTTTACTAATTTAAGTGGATTAAACATTAAAAAATTAAAGTTATCCCCCCCAAAAAAAACCTAAGAATTGTGTTATTGTAGCTAATTTTAAGTTGGAACAAACAGCTACTGTAATTATTTGAGTATATGAAGTGATTAAAGGAGACGCCCAATACTTTGTAAAAACCTCCTCTGAAATGTATGGAGGAAATGAACAAGAGTGTTCACATTGTTGTGCTATAAATGTATGCAGATGAGCTAATTCAATAATAATTGATGCCTTATTGAATAATTAAACATAACATTTTATAAAACTTGATTAATGCACAGTAATCAGTCAATTGGGAAAGTGTATAGTGATAGTAATATAGTGACAAGAATAAAATAAAGTTTAAGTGACAAGAGTAAGACTAGAATAATATAGTGACAAGAGTGTTCCAATTTTTGTGCTAAAAGGTATTCAAATTAGCTAATTCAATAATAAATGATGCCTTATTTGAATAATTAAACATAACATTGTATAAAACTTGAGTAATGTACAGCGATCAGTCAACTGGGGAAGTGTATAGTAATAATAATAATGTGACAAGAGTGATATAGACGAGAATAATACAGTGACGAGATAAGAGTGTTCCAATTTTTGTGCTAAAAATGTATGCAAATGAGCCAATTCAATATCAAATTATGCCTCATTTAAATAATTAAACATAACATTTTATAAAACTTGAATAATGTACAGTAATCATCAAGTGGGGAAGTGTATAGGTGATAATAATATAGTGACGAGAAATATAGAAAAGAATAATATAGTGACAAGAGATAATATAGTGACAAGAGTGTTCCAATTTTTGTGCTAAAATGTATGCAAATGAGCTAATTCAATAATAAATGATGCCTTATTTGAATAATTAAACATAACATTGTATAAAACTTGAGTAATGTACAGTAATCAGTCAACTGGGGAAGTGTATAGTGATAATAATATAGTGACAAGCGTAACAGAATATAGTGACAAGAGTAATGTAGACAAGAATAGTATAGCGACAAGTGTTCCGATTTTTGTGCTAAAATGTATGCAAATGAGCTATTCCAATAATAAACAATGCCTTATTTGAATAATTAAACATAACATTGTATAAAACTTGAGTAATGTACAGTGATCAGTCAACTTGGGAAGTGTATAGTGATAATAATATAGTGACAAGAGTGATATAGACGAGAATAATACAGTGACGAGATAAGAGTGTTCCAATTTTTGTGCTTAAAATGTATGCAAATGAGCTAATTTAATAATAAACGATGCCTTATTTGAATAATTAAACATAACATTGTATAAAACTTGAGCAATGTACAGTGATCAGTCAACTGGGGAAATGTATAGTCATAATAATGTTTGTTTTTGTTAAAATTTTTGTCTTAATGTTTTCTCCTGCAGTGAGCATTGATAAATATTCACTTAGCCACGTTTACATAAACACAAAGTTGTGTGTGAATGATGAAAAATGCTTTATTCCACACAATCGATTTGTGTTGAGACAACATCAAGGAATAACTTAATAGCTTTTACTAATTTAAGTGGATTAAACATAAAAACAATTAAGTTATCCCCCAAAAAACCTAAGAAAGATTAAAAGAGACCCCCCCAATACCATGTAAAAATCTCCTCTAAAATGTATAGGGGAAATAAAAAAAGTGTTCCAATTCTTGTGCTTAAAATGTATGCAAATGAGCTAATTTAATAATAAACGATGCCTTATTTGAATAATTAAACATAACATTGTATACAACTTGAGCAATGTACAGTGATCAGTCAACTGGGGAAGTGTATAGTGATAATAATGTTTGCTTTTGTTAAACCTTTTTGTCTTAATGTTTCCTCCTGCAGTGAGCATTGATAAATATTCACTTTAGCCACGTTTACATAAACACAAAGTTGTGTGTGAATGATGAAAAATGCTTTATTCCACACAATCGATTTGTGTTGAGACAACATCAAGGAATAACTTAATAGCTTTACTAATTTAAGTGGATTAAACATAAAAACAATTAAGTTATCCCCCAAAAAAGTACTATGTAAAAATCTCCTCTAAAATGTATGGGGGAAATAAAAAAGAGTGTTCCAATTTTGTGCTTAAAATGTAATGCAAATGAGCTAATTTAATAATAACCAATGCCTTATTTGAATAATAAACATAACATTGTTTAAAACTTGAGTAATTTACAGCGATCAGTCAACTGGGGAAGTGTAGAGTGATAATAATATAGTGACAAGAGAAATATAGAGAAAAAATAATATAGTGACAAGAGTAATATACTGGGAGTGCAGAATTAATTAGGCAAGTTGTATTTTTGAGGATTAATTTTATTATTGAACAACAACCATGTTCTCAATGAACCCCAAAAAACTCATTAATATCAAAGCTGAATATTTTTGGAAGTAGTTTTTAGTTTTGTTTTAGTTTGAGCTATTTTAGGAGGATATCTGTGTGTGCAGGTGACTATTACTGTGCATAATATTAGGCAACTTAACAAAAAACAAATATATACCCATTTCAATTATTTAGTTTCACCAGTGAAACCAATATAACATCTCAACATTCACAAATATACATTTCTGACATTCAAAAACAAACAAAAACAAATCAGTGACCAATATAGCCACCTTTCTTTGCAAGGACACTCGAAAGCCTGCCATCCATGGATTCTGTCAGTGTTTGATCTGTTCACCATCAACATTGCATGCAGCAGCAACCACAGCCTCCCAGACACTGTTCAGAGAGGTGTACTGTTTTCCCTCCTTGTAAATCTCACATTTGATGATGGACCACAAGGTTCTCTATGGGGTTCAGTTCAGGTGAACAAGGAGGCCATGTCATTAGTTTTTCTTCTTTTAGACCCTTTCTTGCCAGCCACGCTGTGGAGTACTTGGACGCGTGTGATGGAGCATTGTCCTGCATGAAAATCATGTTTTTCTTGAAGGATGCAGACTTCTTCC
The DNA here is from genome assembly GCA_903798195.1 of Danio kyathit. NCBI lineage: Eukaryota > Metazoa > Chordata > Actinopteri > Cypriniformes > Danionidae > Danio > Danio kyathit. Next base: position 22,244,617 of record LR812522.1, on the reverse strand, counting down.
TGTACCACTGCTTGAAGGTGTCTTCCAGAAACTGGCAGTAGGACTGGGAGTTTGAGCTTGACTCCATCCTCAACCCGAAAAGGCCCCACAAGCTCATCTTTGATGATACCAGCCCAAACCAGTTCTCCACCTCCACCTTGCTGGCGTCTGAGTCGGACTGGAGCTCTCTGCCCTTTACTGATCCAGCCACGGGCCCATCAAGACTCATTCTCATGTCATCAGTCATAAAACCTTAGAAAAAATCATCTTGAGATATTCTTGGCCCAGTCCTTGACGTTTCAAGCTTGTGTGTCTTGTTCAGTGGTGGTCGTTTTTCAGCCTTTCTTACCTTGGCCATGTCTCTGAGTCTTGCACACGTTGTGCTTTTGGGCACTCCAGTGATGTTGCAGCTCTGATATATGGCAAAATTGGTGGCAAGTTGTCTTGGCAGCTGCACGCTTGACTTTCTCAGTTCATGGGCAGTTATTTGCGCCTTGGTTTTCCACACGCTTCTTGCGACCCTGTTGACTATTTTGAATGAAACGCTTGATTGTTGATTGATTGTTCGATGATCACGCTTCAGAAGCTTGGCAATTTTAAGAGTGCTGCATCCCTCTGCAAGATATCTCACTATTTTGACTTTTCGGAGCCTGTCAAGTCCTTCTTTTGATCTGATATAGGGTGTTGATGTCATTAGACCACACCCCTTCTCATTACAGAGATGCACATCACCTAATATGCTTAATTGGTAGTAGGCTTTCGAGCCTATACAGCTTGGAGTAAGACAACATGCATAAATAGGATGATGTGGTCAAAATACTCATTTGCCTAATAATTCTGCACTCCCTGTAGATGAGAATAATATAGCGACAAGAGTGTTCCAATGTTGTGCTAAAATGTATGCAAATGAGCTAATTTAATATTAACCAATGCCTTATTTGAATAATTAAACATAACATTGTATAAAACTTGAGTATGTACAGTAATCAGTCAACTGGGGAAGTGTACAGTGATAATAATATAGTGACAAGCGTAACAGAATATAGTGACAAGAGTAATGTAGACAAGAATAGTATAGCGACAAGTGTTCCAATTTTTGTGCTAAAATGTATGCAAATGAGCTATTCTAATAATAAACAATGGCTTATTTGATAATTAAACATAACATTGTATAAAACTTGAGTAATGTACAGTGATCAGTCAACTTGGGAAGTGTATAGTGATAATAATATAGTGACAAGAGTGATATAGACGAGAATAATACAGTGACGAGATAAGAGTGTTCCAATTTTTGTGCTTAAAATGTATGCAAATGAGCTAATTTAATAATAAACGATGCCTTATTTGAATAATTAAACATAACATTGTATAAAACTTGAGCAATGTACAGCGATCAGTCAACTGGGGAAATGTATAGTCATAATAATGTTTGTTTTTGTTAAAATTTTTGTCTTAATGTTTTCTCCTGCAGTGAGCATTGATAAATATTCACTTTAGCCACGTTTACATAAACACAAAGTTGTGTGTGAATGATGAAAAATGCTTTATTCCACACAATCGATTTGTGTTGAGACAACATCAAGGAATAACTTATAGCTTTTAACTATTTAAGTGGGATTAAACATAAAAACAATTAAGTTATCCCCCAAAAAACTAAGAAAGATTAAAAGAGACCCCCCAATACCATGTAAAATCTCCCTCTAAAATGTATAGGGGAAATAAAAAAAGTGTTCCAATTCTGTGCTTAAAATGTATGCAAATGAGCTATTTAATAATAAACGATGCCTTATTTGAATAATTAAACATAACATTGTATACAACTTGAGCAATGTACAGTGATCAGTCAACTGGGGAAGTGTATAGTGATAATAATGTTTGCTTTTGTTAAACTTTTGTCTTAATGTTCCTCCTGCAGTGAGCATTGATAAATATTCACTTAGGCCACGTTTACATAAACACAAGTTGTGTGTGAATGATGAAAAATGCTTTATTCCACACAATCGATTTGTGTTGAGACAACATCAAGGAATAACTTAATAGCTTTTACTAATTTAAGTGGATTAAACATAAAAACAATTAAGTTATCCCCCAAAAAAGTACTATGTAAAATCTCCTCTAAAATGTATGGGGGAAATAAAAAAGAGTGTTTCCAATTTTGTGCTTAAAATGTATGCAAATGAGCTAATTTAATAAATAACCAATGCCTTATTTGAATAATTAAACATAACATTGTTTAAAACTTGAGTAAATGTACAGCGATCAGTCAACTGGGGGAAGTGTATAGTGATAATAATATAGTGACAAGAGAAATATAGAGAAAAATAATATAGTGACAAGAGTAATATACTGGGAGTGCAGAATTATTAGGCAAGTTGTATTTTTGAGGATTAATTTTATTATTGAACAACAACCATGTTCTCAATGAACCCAAAAAACTCATTAATATCAAAGCTGAATATTTTTGGAAGTAGTTTTTAGTTTGTTTTTAGTTTGAGCTATTTATGGAGGATATCTGTGTGTGCAGGTGACTATTACTGTGCATAATTATTAGGCAACTTAACAAAAAACAAATATATACCCATTTCAATTATTTATTTTCACCAGTGAAACCAATATAACATCTCAACATTCACAAATATACATTTCTGACATTCAAAAACAAAACAAAAACAAATCAGTGACCAATATAGCCACCTTTCTTTGCAAGGACACTCGAAAGCCTGCCATCCATGGATTCTGTCAGTGTTTTGATCTGTTCACCATCAACATTGCATGCAGCAGCAACCACAGCCTCCCAGACACTGTTCAGAGAGGTGTACTGTTTTCCCTCCTTGTAAATCTCACATTTGATGATGGACCACAGGTTCTCTATGGGGTTCAGTTCAGGTGAACAAGGAGGCCATGTCATTAGTTTTCTCTTTTAGACCCTTTCTTGCCAGCCACGCTGTGGAGTACTTGGACGCCGTGTGATGGAGCATTGTCCTGCATGAAAATCATGTTTTTCTTGAAGGATGCAGACTTCTTCCTGTACCACTGCTTGAAGGTGTCTTCCAGAAACTGGCAGTAGGACTGGGAGTTGAGCTTGACTCCATCCTCAACCCGAAAAGGCCCCACAAGCTCATCTTTGATGATACCAGCCCAAACCAGTTCTCCACCTCCACCTTGCTGGCGTCTGAGTCGGACTGGAGCTCTCTGCCCTTTACTGATCCAGCCACGAGCCCATCAAGACTCATTCTCATGTCATCAGTCCATAAAACCTTAGAAAAATCAGTCTTGAGATATTTCTTGGCCCAGTCTTGACGTTTCAGCTTGTGTGTCTTGTTCAGTGGTGGTCGTTTTTCAGCCTTTTTTACCTTGGCCATGTCTCTGAGTCTTGCACACGTTGTGCTTTTGGGCACTCCAGTGATGTTGCAGCTCTGATATATGGCAAAATTGGTGGCAAGTTGTCTTGGCAGCTGCACGCTTGACTTTTCTCAGTTCATGGGCAGTTATTTTGCGCCTTGGTTTTTCCACACGCTTCTTGCGACCCTGTTGACTATTTTGAATGAAACGCTTGATTGTTGATTGATTGTTCGATGATCACGCTTCAGAAGCTTGGCAATTTAAGAGTGCTGCATCCCTCTGCAAGATATCTCACTATTTTTGACTTTCGGAGCCTGTCAAGTCCTTCTTTGATCTGATATAGGGTGTTGATGTCATTAGACCACACCCCTTCTCATTACAGAGATGCACATCACCTAATATGCTTAATTGGTAGTAGGCTTTCGAGCCTATACAGCTTGGAGTAAGACAACATGCATAAATAGGATGATGTGGTCAAAATACTCATTTGCCTAATAATTCTGCACTCCCTGTAGATGAGAATAATATAGCGACAAGAGTGTTCCAATGTTTGTGCTAAAATGTATGCAAATGAGCTAATTTAATATTAACCAATGCCTTATTTGAATAATTAAACATAACATTGTATAAAACTTGAGTAATGTACAGTAATCAGTCAACTGGGGAAGTGTATAGTGATAATAATATAGTGACAAGCGTAACAGAATATAGTGACAAGAGTAATGTAGACAAGAATAGTATAGCGACAAGTTGTTCCAATTTTGTGCTAAAATGTATGCAATGAGCTATTCTAATAATAAACAATGGCTTATTTGAATAATTAAACATAACATTGTATAAAACTTGAGTATTGTACAGTAATTAGTCAATTGGGGAAGTGTATAGTGATAATAATATAGTGACAAGAGAAATATAAAGAAGAATATAGTGACAAGAGATAATATAGTAACAAGAGTAATATAGATGAGAATAATATAGTGACAAGAGTGTTCCAATATTTGTGCTAAATGTATGTGAAATAAGCTAATTTAATAATAAATGATGCCTTGTTGAATAATTAACAACATTTTATAAAACTTGAGTATTGTGCAGTAATCAGTAAAGGGAAGTGTATAGTGATAATAATGAAAAAATAATGTTTTTTTCTATATATTCAAATGCAGTGCTTCGCTTAAATACATTATTTGTTTTCGTCCGACATTACATGCTTTGCAATATTTTATAGTATTTTAGTCTTGAATGTTTCTCAAGTGTTTAGCCACTTGATTTGGAAACTGTAACTCCTAATTTGGCCAGTCTGTTTTCCATTTGCCACAGCTCTTCTTTCCCCTCCATGTTTTTTTGAAAGCATGGAAATTCTGAGTAACATTTTGAGTCACTCTGGATTTTCCAGGGATTTCTAGGATAAATTGTGTGTACAAAGGCTGTGTTTTCACGGACGTTTCCTCGAGAGGCAACGGCCAGCCGATCAGCGCAAGAAAGCGACGATTTCTCTGTTAAATATTGACACCATTCCCAAGAAAGGGCTGCTAAATACTGGAGTTTTCCTTGTCACAGCACAAAAGAGCTGTTTAGTCACAGATAACGTGGAGATATCGCCGTTTTCCTGGTAATCTGAACTTCATTGGATTTTACATGGAAATTGGATGTAATTGACCCCACGAGTGCACCGTCACAGTTTCTGCTGTCACAAACACATTTGAGTGTTAGAGTTACATCAGAATTACATCAGTGTAATTCTATACAAGTTCTCCCTTATTTCCCCCCTAAAGCATGAATTCATTCATAGAGAAAGCTGAAAAGTATCTGCTTCTATAGAAATCACTGGCTGTGCACATGAGAATAATGTCAACTTGTGCTTTAAATTACACCAGTGCTAACTTATATGCTTAAAAAGAAATTACACACAGAGTATACAGTTTTAAATACGTAAAAAAAATGTGTGACTAGACTGAGTATATATGAAGAGTGACATCTGAAATGTTCTTCTATAATTAGCATTTTTCACAAGCTTTTATTTATTTATGTTCAGTTTTTTCACATGAAAGGTAATAAAATTGACCCATTCTTTGCCATACATTAAAATGACTGAACCTATAGGAGCTTGAGACAAATGCTGATTTTAGAAGACAATTTTAGATAAAGTTTTTGCATCTGAACTCTACATATATTAAAGTAAGTTCTAATATAATGCTAAAATAAGTTCTAATGTAATGCTAAAATAAGTTCTAATGTAATGACTGCATAATGATATTTCATATTACATAATCAATATTGTAAGAATCTGGAAGTACAGCATATTCTGTAGAAAATATATATAAAGAGAGATACATTTTCTACATTTTTATTATTGATAATTATATAATTAATAATAGCTATTTAATGTCATTCGTTATTACAATTGTTTTACTGTATGGCTGTTACCTTGGCCAGGTCTCTCTTGTAAAGGAGATTTTAAATCTCAATGAGACTTCCTGGTTAAATAATAGTAATAAAAAAAATAATAATTGTACCAATAAGTGTTCTAATAAGTCTTTATTTCTGTTTTTGATATTTTTACAGTTTGGGTACTTAAGGTATTTTCTTTTCTAAACAAAAATATAATCTATGGTAGATATCTTAGGATAAATAATATACATTGTTTATGATCATTATTTGTGCATTCTGAATTTCTGATTGTAATCTATTAAATGACACATAGGGCCAATTTAATGATTATCATCCATATGCTTTAATATTTATTTATTTATTTATTTATAGGTAATTTTTATGATCTGATGACATCTGGTCAGTTAAATGACAGTGACATATTTTGACATTAATATGTTTTTCATATTTAAAATTAGTTAAATAAAAGGTATATATTTGAATGCAATGGGGTATATGCACAGCTAGTGTTTTTTAGCCAATGACAAACTTCTGGTGAAAGCTTAATGTGACCATGTGTTCAATTTCATAAGGTTCCTTTTACAGCATCAATGCTGTAATGTAATTACAATACATTCAGTTAAATAGACTTAAGAATTCATTTAGTTGTTCAAGCGTAAAACGAAATTAATGACCATGTAACTGCTAGCACCATCAGGATCAGCAGAAGAGCACAGAAACTCCACTGAAATACTGGGGTAACATAAATTGTCATATTTTAAAGACATGGTGGAAATTTGTTTTACATTTAATGCAGTGCTTGTCTGGTCTGAGACCCACTATATATCGTATATATCTCAGGCAGTGAAGATCACTAATTTTTAAAGAAATCACACTCTAAGCGTGGCAATTTTATAATGCAAAGACAGTTCAACAGAAGCGCTGAGGCTGGCTGGCTGAAATTAAAAGTCTGTGTGCATATACCCCATTTCAGAAGAAACTCTTCCAAAAATTCCCCAAAATGGTAAAAATTTGCATTCTTGATATGATTTAATGTTTTAAAAATGATTGAAAAATAATTGTAATGGATTATGAACTAACTTTAATATTCATATTTTAATATTAATATGTTTTACTTAATATTTATTAACGCAATGGATTGAGTACAATTTCAAAAGAAATCACTAGCTAATGTTAGTTAATGCATTTACTAACATAAACAAACAATGAAAAATACATTTATCACAATATTTATTCATCTTTGTTAACATTAGTTAATGGAAATAAAGTTCTTCAATGTTAGTTAACATTATCTCACAGTCCATTATCTAATGCTAACAAGCATGAATTCGGCTTTAATAAGGCATTAATGAATGTTGAACAATAATAAATAAACAAGTACTGTTCATTATTAGTTCATGTTAGTAAATACATTAACTAATGAAACCTTACTGTAAAGTGTGATGTTTAATTACATAGAATATTAAAACTTAATAAATAAATATACAAATATATTGAACTGAAAAATGTCAATGGCTGAGGTTAAGAGGACCTGAACTGACCCGATGAAGAATATTCTGGAGCTCACATGACCAGAGCCTGACAGTGAAGATCTGAGAAGCTCATGCGGTCAAGTAAACAGGATTTAAAAGGTCAGTTCAGGGGCGAGTACTACTGAACTCTCACCTCAATATCACATGCACAGAAAACAATTCAATGGACTAGTCTTAAGACATAAAAAAACAGCCTAATTTATCATTTGAAAAAAGACACCATGTGATTTGTTAAGTTGTGATGTACAGTATACACTCATCCTCTAACTGAGAACGCTTAATAGCTGTTTATGACCACTGTTGAATCACAGCACGCATTAAAATCAATCTGTTACAAAATCAATGTCACTACTCAAACAGCAATATTTTAAGCATTTATAAACGATGAATGGCTGTCTGAGCATCTGCGATTATATGATCTTGATTTTTAATAGTATTGTGAGTGTACTGGTGCTATTCTTTGTTTGTTTTTGGTCAGAAACTGTGATGTGACATCAGACTTACGTGTAAAAAGCGGATGTCATTATCTCGTCCAGATGATAATATCTCAACTGTTCATTCAAATTAGTCACAGGTAAGTAGACGCCTGCAAAAACACAATATACAAGGTATGATTCAGACCTAGATACGTTAACCTTTTCTTATTAATGCTTGTATGCTGTTCAATTTACAACCCTTTTGTTATGTTTGTAGCTGTTTTTCTTGTTTTTCATTGACTTCCATTATAATGATATTTTTGATTGCAAAAACGTGACAGGATATAATCATGCATTCTTGATTGTTGATGGTTTTCCCTAAAGAGGTCAAATATTTCATTTTTACTGTTGCATTTTTGAAAAACTTCAAAGCATTTTACCAAAATATGTGTAAAAATAAGATTTGTAACCAAAAATCGTTCCATTTGCTAAAACAGAGAAAAAGCTGTGGCCAAATTAAGACTGAAAATCACATCAAAATGGATGAAAACAATTCTAACAGCAAACAAGGGTTAATAAACTAATTTGTTTAGTTATTTTATTATACTTATTTGATAATATACTTGAAGGTATAGTTTCATCAATTATTCTGTTCATCACATTTCATTTATAGATTTTTCAGATTCGTTTCATTTCTCACAAGGGGTTTACGGGGGGTTTAGTTTTAGTTTGAACATGCAGACAACATTTTCTCATTGTATTGCATTGGTTTTTTTATATTTGACATGTATGTGTCATAAAACATATATTAAAGAAAGGTTATATAACATTCTGATTCTAAGCTAAAGAATAAAATGACTGAACAGCTCATTTTCTCTAATTATCTAAATCTTTTAAAGCAGGGGTGCTCAAACTTTTTTTTATGAAGGGCTAAAAACCAACTTGATTGAGGCTAGTGGGCCGAAGTTAAATATATATCTATGGGAAATTTTCTAATTTATTTAATAATGTTTAAAAATGACTAGAAAACATTGCTTTATATGAACTAATACATTAATATAATGAACTTATAACAGTAAAAACAAAACAATCTAATTTATAACAGAATCAAACTAGTTTTTTGCCTCGATTTGCTTTCCGAGGTCTTCTGCATAGTCCTCTATCAGTGAAAGTATTTAAATGTTTAAAAATCTGATTCATTTACAACATTTAAGTGAAACCTTTCATTTCAGTTTTTTTTTTGTAGCTCAGCAATAAAACAAAAAATGGTTAAGTCAAATTTGTAATGACGATCTTTGTGTTAAAGAAATTCGCCCCAAGTCTCTCAATCAATCAATACTCACTCTCCTCTCAGTTGGAATGGTGGGCCAAATAAAAGGTTACAATGGGCCAACTTTGGCCCGCGGGCCCATTTTGGGCATCTCTGCTTTAAAGGGATAGTTCACTCAAAAATTCTATTATCATTTATTTTTTGTCCACTTGTTTGAAATCTGGTTTCTTTCAAACATAGGCTCATTCTGAAAACGTAGCCCTATATACATTTCTGGAAATCACAAATTATGTAGCCAGAGCTACGTATGGCAGTATTTAAGCTTTAAAATGAACAGTACAAGGCGGTATTCTCACTTTCCAGCTGACTGCTTAGATCCAAATGGACGGCTTTCCCGCTATTACCAATTTGTCCAGTAGCTCGACATGTTTGTCAGCGGACTTGACACGCAGAGTGGAGTTGACCGCGACAACGAAGTTCGAGTCCAGTGAGACAAAAAACCAGGTAAGACAAAAACCAAAGAAAATAAACTAGTAAATAACAGGGTGAGAATGTGGTAAAATCTGAAAACGTGGTAAAAATCAGAGGGCGTTTCTTTTTCTGGATTGCTTTTTAAAACACTGCCGTTGGGTTTAGGGAATGGGGTAGGCGGGTCAATCTGTGCTTTTTAAAACACTATTGGTTGGGTTTAGGGAAAAGGGAGGGTGATCGGTCGGTTGGTCAGTCAGTAAATCAGTCAGTCAGTCAACAGCGGCCTCTGGTGGATTAACATGAAAAGAGAAGGTGCGAATGGCACTCGCGAGAGAAATTTGAGATCTGAAAATGCGTACACAGCGGCCTCTGGTGGATTTGCGAAAGCAAAAACTGCAAAAAAAAAAACGTAAAGACGTAAAAACGTCGTAAAAAAACATAGCTCCTGCTCTATCTAGAAATGTTTATATGGGAACGTAATCAGAATGAGCCTGGGTTGTTTCTTTCTTCTGTTGAACACAAAAGAATATATTTCGAAAAATGTCGAGAGGCACCAGCGATGGAAATCCATAGTATATTTTTTTCTTCTCTGTATGGAAATCAATGGCTACCGGTTTACAACATTCTTCAAAATATTTCTTTTGTGTTTAACAGAGAAAGAAATTCATAAAGGTTTGCATCCACTTGAATATAATAAAATAAATAAAAAGATTTTCATAAATATTTGGGTCTGTGTTGGGTCACATTTTGATCTCTTTATTCTCCGCTGTGGATATTTCCAATTTAGCTTGAATTCCATAAGCCTGTAAAATAATGGATTCTCTGAAGAGAAAATCCTTCCTAACAGATTGTAAAAGGATTAGTGACAAATGTGCTTGATGATAAAGTGGCCCTTATGTTGATATGAGGAACTATACCATAATTGCAGTGAACTGAAAAATAGGACATCATTTGCATTGAATGCTGCAAAAGATGGCACAGAGTTGCAGGATTAGACATGCAAAACAACACCAAGAGGATTTACATAGATACATCACCTTCTTGCAGCTCATAAATGCCATGATATTCAAATAATCCGCTCTTCCTGGAACAACTGTTGCTCTGAAAATAAAAAATCATAACAGTGTTTGAAAGGCTAAAGCCACTTTATGGGCTAAAGAAAGCTTAGTGTTTCAGACAAGTGGTTTAGCAAAATGTCACGAGGACAAGAAATGTATACAACAGAACTTGCCTTGTTATATTTTTATGGGGTACTAAGAAATATTAATTAGCAGCAATATGTAGAGTCAGGGCTGAAAATATGGTTTAGGGTTAGCTGCATGTAATTATGCATTATGCACTGTTATTAATATATTATGTAGTACAACAAGGATATTGTTTAATAGTGTTACCTCAAGCTTTCTGAGAATAATCGCAGAAAAACTGGAGCACAAACACAATAGCCACACTCCACTCCATCTACAGCCATGAGGGAAGAAAAAAGAGAAGAAATTATGGGACTGTTGAAAAATAAGGCATTATAATTAAAATCCTTCCCAAAAGTTTACAGTGGTAAAGATAGTTTAAGCCAAAATAACAGAGCTGCTCTAGCTATTGTGACTACAACTTGGCTATATTTACCTGTGACCGGCTTAAGAGAATTATACTGGCCATACATATTTTTTTTTCTGCCCATGAACCTTATTTCATTAAAAAATGGATAAACACATCTAACTGGGAAAAACATTATACAGTGCTCATCATAATTGAGTGAGATTTTTTTTTTTAAATCAATTTCTTAGTGAATATAGGCAATGTATTTTGGTTCATTTAAACAAAACAGATTTATTAAACAGATATATTTATTAAAATAATACTTTAGTCACCAAACATATTTACAAATTGAAAGATAATACTATTACATTCAAGCAAAATATTGCGCACAAAAAAATTAAACAAAAATTTTTTTTTTTGCTTCTCTTGATTTTTCCTCTTTTCACATTTGTATTAATATTTTTCTATAACATACATTTGGGTGTACTAGTTTTGGACCGTTATCGTAAGTTATTTTGTTAGATAAGCCTCCAGATTTGGGCTTCAGTACTGACTAATCTAATGTAAATGCACAAAGATTTTTGTATACCTTCCTATTAAAAATATGAATTTAAAAGATAGATTTGTGAGGGGTGTACTTATATATGCTGAGCACTGTACATATAATGCAAATACTATGTCACACCTTACACATTTCCGTTATAACTTTAAATAGACTATTTAAGACTTTAAATAGATCTCCGTGAAAGCAAAAGCAAAAACATAAACATATAGATTTTCCATTAATATTAATAGGGGGAGAGTGGGGACGGTTGCAACATAGGGCAGTTGCAACAAGATGCATTCCTCCATTCAGGAATGAGCTAGAGAGATGATATTCATACTACATATTCTCAGTTAGACCCTCCTTCAATCTGAAAGAAATCAGCCATATGTGACCATTCCTTCAGTATACAACTCATTTTTTAATAAAAAGGTAAGTTCGGGGGTGAGTGCTACTTAACTCTCACCTCAACATCACATGCACAGAAAACAGTTCAATGAACTAGTCTTAAGACGTAAGAAATAATTTACCATTTGAAAAAAGATGCCATGTGATTTAAGTTGTGATGTACAGTATACACTCGTCCTCTAACTGAGAACGCTTATTAGCCGTTGAATCATATCACACATTAAAATCAATCTGTTACAAAATCACTGTCACTACGCAAACAGCAATATTTTAAGCATTTATAAAATATGAATGGCTGTCTGAGCACCTGCGTTTATATGATCTTGGTTTTTAATAGTATTATGAGTGTACTGAGTGTATTAAGTAAGGTAAGTTTTTAATGTTCAGAAATTTCTCATACTGTCTAATCTGTTTTTGTATTCATATAATTAAAATCACTGCTTTAATTATTATATCTATCAAATGTTAAAGCTATTGTGTCTCCCTGCATAGACCGTTTAATCAGGGTTAACAGAGTTGGGAGAGTTGCAACTGTCCCCAATAATAAAATTTATTTAAAACTTGCCATTTTAACAATGCACAATTTTAATTTAATCACAGTTTCAATATAGTTTTATTTGAAAAAAATGAATGAATTCTTTAATTAATTCATTCATTCCAAAGTTCAAAGTAGTAGTTTAGTAAAGCTTCAGTCTAGATTGTCAGTAAAATCTTTTTGTTCAGTTTATTTTAGGTCTGATAATTGGTTGTTGCTTGTTCTTTTAATAGTCTGTATTTATTCGGGCAATTTAACACATTTAACAATTTAACCAATTTACATTTAGTCTGTTTACCAAAAAAATACAAATTAAATCCAACCTCATGTTTTAGAATATTTTTAGTATTTTAATGAATGTTGAAACTGTCCCTGTGGGTTGTTGCAACCGTCTCCCTGCTTGGGGTCAGTTGAAACGTTTGACTTTGTCTGTTTAAGTTACAGAGCTCAGCATATATAAGTACACCCCCACAAATCTCTCATTTAAATTAATATTTTCTATAGGATGCTTTACAATATTATATTGGTGCATATACATTAGTTTAGTCAGTACTGAAGCCAAATCTGGAGCTTATCTAACAAAATACCTTACAATAATGGTTCAAACATTAGTAGCCCAAATGTGGGAAAAATGCTACATTTTCAAAAATAACAAAAATCAAGAAAAACATAAATATATATGAAGAGTTTAGATGCAAAAAACCTCTTAATTGTGTTAACTTTCCATTTCTAAAGATGTTTTGTGACTAAAATATTACTTTAATAAATATATCTGTTTAATAAATCTGTTTTGTTCAAATACACCAAAATGTATTACTCATATTCACTGAGAAATGGATAAAAATATTTATTTTCAAAATGGGGTGTACTCAATTATGCTGAGAACTGTATATTATGATATGTACACATATTATAGCAATGTGGGTGGGTGTCCAATGTGTGGACTTATTATATTAAAATGCCGGGTTTCCACAAAAAACTGTCTCAGAGCAACTGTCCACACTCTCCCCTAATGGTAATAATATGATATGATAATAATATGATTTTCATTTATTCTTGCTTTCATTTTAAATGGATTGCTGTAAAAGCAATAGAAAATAAATAAACTGAAGAATCTGCATTATTGTAATATTAAATAATAAATAAACAATAAATAATAATCATGATAACTGAACAAAAAATGTTCTAGGCAGCAAACGTTCAGATTTGTGGTGCATTAAACGTTTGACGCTTGTAAATGTTTTTTTATCAATAACCTACAAAAACGTATTTAATACTGAGGGTGTATAAAAGTGTTCAAATAATTAGGCTATAATAAAAAAAATACAAAGCTGGATTATGTTTGGTTACAATTCTACACAATAATTAGCACAAAGTGGAGTAGTTTTTGTGGTCGAATGCAGCAATGAAGCCTGCCAAAAAAAGTAGTTCCTCCTGAGAGACTAGTTTCCAGCCGGTAGAAATTAATGCGACATGACGCGGAAAAATCATGTGAAAAGCATAACAACAATGTACATTGTAATATTTCTGAAACATGTATATTCATAAACACTACTCTATGCGTTTTTACAACAGCTATTGTTTGCTTAGAGAAGAAATTCGCCGCTGTTGTTGTGGTTAACATTCAGCACACAACGGCTTTTTAACTCGGTCACCGGGTTCAAACATGGACCCAAAACACAAAAAATTGCTCCGAGCACAGCGGCTTTTTCTGTCCGAGGAGCTTTTAGTGGACGATTTAATCATACAGTATTTATATCAAGAGGAGATCCTCACGGAGAGCCATTTAGAGGAGATTCAGTCCGAGTCGTCAAGCAGAAATAAAACGTTAAAGCTGCTGGATATTTTACCGAGCCGCGGACCGACAGCCTTCCATCACTTCATAAAGTCACTGGAGAAAGACTCTCCCTGGATCAGAGACAAACTACTGCAACTAAATGAGGAAGAAGAGTCTCCTCCTCCGCCCTTCACAGGTGAGTCCTAATAGCTGAGACTGACTGAACATCCGGAGGACAGAAATATATCGTAAAATATCCCACATGTTCTCTCATATTTATAATATACTGTATAATAGTCATATAATAATCATATTTATAATATACTGTGTACTGTATAATACAAATGGGAAAGAAATATATCATCAAATATCCCACATGTTCTCTCATATTTATAATATACTGTATAATAGTCATATAATAATTATATTTATAATATATTGTATGCTGAATAATATAAATGGGACATAAATATATAATCAAATATCCCACATGTTCTCTCAAATTTATAATATACTGTATAATAGTCATAATAATCATATTTATACTGTATGCTGAATAAATGGGACAGAAATATATCATCAAATATCCCACATGTTCTCTCAAATTTATAATATACTGTATAATAGTGATATAATAATCATATTTATAATATACTGTGTACTGTAATACAAATGGGATGAAATACATCATCAAATATCACTCATGTTCTCTCAGATTTATAAAATACTGTATAATAGTCATATAGTAATCATATTTATAATACTGTATACTGTATAATATAAATAGGACAGAAATAGGTCATCAAATATCCCACATGTCCTCTCATATTTATAATATACTGTATAATAGTCATATAATAATCATATTTATAATAGACTGTGTACTGTATAATACAAATGGGACGAAATACATCATCAAATATCACTCGAGTTCCCTATTATTTATAATATACTCTATAATAGTCATATAGTAATCATGTTTATAATACTGTATACTGTATAATATAAATGGGACAGAAATATGTCATCAAATATCCCACATGTCCTCTCATAGTTATAATATACTGTATAATAGTCATATAATAATCATATTTATAATATACTGTATACTGTATAATACAAATGGGAAAGAAATATATCATCAAATATCTCAAATGTTCCCTCATATTTATAATATACTGTATAATAGTCATATAATAATCATATTTATAATAGACTGTGTACTGTCTAATACAAATGGGACGAAATAAATCATCAAATATTACTCGTGTTCCCTATTATTTAAAATATACTCTATAATAGTCATATACTAATCATGTTTATAATACTCTATACTGTATAATATAAATGGGACAGAAATATGTCATCAAATATCCCACATGTCCTCTCATAGTTATAATATACTGTATAATAGTCATATAATAATCATATTTATAATACACTGTGTACTGTAATACAAATGGAATGAAAAACATCATCAAATTTCCCTCATGTTCTCTCATATTTATAAAATACTGTATAATATTCATATAGTAATCATATTTATAATACTACATACTGTATAATATAAATGGGACAGAAATATGTCATTTAATATCTCACACGTTCTCTCATATTTATAATGTACTGTATAATAGTCATATAATAATCATATTTATGATATACCGTATACTGTATAAATGGGACAGAAATATATCATTTAATATCTCACATGTTCTCTCATATTTAAAATATAGTTTACAATACAAAGACTTAATATATATTGTTAAGATACCCCTCCAAAATGATCAGTGGGGCTGGATTTGTTTGAAGTTTCAGTCAAATATTCTTATTTATTTTACTCTTTAAGGCCCACATACTATAGTAAAGTACTCAAATTAATCTGTTTTGGTATTTCTATAGTTGTTAACTATTACTTCAGTTTTAATATTGTGCTATAGTAATATAACTAAATAATTACTTAATACTGTACAAAAACTATGAGTTCATTATACTTCACCTTTACATGATGTAAAAACTAAAGTTTACTACAATATTTATTACACGTTATCAGTTTACTATTTCTAAATTATGCTGTAGCATTCATTACCAAAGTTTTATAATACATTCCGTATGATACACTTTGCTACTGTAAGCTTGAAAAACATTTTTTTTTTGTGATTAAGTTTTTATTGATTTTACATGTGAGTGGTCACAGCATCTTTACAATTTTCTTTCAATAAACAAAACAAGATCCACTCCTCAACCCCCCCACCAGCCCACCCAGAAAAACACCCACCCAACCCCCCCAGCGGTGCCAAAGTCCATGCCATCTCACAACAGCATTGCAATCAAGACAAATAACAGCAGAAAAAAAAAAAAAAAATGTACATATAGACATCCATACACGCATAGTAATACTACTAACAAAAGTAAATAGAAAACCACACAGACTCAGAGATTTAAAGATTCAAGTTGTTGCACATAAATGTCTATTATCCATGAGTCTTTCTGCCAGTTTGTCCGCAGCCGTTTTCCACGCATCAAGAGTTGCTTGAAAAACATTTTGAACAATAGCCTATATAGTTTACATTACTATAATATTTTTATATAACATCTACTGCAAATTTCAAGTGTAAGTGTTGTCATTTAGAATTTTTTTCCAGAAACTTGACTGTTGGTGAGAATAACAGATATTTTAATTTGTTGTCTTTGAAACTCAAATATTCACCCAAATATTCACCAAATATTAATTTCTCTTCATTTCAGACTCATCTAAAGGTAAAACTACTGTACTGATAAATATAAAGATGTCTGAAATCAGGGGACCTTTTGCATTTTTTATTCAAGCAATGCTGCAAATGATGCATGGATAGATAGGTATTAAATTACAGTTAATTTTTTGTCCTAAATGTCCTCATAATAGTACTGTATGTGGGTTATATCTACACAAAATGAAAGATGTTGAACGTTTTGTGACTAGTTGTCCTTAGTTGTCCTATCTGTCATCATTAATATGCATGCAAACAGTAAATCAACGTTACTTTTATGTTAGTTAACTGAAATTGAGTTACCCGATAACACTATACACTATAATAACTGCAGGTGGAAAATTGCATCTTTGCTAAAGCCTGGCACAAAGCATATTTCCTTTTGAGGTCAATGTATTATTGTGAAAGTCCCTGTTAAAACAAACAAATTCAAAACTGATTTAAAGTCATTCATGCTTTATCAGTCATTATTGAGTCTTTGTGTTTCAGTGATGTCTTGCAAAAAAAAAAAATTACTGATCATAAAATGACTAAATTTGTGGGACAGAAATGGTTGGACAAATAGTGGCAAAGTATGATTTGTATTTTAATGAACAATGGATTTGGGCTTTAACAGTTTGCACTGTAAACCATAAATATACAATTCGAAGGCAAGATTTATTTTTTTGGGTAGAAGCTATTGAATACTGATTGGCGTTTTTTCAGTAGCCGTCGTCTCTAAATTATGTTAATAATATATGTTAGTGATCATTTGTTCCTCCAAAAAATAAATAAATAAATACAGTTTTTTATTTATGTAAATTTTATTATTTTAATTTTTATTTATTTTTAAATAAAATTATACATTTATTTATTTAGTTATTTTTTATACATTTTAAAAAAAATTTTTACAGTTTACTCACAGTTTTTTCTGTAAAACTGAAACAATGGTTGAAATCTTTACCCCAATGTGAACGTTAAGGATTATTCTTTCAGGTTGGTCAGGTTTACATTTCTCTTTAGTATGCAGATTGACTTACATTTTATGTTTGTGGTTCTGTATATACTGTACATATTTGTTGTACTGTGTTTTTTTGTTTGTTTGTTTGTTTATATGTTTATTTTTTAAGTACACCAAGGACGAGGGCTGCAAATTAGCTTCATGCCATATGTCCTATGTATGCAGCATCGGTTGTCTTTGTAACAATGTCACATGTATTGTCCCTGTTAAATAAACAAACAAAATACATGAAATAATATAAAAACAAAATGTAACATAAAAAGGAACACAATTCATGACTGGATTAGACAAAAACACAAGTCGGCGCCAGTGGTTTAGTGGATAGTGCGTCGACACATGCACTCCGGTGCTTTCGGTGACCCGAGTTCGATTCCGCCTCGTGGTCCTATGCTGATCCTTCCCCTCTCTTTGCTTTCCCATGCTTTCCTGCCATTTCTCTCTACTGTTCTGTCTAATAAAGGTGAAAACCCTGAAAAAAATTATTTTAAAAAACAAACAAAATAAAAAAACACAAGGCTGGACTTTTATAGCATTAGGAATATAACATAAAGCTAGCTTGAGTGTAAATCGTTATTCAGTCGCATTTTAGTCAGATGCTATCTAATATTCCCTCCCAGTTTCACTTGATTTAACTCTCTCTCAAAACAATTGTAATCTTATTAATCAGATGCACTTATAAAGTATGAGGTCAAACCGTTGCATGTCTCGTATATCTGACCAGAGTGTTAAATAACATGTGGTTCAATTTAATTGCCCTTCTTCTGAACTAATTCTAACAATGAACCCATATCCAGTGCATTTGAAGCATAGCTAATTTGCATATGATTTGAAAATCAATGTTTTTTTTTAATGAAACATGGTCTGTAAAATGCCTTATTTGCATCACCCATTCTAGACAAACAATAGACCTCTGCTTGAACTATGCGGGGAAAAATACGGCTTATTACCGTTTTTTGTTGTTTTTGCATCACCTCTTTTCAATCACACAGTCAGGCAAGCCCCAGAACACCTCTGAAAAAATAATAAGCAGCCCCTTGCCTCCGAGAAAAACAAGACGTGAAAAGGAAAGCAGAGGGAGAGCGAGGTATAAAAAAGAGCTGAAGTAGTGTTTTGAGTCTCTCAAGGCCAGGCCGACTTGGTGCGCTGCCCTGCTTTTCCATGAAAGCTGCATTAATTCCTGGCACTAGCACTGCGGCCCAGCACTCTCGCCGAGCATCCTCCTTTCTAGGAAAAATATAATCAAAGCCGTTTGTTGGCTGCTCTCCCTCTCCCTCCCGTCTCCAGTTACTGAGCTGAAGATTTTATTGACTTACTGTGGTTCAGATGGTAATAAATTGGGGAGGATGGGGGGTGGGGGCTAGGAAGAAAGCATAAAAGAAACGGGGAGGGGTGAAAAAAAAAAGAAAGAAGCGTGCTTGCAGATTTCTAGGAAGTCGAGGACGAGCGCTATACTTTGAGCAAACATTCTTCACACTTAAGCACTCGCTTTAATTTCTAGCTCCCCAGGCAAAAGTACAGTTTTTTTCGTGCACCTGTCAGTATTGAAATTTTGGACGTTTTGAATTTTTATAAGGTGTACATTCAGTCTAATAGAAAGAACGTATTGAAAGTACATTTTCTTGTCACACTTTATCAATTGATGTTTTTATTTACAGTACATTACAGCTGCACAATTTGTCATTTGACCATCAATATCACAATGTGTGTATCCACAGGGGCTGCACGATATTGGAAAAAATACACATTACGATATTTGTTTATACTGCGATATATTGCGATATGAATACAATTTCAATAGATGAGTTGAATAAATGTTTGGAAAGTATCTGTAATTTTAGATTGATTGGGAAGATTCTGCAGGGGAGTGCATATAATATAATAAACAATCTACAAGCATAGAGAAATTCAATAAAGAAAAATATGCTAATTAAATAAGCAGTGTTTTATTGCTTTCCGAAGAGTCGAAATGTATTCAGGTATACAGTGATTGCACAGTAAAATGTAAAATAATACTGTGTAGTCTTCGTTTTATAAACAATTCAATAAAATGAATTGTTACTAATTTTTCAAAGGTACAAACGGTACATTTTGTTATGCCTAAAAACGTTTAAAACCCCTTACACAATCACAGGGCTCAAAAAACACTTGCAAAATGATTAATTATAATCCAGACTTAAAATTGAATAGGCTCAATATCAATATCAATGCTGAAACAATATATTATGCAGCCCTAGTATCCGCAATAGTCACATCGCAGGATTA